>BGNK01000700.1:0-120705 GCA_003297005.1 Symbiodinium sp. clade A Y106
TCGAGCTTATATTAAATGTATAAAGACATGGAGGGCAGGTGTGCACGCTACCGCTCGAGACGAAACAACCGATTCCACTGAGTGCGTTAAGAGTCTACCGACTTGAAATTCAAAGCTTCCGTGCGTGCGTGCATGCGTGCATGCGTGCATGCGTGCGTGCGTGCGTGCGTGCGTGCGCGCGTGCGTGCTTCCTCCATTCCCTACTAACCAAAGGTAAGTAAACCCCTGAACCCTGAATTCCTATTATACCAAACAGTGTGTAACGTGTACTCACTTAGCCACACAGCCTAAAAAAGAACCCCTGAACCCTAAACCCGAAAAAGCAACATCTATACCCTAAAGGCCCCAAAAAGTAATGCAAGCACCGTGGCCATGTCAAGGGCTGCTTTTGCTGCTTGGAGCTCGGCGAAAGCCTCTGACATGGGAGGGTTTAGGGCTTCGGTTTAGGCTTTATGGCTTAGGGTTTCGGGTTTAGGATGTTTAGGTTAGGATTTGTGGTTTCTGTTAAGGGTTCAGGGTTTCGGGTTTAGGATGTTTAGGTTAGGATTTGTGGTTTCGGTTAAGGGTTCAGGGTTTAGGGCTTAATGGCTTAAGGGTTTATGGTTAGTTCGGCTAAGCAATCACTAGGCCAGCAGCGTGGGTTTGCACCCAGAAGAAACCCACCCGCCCAAGGAATCCCACAACACCAAGAACATAAAACATGTTTCCGCGTTGTATGGTAAGCTCCCTGTGACACCAACTACATACGACACCGTGTCAAAAGCCGCAAACGTCATCCCAACGCCACGATAAAGCTAGTCATCGTGACTTACCCACCTTGTGGGTGTTAACACTTAGCCGCCCTTAGAGCTTATTTGTAATATTTAATATTCTCCTGGGTTTTATATGAACAAAAATACAAAAATGATTCCTAAGGAGACTATAGCACCGAGAGGACGATCAAATTCTCTGACTCAAGCAATCTGTTGAAACAACTGCTTCACACGGAGCTGCTCCAGAAGCTAACTACCCAGACCCCCGGGAGGATCCAAAAAGTGGATCCCTTAAGGGAGTTCCTATAAAGTACCCTTTAGTAGCTAGGGTCCCAAATTAGGGGATCTACTTTTTAGATCCTCCCGGGGGTCTGGGTACCGGACCGTCAATGCTAGGCCCAAAAAAACCCTAAACCCTAAACCCCTAAACCAACTTTCTGGGATTCGCTGTAGGCCCAAAAAAACCCGAAAGGCTGGAGCAGCTGGAAACACCGGGCCCTAAACTCTCAAGGCCCAGAGCTGCCCTAAGACCCTAAGACCAAAAGCTGCTTAGGACAAAATCCAGAATTTTGGAAGACTGGAAGGGCCCACACCCTGCAGAATTATCGATTGCTCATGAATTTCGCTAGTTTTGAATGAAAGATCGACAAGTCTGCATGGTGGAAGCAACCCAAGACTCTGACTCAGGTGCTTCAGCCCTAAGCCCTGCAAGTTGTACGGCACAATATGGCAGCCTAAGTAACTAGCACAGGCTTTTGGGATATAGTATCATTATAGTGCAACTATAGTGAGGTGCCCGAACGCATATTAGTGTAAAAAGCTTACAACCACCGCCCCCCAAACTTCCCACTGAAGCCAGAGACGATGGCTTGTGGCTTTGAGGTGAGGGGACGAGGCCCTAAACCCTAATACAGGGGCCTTAATAAAAAGAATAGGGTTTTGGGCCCAAAAAACTATAATCATAATAAGGAACCCCAAAAATAGTATAGGTAGTTTTTGGGGCCCTCAACCCTATCGCTGGTCCCCCTCCCGCTCGCCGTCTCAAGATCTGGAATGGTCCTCGGCAACCAGGCGGAATCACTTTCCCAGAATGCCCAATATCCCTTGATTAAGAGAAAAAAGCTTAACACATAATATGAAGCCGCTTATAATTTGAGGCTTTTTGTTTGACTAAGGGGTATCAGGCTCTCTATGTTTTCTCGTGCGCTGGCTGATGAGGTCGGTGTTTGAATCATTTGTTATATCAGCTGGTGGGAGTTTGTAGGTGGGGCTTTTAAGGCTCTTGAAAAATATTAGTAAATAGGATCCTCTTAAGCCCAAGAAAGGAAAATATAAAATGTCCCAAAGCCCTACCTAGAAGATCTTATCTTACCGCATGAAAGAGTCGGGGAGCTCTGAATTTCTGGATCCTTGAAAAGGGGCTGGGTACATTTGGGTGGTTGTCAAAATTATGGTCCCTTTTTGGGGTCTCTAATATACTACGGCACCTTTTTTTTAGGGTACCCAAAAAAGGACCATACCATAATTTTGACAACTACCCATTTGTAAGTAACTCCTGAGGTTAGTGTCGTGCTCCTTTTTGCGAAATGTCCCAGAAGGCCCTAAACCCTAAACCCATATTTGGGAGATTCCGACAATTAGGGTACCTTATTTTGGGGTCCTTATAATTAGGAATTAGGATCCTACTATTTAGGGTACTATACTAGGGTCCCCTATTTTCGGAAACTCCCATTCAGGTTTTTGGAGTCGACGGTCCCAAGGCGCTTCAGGTCAGGTTTGCATGGTTTCTTATAACCACATTCGGGAAAGATACGGGGCATTGGTAGCTGAATGATTGGAAAAAGGATTGTAGGCTCCAGTCACATAGTATAACTAAACCCCTTCAACAAGGATCTGCAACCCTAAACCTTAAACATGCCTGCCCAAACCCTAAAGCCCTAAACCCTAAAACTTAAGCCCTGAACCCTAAACCCAAAACCCCCAACCACCGAAGCCCTAAACACTAAAAGGTATCTTACCGTTTTAGGGGTTAAGGCCGGCCTCAGGGGGATCTATCTTTTAGATTTCTTCCCGGCGGTCCGGGTAATCGTTGGATACAGGATACCTCTTTTGGGTTCTATTGGTTTTATGGGTACTTCTCCAAATTGGGTCCCTTTGAGGGCCTTTAGTACCCTTTCTAGAAGGGTGCCGTACGATTTTTGATGGGAAGTAAAACGGTACCCTTGTTTAGGGAACTACCCAAATCCTTTAAGTGGTCTGGGTGAACACTAGTTGCGGGAAATCGAAACTCAACATGCCGGTGTATCGGATCAAAAGCCCTTAAATGTACAGGATTCCTGTCAGGGTTTTGGAAGGTTTCCATAACCTAAACCCTGAATCCCTAAAACCTAAACCGCTAAGATAGGGCCCCAAACAAGCACATAAGCAAACATTAGGATAGGGATATCCCATATACCCCCCCTTATAATGAAGCCCAACAAGGTAGGGATATCCTTCTAAAATGCTTATGCTTATGTCCTTTTTGGGTCCCTGATAAGATGGTTCAGTTGTTCTTAAAGGATCATGGGGCTTAGTAACTAGGCTTATAAATACGGTAACCATACTTATAATTACTTATAACCCCAATTAAGGTCCTTATAACCTTACCTACTAAGTCCCATGATCCTCCAAGTAGCCCCTAACCCTAAACCCTTAAAGGAAACCTTAAAAGGGAACCGTACCCTTAAAGGAAACCCTCAGTTACTAAGTCCCATGATCCTCCAAGTATCCCTATAGTACCCTTATAGAAACCCTTATAGATCCCTTTAAGGGGCCATTTAAGTTACTAAGCCCCATGATCCTCCAAGTGGCCCTAAACCCTAAACCCCTTATAGATCCCTTTAAAGAACCCTATGTATAGATCCTTTTAAGGAGCCTACTTACTAAGTCCCATGATCTTCCAAGTTGCGGTTGAGGGCTCAGGCTTTGAGTTGAGGATTTGGGGCCGACTGCTTAGCTGAATGGCTTAGGGTTTAGGGTTTGGGGGTTTAGGGGTTTAGGGGTTTGGGGTTTAGGGGTTTAGGGTTTAGGGTTTCGGGGTTTAGGGGTTTAGTGGTATAGGGGTTTGGGGTTTCCGGGTCGATGGTTTTGGGCCCGGAACGTCTTGAAAAAAACGTATTGAACCCTTGCAGAAACCCTACAATGCCACATAAAAATCCATAAAACAGGATGGCTGCTTTCAGCGTTCCTTTAAGGGAGAAGCTCTGACAGCAACCCTGGTCCATGGTTGGCATATTATCAAAAGTTCAAATTTCTCGTGCTTCTTGGGTTTTTTAGTAAAGTGTTACCGAACTATGACCAAGGACCCTGGGTTTCGGCTTTAGGGCGGTCGAGGCGCTTGGCAACGTTGCATTCTGCGACGCTGCCTTCGCCGAACCTGAGCTTCTCGTTTAGGGCCGATTAGGGTTTTTATTGGGCTTTAATACTGGGGTTTTAAGGTGCAGGGTTTGCAGCTCTTAATAGGGCTTAGGGAGCTTATCGGGAGGTGCTTAAGGTGGAGGGTTTATAGGGCTTGTAAGGCTTCGGGTTTCTATTGGGTTGTAAGTTTCAGGGTGTATAGGGCTTATTGGGGTGGAAGGGGTTGAAGGAGTGTATAGGGTGTTCTCAAGTTTTGAGCTCTGACGCTTAGGGTTTAGGGATTGGGGGAGTAGAGTAAAAGGGTTATATTTTCAGAAACTACGTTCTCGAAATAAAGGGATTTAGGAATTTAGGCTTTGGTCCAATCTAAGTCAGTATTTCAGTCCCCTTACGAATGTCTCAATATTGTAAAATAGTGTCATACACACCGGCAAAGCCTCTTTTAAGTTTTCTGGCATTGTGCTATGCCTCAAGCAGTGACAGATCCGAGCTTTCTTATTTCTACTAGATTTCTGTGTCACGAATTTGTAGGTAAGCCCGAAGTGAAATAAAGGAGCCTCAGTGATCAATTAGACTAGGGTTTTGGGCGATCTTGGCCAAACCTTATTATGCAACCCAAAAGCTGACTCAACCACCAGTAGCTCACTAAAAACTCGACCGTCCCTGGCTATGGAACGCACCTCAACTTGCAGTGATGACCCCGAACTTGTAAAGTATAACCTCTGTTCAGCTGTAAAGCCTGTTCTCCTCCTATGTCTAAGCGCTAATTCTAACATCCTTTGGGAGTGTAAAACTACCACAGGGGACAGTACACCCCAACAGCCCCCCAAATCACAAAAAGTGGAAGTTAAGAACCCTGCCAAACCCTAAAGCCCTAAACCCAAAACCACCTTCAACTAAACACAGCCGGCCTAAAGGACCCTAAGCCCACAAAGCCGTAAAGCCCTAAACAAAAACACCCTCAACTAAACGCTGCCAGGCCAAAGGACATGCGGTCAAAGTAAGCCTTGACCTGGCTTTCCAGGTTCCCAAAGGGTTTAGGGTTTGGCACCCTTACAAAAAGTTCCCCCAAAGGGATCCCAAATTAGAAAACTAGCCAGATGCTTTTTGTTTTGGGATGGTTCAGGGCTCAGGGGGCTCTTGTAAAGGTTCAGGGTTCAGGTTTGTTGTTCGTCGTCGGTTGTGTATGAGGCTTATGGTCGGGTGGTACAGGGCCCAGACCCCCGGGAGGATCCAATAAGTAGATCCCTTAAGGGGGTTCCTATAAAGTACCCTTTAGTAGCTAGGGTCCCAAATTAGGGGATCTACTTTTTCAGATCCTCCGGGGGTCTGGGGGGTTTTTAGAAGGGTTGTAGTTGTAGATTGTATATGGTGGTTCTGACTTCTGACTAGCTTGTTCAGAAGGTTGTTCGCAAAGGTGCTTTGGGATTTGGCGTTTCAGCGCAAACCGCTGATCCAGATTAGGGTTTAGGGTTTAGGGCTTAGGGTTTAGTGGAAGGGCAACCATATCGCGACATTGACCGAACATAATCAAAATGAAGGGGAGGGCTGGCTCATGAATCAAGGGTCTACTGTGGTACCCAGAGACTCCAATATCCCTTAACTAAGGAATATACTTTAAACCATATTAGGGATCCTACTTTAATTTAAGGAACATTCCTTGATTAAGGAATGTTCGAGTCTCAGAGCAGCTTGGGGCTTAGGGGTGGTAAAACCCTAGACCCTGGACCCAAGATCCGGAAAATACGAAAACGATAGCACCTAGCGACCCTCATGTGTCAGTGTGCTATAACTAAAACAGGGAACCTAAGGAATCAGGCCCCTATATTAACACTACATCGTGAACAATTTCAGACCCCGTATAGATCCCCTAGTTATTATTTAGGCTCCTATCTTGGAGCCACTGAGCAACGCGCGAACTGAACAAAACGGCCTGACTGCAAGGAGCAAACTTCAGAGAGAAACATCAGCATTCAGTACGGCCCAAGCGGACTTTACAGGGTTCACAAACATAGGCGTTTACAACTAGTGAATAGTTATATTGAAGTAGGGATTAATCTTTATGGCTTTGGTGGGCGTCTCCCCAGTTCTGGGCTTTGTTCTAAAAACCCAGAAAAACCCTTCGTGACGATCCGAAAACCTACCGTTTTAAGGGTTCTATCCTCTAATTAAGGGGTCATAGCCTACTATTTTGGGGGATACAGGTTTAAACAAGGGAAAAGCCTAGAAACCCTAAACCCTACTCCCCTTGCAAAAAGGGGTTTAGGGTTTAGGGTTTAGGGTGAGGTTCAGGAAAAACCTTCAGGTGCCCTTCGAGCCTTGGCGTCTTGCTGCTGCTCCTCCGGGATGCCTTCCACCTTTCTGGGATCAACCCTGGGGTGGTATTGGGGCCTTCAGGGTTAGAATAGGGGTTCCTTTAAAGGGTTCCTTAAAAGGCGGTCTACAAGGATTACTACTACCATAACGTAGCCCAAAACTCTATTCTAATTACTACTTCAGGATGATAACAGGATTATATCTACCATAATGTAGCGCAAAACTCTATTCTAGTTACTAACATCCCTATAGTATGCCTCGTTCGGGGACCTTCATCCTTCCACCTCTTGCAGGTCTCTTGCGGTATAAAGTGAAAGCCAGAAAGTTGGCGGTTTAGGGTTTAGGGGTTTAGGGTCCCTAAACCCTAAACCGGAACTTACAACCCCGCATTATGCTACGATTTGATGCATCTTCCTTAAGAAAGAAAGGTCTCTTTCCATTGGGCTCTAGGTTCCTGAGTAGGCCCATAATATAAGGGTACCCTTTTTCATACTATTCGGTTTTAATAAGGGGTCCCTAAATGGAAAGGGCAAAAGGGTACCACTCAGGAACCTATAAGACCTTGACGCCCCAACCCCCAATAAATCCCTTATGGAACCCTTAATGAACCCAGGGTAAAACCCTAAAACCCTAAACCCTTTTTTCACAGGGCTCACGTCTCTGCCGAGTTGCCATCACCGTGTTCGCTTGGGGGTTCTGCAGTTGCTTCAGCCAGTTGGCTCGCGCCTTGCAGAACCTGGGCTTAGGGGGGTTTAGGGTTTAGGGGGCTTTAAAGGCCCAATAACGACTCAATATGCCATCATCTTTTCAACAAAGACTCCACAAAGACAGCAGTTTTCACCCTTGGAGAGTCCGCAACCTGGGGGTTTTAGGGTGTTGGGTTTAGGATTCCTAAGTAAATTGCGGGGTCTTGTAGAGTGTAAAGCTTAAGGTGACTTACAAGTAGCTCGTTGAGGGCATTCTGCTTTTGGAGACTTTGGGTTGACCGGTTCTTTTGAAGGGTTGGGTGTAGGGCTTAAGGTTTAGAGGGTAGAGGGTTCAGGGTTTAGGGTTTCGAGGGTTTAGGGTCAAGGGCTTAAAGTTTATTGTAATACAGAGTATCCCTCACAAACGAAAGCTCTTGTCTATGATTGGCATCGGCAGTTGCTTCGAGGTTGGCGATGTAGGCCGAGGCTTCACTATAAAGGTTGTCCAGGACAAGCTCATGCCTCCTTTCTGCACGTAGTTCGAGTGCTGCCTGCATCCGGGGATCGTTGAAGAACACGTTTACCTGGCGATTTTCCTGGAGTAGTTATAGGAAGTACTGGTTCGCCGCCGCTTCGTCCCTATGCCCGTCCGTATCCCCTGATGCTGCCATGAACGGTACTATGTCCATTGCGAAGAGCTAACTACGGCCGAAAACTTGAAGTTTCACAGGAGCACAGCTTACGCAGGCTAGCTACCGTTAAGTCAACCCTGGTGGACCTTTTATCCGTCGGGGACTTGAGCACGAGAAAGTCGCATAACAATCAGGTGACGTAGGTCAAGTTCCGTCAATTATCTTCAAGCCTTTATTCACTTACTACCGCAATAAGCCACAGAAATAAAAGGCTGAACTTTCCCATTCCTACTAAACTATAAGAGCCCAAAAAGTTTAAAGGTTAGATATTGGGGATCTAAGTTCAACAATCCTCAGTTTTGCTAACTGAAGCCCCTATAGAGCCCTGACATGGTGCAAAACCTTACCAACACCCCCGAACTACCATTTAGAAGAGCCCAAGTACCCGTTAGGGTTTAGGGTTTGAGGTTTTAAGGTTTAGGAGTTTAGCGTGTTGGGCATATGCCCTCTATTGAAGAGTTCTTGGGGGGATGGTGGACCCTGGGCCCTAGACTCTAAACCCTTCTGAAAACCCAGGTCCTCAATCCCTAAAACCCTAAATCGCTTATAGACCCGTTGTAGACGCCTGGTAGAACCCTATCACTAGGGTTATAAATAAGGTAGCCGTACTTACAATTACACAGAGCCCCAAATAAAGTACTTATAACTGCAGTTAAAAAGTCCCATGAACCTCCTAGTAGAACCCTATGGAACACTAAGCCCTAAACCTTATAGACCCCTAGTAGAACCCAAAAACCCTAATCCTAAAGCCCGAGTAATAGAACCCTTTAAAACCCTTACAGCGCCCCGAGACCGGGCCCCAGCTCTTTCGGACCCTAGTAGAATTTAAGGTATATTGCCCTTAATTCCCGTATAGATCCCTTTAAGGAACCCTTAGGTAGATTCCTTAACTAAGGGATATTGGAGTCTCTGGGTACAGCGCCCTAAACCGCCGCCCCCGACTCTTTCCCTTAAAGGAATCCTATATGGGCCCCTTATAGAATCCCTTAAACGAACGCTAAGTGGATCCCTTTAAAGGAAACCCTATAGATCCCTTAAAGGGAGTCCCTACGACCGGGCCCCCAGCTCTTTCATGGATCGGAACGTCTCTGTCCGCACAGCCCACACAACGAGGAGGGTGATGAGGCCTCAGCGGTTAGGGCTTCAGGGTTTTAGAGTTTTCGGGTTCTATCATAGGGTTCCCTTTAAAGGTTCCTTTAAGGGGATCTACAATCAGGATCTATACGGGGTTTAGGGCGTTGGGGTTTTAGGGTCTAATTAGCGCCTTAGGGTTGAGGGCGGCTAGGGCTTTAGGGCTTTCGGGTTTCAGGGCTTAGCGTTTCAGAGTCTAGGCTTTACGGCTTGGGGTTTGGGCCTCATTTGGGGGATAGGGCTTGCGGAGATAGCAGCCTTAGGGTTTCAGGTCAGATGGCTCCTGCGATTTAGCCCCAAGGACAACATCGGCACCAGAACAACCGGATCCCGTCCACAGCCTGGTTCACTTATGAGATTTAGGGTTTAGGGTTCACGATTTAGGATTTAGGGTTAATTGGTGTTTCTTCTTTGTTTCCAATGAAAAGTTTTTACGAGTTACGATCGTGGGATATGCTCTTGAAATGACGAAGAATATCCAAGCCGTTCTTGAGCACCGCCTCACGGGAAGTGAGCTTATTCTCATGAAGATGATGCTCCTTAAGGCGCCGCGTACTTATACAGTATGTACTTAGGCCTTAAGTAACTATAGAGGACCCTAAACCCTAAACACCCGAAGCCCTAATCCCCTTTCAGGCCAAAGTCCATACAATGTAGGTACTGTAGGACTCTAAACCCTAAACCCCTCTAAGGAAAACATATAGGTACATGGAGCCTCAGGGGTTTTGTGCTTTGGGCCAGCTTAGATTCCGGAGGCGACTCAAAGGTTCATGTGACTTAGTAACTACGTGTTACATATTATGCATAAGGTAACTTGGCTGACTTCTGAACCCCTCCTAAAAGTTAAACTTTGACCCTCCTGATTACAGTCATATAGAAACCCAAAAAGTTAAAGTCTTAAGAGCCAACCAGAAGAACGATAAGGTAACTTTTCTTATAACATCTCTTATAACCACGTATAGCCCTAGCTAAGGTACTTTTTGGCTGTACTAACTAGGACCCCAGGGTTTAAGTTGAGGGCTTGAGAGTTTACCAGCATCCCCCAACCCTAGGCCCTGAAGCCTAACCCTAAACCCTAAATCCCGAAGCCTACCGGCACCCCCCAATTACCCTCTGGGATTATACTACCCCAAAAGGTTAAAGGTTACCTACTCACTACTAGGTAGCTGTACTAACTAAGACCCCAGGGTTTAAGGTCTAGGGCTAGGGTTGCAGGCTTAGGCTTCGGGGCTTGGGAGAGCTCGGTTGAGAGTTTACCAGCATCCCCCAACTGCCCTCTATGATGCCCTCAATACCGACTATGAAGGACCATAACGGCTCTATGGAAGGAGGATCCTGCTTGAAGTCAACATGGAAAAGGTCGCCGTGTCGAACATTGATCCCCGCATCCTAGCGCTGCCAATGAGGAAAGGCCATGGTATGGTCGCGGGAGCGAATGGGGGCCGGAAGGCGAGTACCAGAAGGGCACTGCCTGTGCTTGAGAGCGACGGCTGTGTGAAACAAATGAGCATGTCGAAACAAGGTGCATCGAACGCCCAACAACGCCCTGACCTGTTGTCGCAAGCTGCGCACTTTTGCGGCCAAGCCCGACTTGCGAGAACGTGACAGTGCCAATCATTGTCGGTAGAAGGCCTGATAACCGTGCCTTTGGCTCGTGTCCACATAGGTGAGAATCCCGGTGCCTTGCTCTCTCGGGTCGCCGTCCACTCGCTTGAGCCAGGCTTTGCTTTTGGCCGCCTCAAAAACGATGAGGTTGCACCCCTATAAAACCCGATAGCACGTTCTAAAGGTGCACTTGGCGCAGAGGTTTAGGTCTAGGTTTAGCGGGCCCGCTTCAGAGCATGTCTGCAGCAGCTATGACAATGAAGCGAATATGCTCGCATCAAGGGCAGCAGTTACTAGCGGTAGAGTCACAAAATCAACGCTAAAGGCGGTATCAGGTTAGCACTAGAACGGTTAAAGATAGCGGTTACAAAGCACTGCTTTTGCAGACATGTGCATCTGGATCCTGCTGCATACAGTTTAGGGTAGACAGCGTTTGGGACCATGCTCTGCTGACGACTTCAAGCAGTCGACCACATGCAGAGCCCAACACCCTACTATAAGGGCCTAAATAATTGCGGGAGTTCATTGCTTTATTTATAGTATAGTATACCCCACAAGCTCTATTCTTTCTATGAAAGGCCCCTATATAAATAAAAGGCCCTCAGCCCTAAAGCCTCAAAGGACCCAAATCCTAAACGCCCTAAGCCCTGCCAATGGGCTGTACACATGTAGTACGCTCATGGAAGCCTTACAGATCCCTTTGGTTTAGGGTTTAGGGTTTGGGAGTACCAACCCTTTCTTGGGGATCCAAAATCCTACCGCTTTATGGATGTTACTGAGTCATAACCTGCTATTTTCTTGGGTTTGGGGTCACAGGTAACCCCTAAAACCCCAAACCCTATCAAAGCCTTGCAAGTGTCACAGGTATGCATCCCTTCGGTTGATGGACAAAATCCTGCATTACCCATAATAAGGAATATACCATAATTCCCATAGTTTAGGGTCCTTAGGGTCATGCAGGATTTTGTCCATCAACAGTTTTAAGTACCGAAGGGGCTGTAGACATAGTAAAGCCAGGGATGGTTGTTCTTCACGTTGCCCATGGCGATTCGACTCAGGTTGTCGCCAACCTGACGGTGCTATGGGTTTCTTAGCAATGTAGGAACCTTAAAAAGGGGATCTATATAGGGGATACTATAAGGGTACTATGATATAGGGGCCTTATAGGGTTTTGGGGTATATTATACTCAGAGGTAATGTAGGAACCTGATTGAAAAACCCCTGGCCTTATTAGGGTTCCTTATATGACCCCTAATATTTTGGGGTTAGAGGCCCAGGGTTTCATAATCAGGCTTCTTAGTACCCGCAGCGGAACCCGACACCTTAGCTTTACGAAACCCCGCATGGGGTATAAATCCCTGGCGGAACCCTAAACCCTAAACCCTTTAAAGGAA
Organism: Symbiodinium sp. clade A Y106; assembly: GCA_003297005.1. Classification (NCBI taxonomy): domain Eukaryota; class Dinophyceae; order Suessiales; family Symbiodiniaceae; genus Symbiodinium; species Symbiodinium sp. clade A. The sequence continues at coordinate 11,973 of BGNK01000700.1, forward strand.
ATCCTAGCCTAAGCGCTTGAAAGGAAAGCCCCAACCCCGGTATGAGAGTTCCGTGTGAAGCCGAACCCTGAACCTAAACCCTAAACCCTGAACCCTCTCTTACTACAAATAATTAAACCCTAGGGGATTTTTCGTATGGGACCCCCCCGTTCTCAAGCCGATTTTCGTATGGACCCCCCGAACTCAAGCCGATTTTCGTACGGACCCCCCCGTTCTCAAGCCGATTTTCGTATGGACCCCCCCGTTCTCAAGCCGATTTTCGTACGGACCCCCCGTTCGCTGATTTTCGTACGGACCCCCCCGTTCTCAAGCCGATTTTCGTACGGACCCCCCCGTTCTCAAGCCGATTTTCGTACAGCCGGACCGTTCTCAAGCCGATTTTCGTACAGCCGGACCGTTCTCAAGCCGATTTTCGTACAGCCGGACCGTTCTCAAGCCGATTTTCGTACAGCCGGACCGTTCTCAAGCCGATTTTCGTACAGCTCAAGCCGATTTTCGTACAGCCGGACCGTTCTCAAGCCGATTTTCGTACAGGCGGACCGTTCTCAAGCCGATTTTCGTACAGCCGGACCGTTCTCAAGCCGATTCTCGTAGTTCTCAAGCCGATTTTCGTACAGCCGGACCGTTCTCAAGCCGATTTTCGTACGGGGTTGGGGCTTTAGGGTTTAGGGCCTACGGTTTGGGCTTTAGGGTTTAGGGCCTAGGGTTTGGGCTTTAGGGTTTAGGGCCTAGGGTTTGGGCTCTACGGTTTGTGCTTTAGGATTTAGGCTCTAGGGTTTGGGCTTTAGGGTTTAGGGCCTACGGTTCGGGCTTTAGGGTTTAGGGCCTAGGGTTTGGGCTCTAGGGCTTGGGCTTTAGGGTTTAGGCTCTAGGGTTTGGGCTTTAGGGTTTAGGGCCTACGGTTTGGGCTTTAGGGTTTAGGCTCTAGGGTTTGGGCTTTAGGGTTTAGGGCCTAGGGTTTGGGCTCTAGGGTTTGGGCTTTAGGGTTTAGGCTCTAGGGTTTGGGCTTTAGGGTTTAGGGCCTAGGGTTTGGGCTTTAGGGTTTAGGGCCTAGGGTTTGGGCTCTAGGGTTTGGGCTTTAGGGTTTAGGCTCTAGGGTTTGGGCTTTAGGGTTTAGGGCCTAGGGTTTGGGCTNCTTTAGGGTTTAGGGCCTACGGTTTGGGCTTTGGGTTTGGGCTCTAGGGTTTGGGCTTTAGGGTTTAGGCTCTAGGGTTTGGGCTTTAGGGTTTAGGCTCTAGGGTTTGGGCTTTAGGGTTTAGGGCCTGGGGTTTGGGCTCTTGGGTTTAGGGCTTTAGGGTTTAGGCTTTAGGGTTTGGGCTTTAGGGTTTAAGCCCTAGGGTTTGAGCTTCAAGGTTTCAGGCCTAGGGTTTGGGTGTTGAACGGTTTCGATTCTAGAGTTTGGGCTTTAGGGGTTCAGCCATGAAGATTGAGCTTGAAGGTTTAAGGCCTNAAGGTATTGTAAAACTTTTTATTTCTTAATGTTTTGGGATTCTCTGGGTGGGTGGGTATTATTCTATGTTCAATATAGCGAACTTGACTAGATACTGCTCGACCAGAGCTGCTGAACCCCTAAACCCAAAACCCTAAAGCCCTAAACCCTAAACCCTAAAACCTAAAGCCCTGAACCCTAAAGCTGAACCCTAAAGCTGAACCCTGTAAATTCTGAGCCTACAGCCCCGCCCCAGTTACGGTAATTTTCTAACACCTACAAACTCCCAAACCCCGAAGGTTTAAACCCCTAAACTTCAAACCCTGCAGCCCGAAATCCCCTGACGGCCGAAATCCCCTGACGCCCGAACATCCTGAAGCCCTATCACCCTGTACTATCGGGGCCTTGATAGTTAGAATAGGGCTTCGGGGGTATATTATATTACCCATGATATAATAATAATAAGGAAAACCCTATTCTAACTACTAATCCTATTCTAATTATTAAGGCCTTGCAATAGAACCCTACTATAGATACCCTATGGACCCCTTTACGGACCCCTTTAAATGGAACCCTACTCTAACTACTAAGGCCCCTTCATTACCCTAAAAGCCCAGCGACGTGATATGTTGGAAAGCCGATGCGGGTCGATCGACTTTGGAAACTTCGACAGCCTGGACCAGGGTATGCCGGTTCGAAGCAAGAAATTCGGGGTCGGCTGGTTTCTATAATAAAGGGATCTATCAGGATTCCTTTGAAGGGATCTATCAGGGTTCCTTCAGGGGATCTATAATAATGTTTAGGGTTTCGGGGTTTACGGGTTTAGGGACTTAGGCTTTACGGCTTTAGGGGTTTATAGGGGTTAGGAGTTAGGGGGTTTTGGGGTTTAGGGCTTTGGGGTTTCGCGGCCTAAATCATCGGAATCGAGCGTACCTGGGGCATATAACATACCCAGAGGGCCCAATACCCCTTAATTAAGGAATATACCCTAAATTATAAGGGGGTTCATATTATGATTTAAGCTATATTCCTTAATTAAAGGGTATTGGGCTCTCTGGGTAAGGGCCTCAAATTAATGCAGAGGATCCTGACTCGAGCAAAGCAGGTTGGGACGGGGTTTGACTCCTTCAGAGTTTATACAAGGATGTAAGGAGGGACCCTTAATAAGGACCCCTAGGTATAGAACCTTATATGCAGCTATTCTATACCCATTATGTAGTATAGAACTTTATATACAGCTATTATATACCCATTATGTAGTATAGAACCCTATATACAGCTATTATATGCCCATTATGTAGTATAGAACCTTATATGCAGCTATTATATACCCATTATGTAGCCCGTTATAGGGTAGGGATCCTCATTAAGGGTCTCCTTGTGGCCTTTGAGTGTAAGAGTTTCGCCTTGGGGAAATCTAGAACTTCAGGGCTGGGGTTCCACCCAGAGCCTCCAAAACCCCTTAGTTAAGGAATATTGGGATTGAGGTCTCGGGTTTAGGGATTAGGGGTTCGGGCTTTGGGTCACGGGTCATGCCCTACCCCCAGAGCCTCCAAAACCCCTTGACTACGGAATATACCGTAAATCATACTAGGAACCCTAATTAGATTTAAGGTATATTCCTTAATTAAGGGGTTTTGGAGGCTCTGGGCACCCTAAGGCTCCTAAAGGGCTCATATTACGAGGCTGTTTTGGGCCCAGACCATTCTATATGAGGCTTTTGGGCAGTTTTGAGCCTTGTTGCACCCTAAGGCTCCTAAAGGCTCAAGGGCTTTCTGGGGGAGAGCTTTATGATCTCACTACGAGGTCCAGGAGCCTTACGGCAGGCTCTTTGGGATTGGGGTCTCGGGTTAAGGGATTAGGGGTTCGGGCTTTGGGTCGGGGGCCATGCCCTACCCCCAGAGCCTCCAAAACGCCTTGATTACGGAATATATATATATATATACCTTAAATCTAATTAGGGTTCTGATTATGCTTTAAGGTATGTTCCGTAATCAAGGGGTTTTGGAGGCTCTGGGCCCTTTTTTTACGGTGCCTAGTTTGGGGATCAGGGGTTTAATTTGGGTATGGTTAGGATCTGTTGATAGAAAAGTAGGTGCCCTAACAGCAGGGTAGGGTATGACCTTTATGGGGAGCTGTTCCCTCTATCTGCAGCCAAGCATCGCTGCGGAAGAAGTCGCATTCAACACATTCAAGTCTTGCACCTGGCGGTGTAAGTTTAAACGCAAACTCAAGGTTATTGGCTTCCTCGGTTTCCAGATCACAGGGGTTTCATTTCTGGTGATTTCGCTCCTCATAGTCTAGTAGCAACTCTATGCCCAGCCGTGGCGATGACCATCATGGTAAAGTGTGGGAGCGTTTTACTGATTTGGTTACTTACTTCTCCAATACGCCACAGATATGAAAGGATAAACTTTCCGATTGCTACTAAACTATAATTAAGAACAAAAAGAGGAAAGGATAGGTCTTGGGGATCTAAGTGATGCACACCGGCGAATCGGATCCTTGTCGTAGCCCTGATTTTCGAAACCGAAGCCTTTCGGGAGACGATTGTGCAATAATGCCGCTGCTTCAGACCGAGTTCCCTACCTTTGGTTAGTAGGGAATGGAGGAATGGGGTACAATTATAACTACTCTTACTACCCTTCTTCCATTCCCTACTAACCAAAGGTAGGGTTCCGGGAGGACGGTGCAGGGGAGCCTTGAGTTTAGGGGTTTAGGCTAGAGCGCTCAGAAACCAAGCAAAACGAGAGCTTGCCATCTATACCAATAGCAGAGTACTGCTAGTGCTCTACGAAATAACTATTCAAATATAGCAGTCTGAATATAACCACAGTAGAAGCAATAACAGTTCTACATCCTAAAACCCTGTACTAGGTGTCTGGGGATTTGGGGTTTTGTCCATTACCCTAAGGCTCCAAACAGGGTCTTGGGCCTTCTGGGGGGGGACCTCAATCCAAGGGTCCAGGAGCCTTAGGGTAGGCACTCAAGATTTTAGGGGCAGCGGCCTCGAGCTTAGCAGCTCCTCCTGTGTGCAGGAATGCACAATGCCTGAACACCCAGAGCCTCCAAAACCCCTTAATTAAGGAATATACCTAGGGTTCCTTTAAAGGGTTTAGGGGATTCTAATATCCCCTATATTAAGGAATATACCTTAAATTATCATAGGAACCCTATTTAGATTTAAGGTATGTTACTTAATTAAGGGGTTTTGGAGGCTCTGGGCAACCCGAGACCCTTAAACCCGGAATGATCAACCCCCCACGAGCAAGCCGCAAAAACCCCGAGCCAAACTTTTCAGCCCAAAACCTTACACATAATGCGATAAAACCCCAAAACCTAAATTCCAAAGCCCCACCCCTTACACAACAGAGAAGAGTGAAAAGCAACCCTAGACTGCTAGACTCCGAAACCCTGAAAAACATAAAACCAAACTAAACCCCTGAACCCCAAACCTCCAAAACCTACAGCCCCAAACCACCCAGAGCCTCCAAACCCCTTAATTAAGGAATATACTTTAAATTATAATAGGAACCCTAATTAATCCTAATTAGATTCAAGGTATATTCTTTAATTAAGGGGTTTTGGAGGCTCTGGGCATATGCTCGCCACCCTCGACTTGGGAATTAGTAAGTATGGCATGGCTAAAAGTACCCTAACTGGGGTTATAAGTAGCTATATCATAAGTCTCCAAAAAACACCCCTAGTTACTAAGTGACTGCCATGAGTCCGTAAGTAGCCCAAATAGTAACCCTAGATTACTATACGTGCCTTCAATGATCCCCTAAGTACCCCACCCTAATGCTCCTGGACCCTCGTAGTGAGATCCCAAACCTCAGCCCCCAAAGCCCAAACCCTCCCTCCGAAAACCCCTAACCGTCTTAGGAGCCTTAGGGCAAGCGTTGAAATCTCTTCCCAAATCCGCAAGAGGCCACCTTCGATGCGGCACGGCCCCACATGGTGTTGGCCTCCGATGGGCTTTACCTAGAGGCTCATACCCTACCCCTTTTTTTGGATACCTAGTTTTATGGTTAGGATCTGCTATATACAAAAATAGATACCCTAAAAAGGAGCTATATACAAAAATAGATACCCTAAAAAGGGGTAGGGTATGAGCCTACAGGTAATGTAGGGGCCTTAATGATCAGAATAGGGTTTTGGGGATTTCTTACTATAGCAGGGTTGAGGGTTTAGGGTTTAGGGTGTCCGGCTGACGTTTGTCTTGTGATTGATAACTTGACCTTCAGGTTTAGGATTTAGAGCTTTGTGATCTAAACCCTCGCCCAGCAAAGGAACACCCCGGAGCTATATGCAAGAAAGCCGCAAGGGCTGTGAGGTCACACTCCTTTGGGCGGAGAGCGCCTGGGCTGCGGATTTAGGGTTCGGGGTGTAACGGCCTTTCGGTCTTCGGGAGTTAGGGTTTCGGGTTTGAGGGTTTAGGGGTTTAGGGAGGGTTTAGAGTTTTGGGAGAGTTTTGGGGTGTAAGGGTTGCAGGATGCTATCGATTTATGAGCATCGGGGAACTGGGAGATGGATGTGGAGCTGGGAGGCTTTTGGGTCTGGGATTCAAGGATGTTCGGGATTTATGATGATCGGAGTTTTGGCTGACTGTGCTCATGCCACCATCCCGCAGCAACTATCTGTGCAGCAACCCTGCATATTAAAGGTAACCTTGGGGTGGATACAATTAGAATCACAATACCCGCAGGACACTGGACAGCGAAGACAACTGGGTGTAGTACCAACCGACTGTCTGCCAGGATAATTGATACACACACACACACACCGTTCTTGTAAGACAAGCACGTTCCAAGAGGCTTCGGTATGCTACCCTCTGCTCGCGCAAACGACGGCAGTAAAAGGTGGGCTCAACGGCCATGGCGGAACGTTGAAACCCAACAAGACTGTGATAGATTCTTGTCGTGCAACATCTCTGAGCCCATGTCTGGACTCCCTGGACGGGTAAATGAAAACGTTGCCGTGACTACTGACATGCCAGCATGAACACGCATGCACCACTACAGAATCTTGCCCCAAAACTTAGATAAAATCTATAGGGGGACCTTTGCCCATTTTGGGATGATAATACCACCTTAGGGAACATGGATGAGGTAGTTGGTTGTTCCTATACTGGTCTTGGTAATAGGAAGTAGTGGTGATAAAATCGGTGGGGTGTAGGGGGGAGCATAGGAATATGCCTCTTGCATGGATGAGCTAATCGGTTATTCCTATACTAGTATTGGTAATGGGGAAGTAGTGGTGATATAGTTGTGAGATGTAGGGGGGAGTATAGGAATGATCTTCTAATGGGTTGACTGGTGGTATTATTACCGAAAATGGGCAAGGGTTCTGCTAACTAATTAAGCCCTAAAACCTCCAACCCGAGGCTCACTCTCAACCCTGAACTTCCATCCTATCTACCCCGAGGCTCATTGAGAATGCGGAGAAACACAGAGAGAGTGAGCGAGACAGAGAGAGAGATAGAGAGAGAGAGAGTGAGAGAGAGAGAGAGCGGTTGCAGCCCGAGTGGCCAAGCAGCCTCCTGAACCGCGGATCCTGCTTGGTCTGCGTGTGGGTTTAGGGTTTAGGGTTTTGAGCTGAAGTCTGAGCCTAGGGGGGCGATAGTAATCATGCTGAGCCGCGGCGGCTCCTGGCTCCTTCTCCGTAACAAGGATCCGCCAATTCATCGTGTAACCCTAGGAATCTAAGGACTCATACAGGGTTCCTTTAAAAGGATCTATAAGGGGTCCTTAAAAGGGATCTATAGGGTTCAGGGATCTAAGGGCTCATATATTCAGGCTTTTGGGCCCAAAGACAATACTATATAAGGCTTTTGGGCTGTTTTGATGCCCAGGGTAGAAGCAGGAATCCGGATGATGCTGGCCATCTCATCCCAGAAAAGCAGTTGCTCGCCTGTGTGAAGTTACTTGGTTACTTGCAACCCTGAACCCTAAACCCCTAAACCCTACACCCTAGATGCCTGTACCAAGAAGCGGAGTCTCCCACCAGATAAGACGGGTGCAAACTTCATGATGCGTCCCGTCGGGATCGCGAGCACGACAGAAACAAGGTCGGCTACTCATCTACCTGCCACTCCAGCTGCTCAATTCGCTGTTTAAATTTGGTGGTGCTCATGAGCCCCTTCCTCTCTCAGCTCCTCAACTTCTTACTTCTATCGATTTTTTGTCTATGCGCACAGATGGCTGTTCCTTCCTGATTACAGAAACCCTCAGACTCCAAGTATACAAATGATACCACCAAGATACCCATAGGCTCCATAGGAGTTCCTTTTTGGGATTACCTGATAGTACTCGAAATATGAACCCAAAAAGGAACTACTATGGAGCCTATGGATTAGCTATGGGATCGGAAGTCTACCCAATAATGCCTATTACTTTGTGTGTTTTGAAGTCTTCGGGAAAAAGAACGCCTATGCTAAACCGTAAGTAAGCCCTCCCTTTACAGCCCCAGAAAAAACACAAGCTACCTCTTTAAGGTACTGACTATATAAGGGAATCATAAGAGGTAACCTTAAAAGTTTGAGTCTCTTAGGAGGGTCCTAGTACCTCCTAACTATCAGCACCCCACCTCCGCTCGATCTCAAGTTGCCAGCACCATGGTGGGGTTTGGGGTTTAGGGTTTGTTTTGGAAGTGCAGTTGCCTTTTCAAGGGTTTAGGGTTTGGGAATCGAGGTTTAGGGTTCAGCGTCCAGCGTATTAGGTTTAGGGGCTTTTGAAAATTCGGGTTCAGAGTTCAGGGAAGTTGAAGTTCTATGCAACCCCTAGACCCCTAAACACCAAAACCTCGGGTTCATGGTTTCCTGAAACCGGGTTTAGGGTTTATTTAGGGTTTTAGGGTTTAGGGCTTTAGGGTGGCCTGAACCCTCCGACAAAATGCCTCCAGAGGCCAGGGTTGCGGCACCGGCGCCGGTTGCACAATGCGAACGCTGCTTGTGACCCGACTGGTGACCTTGCTGGACTGGGCATTTAGGGCTTGGGGTTTAACGGTTTCTATAAGGCCTGCTTCGGGACGACACGCTAAAACCTTTTGGACTTCAATGCTGTAAGGTTTCGATACGTTTTCAATACGATCGCATGATACGATCCAATACGGATTCGCCCCTACGGCTAACCCTGCGGCGCTACAGGCTTTGCCAACACCTCGCGAATCCAACACCATGTTGTTGGTGCTGACACAGCGAGTTGCGGTGACCAGTTCCAGGCTTTCAAGGCGTCGGGAGCTCATGTCACGCCAGACCGTTAGACCGTGAGGCTAGGTGGCGAGGCTTTGGAGCACATGTGGAACCGGACCCAACACCCTGATTAAAAAGAACAGCTACCCCGTACTCACAGCACGACAGCCACAGCATCAATCCACAGCATGATGATAAATGAAGATGAACATGATCATCATCACGATCAAGACCTGCAGCAGCAGCAGTAGCAGGGGAGGAGCTGAGCCATCGCCATCAACATGACCATCTTCACGACAACTGTTATTATGGCTCTGCGACCAAGATCCTACAAAACGGAAAGACTCGCAGAGAAAGTCAAAACAAGGATTCTGGGAAGGCTGTACTTGACAGTTGCAGGGAAAAACCACTTGTGGGAGAAAAGCCCTGCATCCTGAAAACAAAGTGGTAGAGTACAGGAGGCCGCGGGTAAATTATGGCTATGCCTACGGCGCTTTGACAAGGATTCCCTGGACTAGGACCATCAAACAGACTATCAGTCTAGAGTTCAGAACTGAACGAAGGACGAGGGTGAACATGATTAACACTTGCAGGGCAGCAGCAGTGGCAGGAGATGTAGTACAGTAGCACCGTCATCATCATGACCATGGCTGCAGCAATGATGTTGAACATGGCTATGGCTATGACGCTAGCTTTCCTAGGACAAAGGCAATAACGTCGAGCTTCAGTAGGACATGCCATGAAGAACACAAGCATTTACCTAAAAGGTTGAGACCAGGGATTAAGGACTTTAGGGCCATAGAGTGGCAGGGTAAAGAGATGGCCTCCAAACACCGCGTTGTTGCGACCACTTCCCTGCATCAAGCTTTAACCCGGCCACGATGGCCGGACATATCACACGCTCCGAAAGAAGTAGCTGAGTAGAAGATGTAGCAGCCTGGCAACCAGAGGAAGGCATAGCTGCTGACTTCGCCTAAGTCAGCCGTTGAAATTTGAAGCTTTGTCCTTTACCCATATCATCCCGTGATTATCCGCATCCACCACAAGCATGGCCCGAGACGAATGCTAACGAGTCGTTGTTCAGCTCGGCATGGCCGAACCTAGCCAATGAAAGCTATGGTCTTCTGGATGACCGGGTTCTTGCTAAGGAGCTTAATTTAAGTTACGATTATAGGGATCTATAGTAGGTAATAGGGTTTCCAATACTATGGTAACTTAAAGCAAGTTCCTTAACAAGAACCCAGATGAGCGCTGCATGCATCGGCGACTTTTGAAGCTTCTTCGCACGAATTGCCCCAATCTCGGCACGAGTTGCAAGAGAGAAGCACCCTTTAGGGAGGTTTAGGGTTTAGGGGAACTATAGGGTTAAACCCCTAAACCCTAGAAACCGTCGGTAGCCCAATCCCGGGCAGAATCGGAGGTTTTGGCCCTGGAATGCTTACTCTAGGCTTCCAGAAACCTTATTATTGGGTCCTTAAGGGGTCTAGGGGGCTAACTGGTCCTTGGAAGCATAGGGTTAGGTATACGGCTGAGCATCGTTTATTATTGGATCCCGGGTAATGCTTAGCAGCTCCGTTTACATGTGAAGGGTCTATTCAACGAACCTTTCATTCAGACAGACGTGGGTTTCATGCTTTAGCGTACCATACCACCCAAGATGAACCATATACAACACCTGACACAAGACCTAAACCCTAACCCTAAAGCTCCATGACGCATACAGTATGTACTTCGGTGTTAATTCGGCTCTTATCTAGGTACATAAAACAACGTACATACTGTACAGGTACATGGAGCCTTAGGGGTCATGACCCCTGAGGCCACCGCTGGCACCTGAAGAGCAGGGAAAACTGTCGGAACCTGGGAAGTCGTACTTGAGCTTCAGGGAGCCGAGAGTGTTTTGAGGTGTTCTGCGTCTTGTCTGAAGGTTTCAAAGGCACTGTAGGGGTTTCATACGGTCTCATACCATTCTGACATGTTTTGTACCGGGTGTAGGACTCACGAGCCTCCTTTGGAAACATAAGTTAACCCTAAGGGTCCAAGTACCTAATAATCATATACTCTCCTAAATATTGAGCTACATAACTACTATCCTGAACCTAAGTACCTCGTTATTGGGTCTTTTGGACCCGTAGGGTAAGAATGTAGTACCTACCTCGAGCTGTGGAGCTCGAGGATAGGGTTTACGAGTCCATGCGTAAGAAGGATGGCTGCAGTATGGAGCCTTTGGGACTAGACTCTTGGGTGAACACAATGCATGTAAAGAGTGCAGAAAGCAATGCTAGCAGGTTGGGGCTTTCCAAATTCGGGGCTTGCGCCCGAAGCCCGAAGCTGAAAGACAAGTTAGCCCTCAACCCTAGCATACCCCGGGCGCACAACCCTGCGATGTCCAAGCAGGGAAACCTCATCCTGAACCTCAACAAACCCAAACAAACGAAGTAATGTGGGGAGCCTTAATAATTAGAAGAAGCGTTGTTAAGCTTTGCTGTGTCCTTACTATTTTGGGGGTTCCGCATTACAATTATAGTGCAATATGCTCCCAAACGATATTCTAATTATTAAGACCACTACATTACCCTAAACGTACCTGAAGGCAACGAAAAGGCTGGCAAAAACAAAGGCTTTGCTGAACGACACCAAAGTGCTGGCCAGGGTTGGCTTTGGGGCACTTGGGGCACCTGCGGTATTTGGGGTACCTGCCATTGTGGCCAAGAGGACCAGTCCTGTGGTGGGGGAAGCTTGCCCAGGGTGAGTTTCAAGTTTTGGGTTTAGGCTTAGGGTTGGAAGGCTCGCAGAGTTTATAAGTGTAGGCTACATCCTTAGCAGTCCTCAGGGTTTAGGGGCTTTCGGTGTGCAGTAGGGTCTCTAAATGGCGCCCCAGGCCTGTCATCCTACACTGAATCTGCAGTTATAGCCGCTTGGGCGCACGAAAAAACTGCTTAGGTCTTATGTCCACCATTCTCCAAGAGCGATCAATGGAGGAACTAGTTCTCTAGGTCCACGAAAACGGTTCGTCATCCCTTCAGTCCGTAATTTGTTTACCAAATTAAAAATTGTCTAGAGGAGAGCGCCTCGACCACCAAAAAACCTCCACTATAGTATATTATGATACTATATTACAGTGTACAGCCTAAAAAACCACCATTAAGAACCTTCATTTTCAGACGGTTAAATCTGCAACGAGATTTTGAGAAAAACACATCGGCAATAAGAAGGCGGTGGCCCAGTTATCGTTCTACCTAGAGGGTCCATATACACTAGGAATTAGGTCCCAAAAGACCATCCCTATTGTGGTTTTGGGGGCCTAATTCCGTGATGGTAGTGTGCATGGGCCCTCTGGGCCAGAAGTTCCACGTCCCTATTTGGAGGATCAGGGTGCTTTGTGATTCATGGAGTTACCGCACTCACAACACTACTTGCAAGTATTCATTAAACCCTACACCCTAACCCTGAACCCGACACCCCTAAGGCCTACACCCCTACACTTTGAACCCTGAACTCTAAGTTTGAACTGTGAACTCTAAACCTCAAACTAGGTCCGTTGATCCTTCAAGTCTAGCTCTCGGGCCTTCGATTCTTCAAACGGATCTGTGACGCTATTAAACGCCTCTGCTACGAGATTTGTTTGAGATGTGAGGCTACGAGAATCCATGACAGGGCTCAGGGTTTAGGGATAGCAGGGGTAAGTATGAAGGGTCGAAGGTATAGCTGCTGCTTGAAACAGCCCTCCAACGACCTAAGAAACCATAAATCCTGGACCCTCAACCGTAGTGGAATTATCAATCCCAAAGTCAACCCTCACATCCACAACTAGAAACCCTAAACCCGAAACCCTAAACCCTAAACCACCCTAACGAAACCCACTTAGACTCCAAACTCAAAGGCCTGAGTCTAAGCCCTAAACCGCACAAGTCCGAGCAAACCCCGCGAGCCTGAATCCTCTACCCCAGTTAAACTTACTTCCCTAATAAACACAGAAATGAAAGGTAGCTACTAAGTCCCCATGATCCTTTAAGTAGACCCTAAACGCTCCCTCATAGAACTCTTATAGATTCCTTGTAAGGAGCCTTAACCCATCTTACCCTGGGACTTCCCCAATAAACCACAGAAATGAGGGGTGAGCGATGATTCTTTGAAGGAGCCCTATATAGATCTCTTTAAGGAACTCTTCTAGATCCCTTTAAAGGAACCCTAAGTGTGATTAGACCTACGACCCTGGGCATCAAAACAGCCCAAAAGCCTTATGCAGTATGGTCTTTGGGCCCAAAAGCGTTAATATATGAGTCCTTGGATTCCTGGGTTACTTCCCAAAAAACCCACAGAAATGAAAGGTTAAACTTTCCGATTCATGCCAAACTATTAAGTTAAAAGGTTGGGTATTGGGGATCTAAGTACTTGGCTGACTTCTGAACCCCTCCTAAAAGTTGAACTTTTAGCCTCCTTATTTCAGTTCATACAGAAACCCCAAAAGTTACAGTCCTAAGAGCCAACAAGAAGAACGCGAAGAGTAAACCGCCCCAAACCCGCAACCTTAAAGTCCAAAGCTGGCGAAAGCCGGGAAGTCCTCCTGGATCACCGGATATCCGGCTCGTTGGTCTGTAGGAATACCTCGAGCTTAGCGTTTGGGCTCAGGGTTTAACTAATTCTAAGTAGAGCTGACGTACAGAGTGGTTTTGAAGGAATAGCGTCTGCAGGATTTAGGGCTTAGGGATCCGGGTTTAGGATTTAGGGCTTCAGGTTCAGGCCAACTACTGAATGTGTTGAGGCAGGGTTTGGGGCTTGTAACTACCGACTATGACTACCAGTAGAAGCCCCAAGACACACAAGGACATGGGCACGCAAAGAAAAGAAGAAACGAGAGAGATAACTATATATATATGTACACGCGCTCGCTGGTTTATCGTGATGCACACGGTGTGTTTCTGATGTCCACGGACGCTTCTCACACATCTATTCGAAAACCCACAGACACTAGCTATGAGTTTGTGTTTCTGCATGCGCACATATATATATATATATATACACACATGTGTATGTATTGAACTCAGCTTGTCCCGCTGGTCGCTGGTACGATTGACCACTGATCCTCCGTCATGCTGTGGCCATTCGAAAACAGAGCACATAAGCGGATGCAGACCAGGGAAGACATTCCAATCCGGATGCGAGCATGAGGCATATAGCAAGCGCTACCTACCACAAAAAGGTAAGCTGCGGTATTTGAGGTGACTGTTAACATCTGTTAACCATCATCATCCCACTGAGCCCCCTATAAACCCGAAAAGCCACGGCAACTAACCCTGGGCATCAAAACAGCCCAAAAGCCTTATGTAGTATGGTCTTTGGGCCCAAAAGCCTAAATATAGGAGTCCTTAGATTCCTGGGGTAAACCTTTATCTTCAATCCCATAAAACTAGAATCTTAAACCAGGCAGCACCCGTACTAGAACAACCCACACCATCCTACACACCCCAGGCCCCCGAAACCCGACAACCCCAAACCCTAACCTAAAACCCTAGAGAGCACTTTAAATCCCAAGCCCGAAAACCTAAACCCTAAACCCTAAACCGTAACCTAAACCCTGAATCCCAATCCCGAAAGCTTAAACCCCAAAGGCTCAATCCCAGACCCGAAAAAGCTAACCCGAGACCCTACACCCCAAACCCGAAACCTTGATTGAACCGGTTTAGGGTTTAGGGGTTTAGGGGTTTAGGGGTTTAGGGTATAGGGTTTAGGAACATATGGGATCCTTACGGGACGGGGGTTCAAGGGGGGAGAGCCATGGGCATTCGGGAGCCTCAAACAACCTTAGAACCTTAAGGCGTATTGGTGATTACTGACCTAGAGGCTCCTTTAATATACTACCATTATGGAATTGGGTCCCTCAAACCATAATCAGGATGGTCTTTTGGGATGTAATTCCATAATGGTAGTCTATGAGGAGCCTCTGGGTGAGTTATACAGCCCCTTCCTTGGACACCCCTTCCGTAAGGATCTCATTCAACTCTGGCGACTCCACACGAAAACCCAGTCCCCCCATACTCAGTTCCCAAAGGCTCCGTAGTAGTTCCTTTCTGGGGTTCATATTTAGAACCCTATAATGTAATCCCCAAAAGGAACTACTATGGCAGACTATGGCAGCCTATGGGTAAGCTCCCTAAGAAGGGCCCTGAAAGTATACACGCGCAGGAATCCTTAATCTCTATAGGGTACCCTCACAGTACCCTTAAAGGAATCCTTAAAGGAACCCTTAAAGGAATCCTTAAGGGAACCCTTAAAGGAATCCTAAATCTGAAAATCCCTTTAAACACTAGGCCCTGACCCCGAAACCCGGCCCCCTAACCCTCAGCTTGCCTGCATTGAACCACTGCCCCGGCGCCTGTCAGATTCAGCTTCTTTGGAGTTTCATTAGGGTTCCCGGAGTTCTTCTTCTACCCTAAGGCTCGTATTCAGCTTCTTTGCCTAGGAATCTAAGGACTCAGATACTGAGGCTTTTGGGCCCAAAGGCCATGCTATATAAGGCTTTTGGGCTGTTTTGATGCCCCGGGTTTGGAGTTTCATTAGGTTCCCGGAGTTCTTCTTCTAGGCTTACTTTTATAAGGCCGAATTGGGTTCAGGACTTAGGAGATTCATGGTTGGGTGTCTACAGATTCCTTCAAAGGGTTCCTCTACGGGTTCTACACAGCTTCAAGGCCTGAAACTTATAACCCTAAAGGGTCCAAGTACCATTATAGTAGATACGATGTATATATATATATATAGATACGATGTGTAAGTATATATATATATACACATATGTATATATATATATATATATGGGCCCCAAAGTCTACACTATACTATTACTTGGACCCTTTGGGGACTTGGGATTCCAGGGCTTTGGGTTTAGGGGTTAGTTAGGGCGCGCAGGCTAGCTGCCTCTAAAGTTTTAGGGTTTCGCCCAGCCTCTTTTAGGATGGTTTAGGGCTTGTGAGGCTTAGGGTTTAGGTTTGAAGTGGTTTCCAGGGCCTGGCAATAATTGAAGCCCTAACAGCCCTAAACCCATACTTCTTCTGCAACAAGGCATCATGAGTCCTAGCCCTAAACCCTTGTACAAGGGAACCTAAACTGTAGCCTCGTAAGCAGCACTTAGAACAAGTAAGTACCTTAAACAAGGAAAATGTTCTGTGTTGCATGTCCTCTTTAACGGTAGGTGGGTTGCTTTAGGTACACCTTAAACTCTACCTGGACCCTTTTAGGGTTCCCTATATTTCTCTACACACGTCCAAAAAAAGGCAGGTTAAATTTGGGGTCCAGGCAATGGCTACATCTCCTTACTACCCCAATCAGCCACAGAAATGCAAGGTTAAACTTTCCGATTCCTACTAAACAAAAAGAACCCAAAAAGTTTACAGGTTTGGTATGGGGGATCGAAGTCTCCTGAAGCCTGATCCCTTGCGCCTGCCCCAGGTGGAAGAAGGGCTATGGACCAGGACCAGCCATGGCTACATGAAGATGCTCCTTTGTTGTCTGACGGTTAAGGGTTTAGGGGTTTAGGGGTTAGGGCCCTAAGCCCTAAAGCCCTGAACCCTAAACCGTTTGAGGTTTAGGGTTTAGGGTAGCTTAGCAGGGCTCAGGCCTCTTGTTGTTTCGAAGCTCTTGAAACGATGTGACGCAGAGTTGGGTTGATAGCTTAAAACATACACTCACCAAAACCCCATATAACATATATCACATATGCTATTTGTCTTCCGAGGTGTTAGAGTTGAGTCACGGCTTACAAGGCTCTGGACCCAGGATTTGGGCTAGAAGTTGCATGACGTCGAGGTTAGTCTCCTCCTCTTTAGGGCTTTGTACGGTCTACTTGGAGGATCATGGGACTTTGTAAGTATGATGGTTATAAGTACCTCAGTTGAGGTTATCAATAGTTATAAGTAAGTATAGTTCCCCTAACGACCCTAGTTACTAAGTCCCTTGATCCTTTCAGTAGGCAGTGAGCTGGGATCGGGCCGTGGCTGTACCTCTGCCTACACATCACGGCCAACCTTGCGTATGCGGGTATGCGGGGGAGGCCATTTATGGGTAGTATTACTGATTAACCAGGCTTCTTTATGAGGATGGAAGGATGCACCGATGGACGAATGGATGGACGGATGGATGGATGGATTGATGGACCAGGGTTTAGAGTAAAGAGATGCTTGCCGATGGACACATCACCACACGAGCATATCCGTAGCTGGAGCCATTGGGCGGGCAGCCAGCGGCACAGTTGATAACTAGCTTGCCGGAAGGTTTTTTTTGGCTGGCCTGCGGGAATAGACTACAGAGCTTATCGGGCGTTACAAAGACGTACTATAGAGGCCTTAGTAGTCACAATAGGGTTTTGGTGCCACTTTATACTATAACTATATTATGTTGGGGAATCCTAAGAACACCTGTTCTAGTTATTGAGGCTCGGTTCTGGCTGTACCAGCCCGAGATGCTGGCCTGCCCAGCCTGGCTGTGAGGCTCCGGCGCCACGGTTTAGGGTTTAGGGTTTAGGGGTTTAAGGTTTAGGGTTTAGGGGTTTCAGGTCTATCGCATTTCGGGATCTGTACAGGTTTCACAGTATACTAGCAATAGTAGGACCCGCACTCTAAGGACCTTAAACCTCTAAACCCTGAGTCCGCAAGTCTGGGGTTCAGGGGGCCACTAAATCCCTGCAAACGTTTTCACCCTAAGCCCTAAACAATAAGCCCCCGAAAAACCCTCAACCCCAGATCTTCAAGATGTTTAAAGGTTGGGTATTGGGGATCTTTAGACTACCCTAAACCCTAAACCCCTAAACTTTAAACCCTTAACCCTAAACCCAAGGCTGGGTATGGGGGATGTAAGGAAGGAGTAGGGAGACAGCGGAGTCGGCTTGGGGCAGGCTTGGCAGTCCCTGGAGGCCTGCTTTAGATTGGACGACACAAGAAGAAATATATGATACAACAGCACAAAATATCTTATCATACACTGCAATGCAGCATGCCATGATATGGTATGGTAAGATATGGTATGATAGTACATACATATATATATATTGACAACATCATGGGTGATATTTCCGTATCATGTATGCAAGCATCTGTGTATGTATGTATGTATGTATGTATGTTTCAAGGTACCTATGTATCTATGTGGGTATGCATTTACGAATGCATGCATGCATGCATGGCTGGCTGGCTGGCTGGCTGGGGTGGGTGGGTGGGTGGGTGGATGGACGGACGGACGGACGGATGGATGGATGTGCTTGCATGTATCAATATGTGAACACACACATATATATAATACAGATGGACTATGATATACTGTATATGACACATGCTGCACACACATGTATGAAAGCTACATATTTGTAGTGTTTGCCTATGCGCAGACATCTTAT
Source organism: Symbiodinium sp. clade A Y106 (assembly GCA_003297005.1). NCBI lineage: Eukaryota > Dinophyceae > Suessiales > Symbiodiniaceae > Symbiodinium > Symbiodinium sp. clade A. The sequence continues at coordinate 29,979 of BGNK01000700.1, forward strand.
GCCAACATGAGCTCAGCAGTTATGTCCAAGGGCCTAGAGAAGGGATATGAGGTTCCATGCTGCCGGGAGTGCGGCAGCAGGCGAAGATTACAAGGTATAGCTCTTGTCGAGTTCAGTGCTTAACTATGTTTCCAGACCGGGGGCTTCAAGACTACCCGGGCAGGATTCCATAGCTTTTGAACCCGGTGAAACTTGCTTTGCTTCAGTCAACTAAGCATCTGCCCAAAGGATCCACAGTCACTACATAGCGGAGCGTAGTGTGAAGTTCGATCTCAATTTTCAGGGTTTAGGGTTTAGGGTCTGGGATAGAGGCAGGTTTGGTCTCAGTTTCCAGCAACTCCTACTATGGCTACTGGCACATAGTAGGACCCTTTGGGATGTGAGACAGCCCCTTCAAGGGGAAGGGGATAACGCCGAAATCCTCAAGGGACCATTCTGGCACTTGGGCCGGCAGCCTCCAAACCTCAAGCCATACGGTTGATGATAGAAATCCTGGGGTTCCTTTTTAAAGGGATCTATAAGGGGACTTTGAAGGGGCTCCTTTAAGGGATCTATATGGTTTAGGGTTAAGGGTTGATGATATAAATCCTGCAGTACCCAGAATAAGGAATATACCATAATTCCCATAGTTTTGGGGTCCTTAAGGTAATGCAGGATTTATATCATCAACGGTACTACTCTGTAGGGCTTCCCCAAGAGGGTTTAGGGTAGGGTTCACACTACTACTATTATGTCAACCTCAGGAGTGCTAAGTCTAGAGAAACCATGAATTCCAGAAATAGCCCTGGGTATCAAAATAGCCCAAAAGCCTTATATAGTATGGTCTTTGGGCCCGAAGGCCTTAATATATGAGTCCTTAGATGCCTAGGGTAGGGGAAAATTAAGAAATAAATAGGACTTCTTGTAGGAAATAGGAAAGAAATAGGAAAATAGGAAAGGAAACTCGATAGGAGAAAATTAAGAGAAGAATAGGAATAAAATAGGAGAGAAATACGAATAAAATAGGAAAAAAAAGTATAAAAAAGGAGGAAAATAGGAAATGTCGGAAAAACCTAGGAAAAATAGGAAAATAATGCAGGGCCGCAGGGTGGAAAGTGTTGCGGGGAGTGCGGGCAGATCCTAGTTTTCTCCTATTTTTCTCCTATTTTATTTGTATTTCCGAAAAAAAACCTAGATTCCCATTTTCTTCCTATTTTTATCCTGTGTTGAGCCACTTGCGATCTGACTAGAGTTAGCACCAGAGATTGACATAATACTACTATGGAATGAGGTCCCCCAAAACCGATTAGGATGGTCTTTTGGGACCTAATGCCACAATGGTAGTATATATGGACCCTCTGAGTCCTGAAACCCCAAAACCTAGTGTTTTCACGGACCACACCGGTATGTTATGGTAGGCTGTTTGGGATCAAGGTGGGTTAGTAAACTCGAAACATCAACTTCTTAGGCACCAGGGATGAAGTGTTCAAGGTGTAGCGTTGAGAGTCTCTTGGGAGTTTATAGCAGAAGCCAGAAAGTTGGAACATCATTGGCCTCATGCCCTTACAGTACAGCATAGGGAATCCTAGCACGAATCCTCCTAAACCCATGTTCCAACTTTCTGGGATTCGCTGTCGAGGCTCTAGGGAGTTTAGGCTTTGGGGAATTCGCTTTTTTCGGAGGAAAGTCTCCGTGTTTTGTCTGGGTGCTGCGGGCCCCGAGACTACATGCTCAACGACCCCGAGAGCCCAATTTTTCCTGGTTGAGGACTTGAAGCATCCTGTCCTCCAGTTAAACCGTAAATCACCAAGAGAGGACCTGGACGACTTGGTGCTTAAGTGTGGCTTAGGACATGGGGTTGACTATAAGAATTCGCTGCAAAGCGCCGGAAGTTGATTTAGGGCTCTCGAAGAAGTTGCTTTGCTTGTTTTGTCTTTGACAGAAGCCGTGGCTGAAAGCAAGGATCTGGAGGCCGACTTTGAATGCTCCGATTCTGTTTCCTGGAGCACACTACAGGTTCTTTAGACGCAATGCATACCCACACTGGGCAGGCTTTGTGGTGCTAAGGTTTAGAGCTCAGTTTGAGCCTAAGGCTCGCGCTTAGTGGCGATTATAAGGCCTTCCTCAACCTACCACAGCTATATTACAAACACGTAGGCTCTAGTACCTTCACATACACCCCCTCTCCACTTTATGGGCAGTATAGCATGGCTCATCGTGTTAAGGTCTCGAAAGAAAGTTCTTAGGCCCCAGACGGGGTGCCCCTAATGGAACTCCCCGTGCATAGCTCTGGAAATCTCTGTTTTGAAGGCTTTGGGAGTCGTTGGGCTCACCTAACCTTTAAACCCTGAGCCCTACCCTAAGGCTCCAAAAGGGGTTAGGGCTTTCTGGGGGAGGGTTTGGGCTTTGGGGACTAAGGTTTGGGATCTCACTACGAGGGTCCAGGAGCATTAGGGTAAACTCTAAACCCCTAAACCCCTAAGCCCTAAACCCCAAACCCTAAACGACAGAACCCTCATGCAGCCATTTCCAGAGCCCTGGTAGAGCCCTAACGGCCCGAATCGTACAAAGTACCTATATATACCCAAAGGGTCCTATGTACTGTTATGGGGGGGGGTACTTCCCTGGATCATAATCGTAGTTCCTAATATAGGAACACTACATTCTACTATATACATAGATACAAAGGACACTTTGGGACAGTAGAATGTAGGCTTTCCAGAATACTAATTATGATGATGATTTGGGGAAAAATCCACCGACGTAGTACCTAGAACCCTAAACCCTAAATCCATAACAGTACCTAGGACCCTTTGGGAAGAAACACCCCCCCAAACCCGAAACTTAGGAACACGGCTTTTAAGTCGCGCTGGGCGAGAGCGCCTTGGGGCTCTCTCCACTAATTTGCTCTTGTGTTGAAGATTTACTACCCCCTAGGAATCTAAGGACTCATATAAAGGCTTTTGGGCCCAAAGACCATACTCTACAAGGCTTTTGGGCTATTTTGATCCTGCTCCCTAGGGAAAGTTAAAAGGTTGGGTATTGGGGATCTAAGTTTAAGTCTCGGGTTCGGGTTCGCGGTTTACTGCCTAACTGGATCCCAAGGAACCTACATTTCTAGGGCTCCTTATTATGACTTCCGTATATGAGTCCTTAAAACGGTAGTTATTTGGGGGTTAAGGCAGGGCTCAGTTGCTTAGGGTCGTAGGTTTCCTCGCGATGTCCAAGGGCCTCATCCTCGTATCAGCTGCGATGCAACCTGACGGCGCTTAGACTCTGCGAGCCTGTTCACCCCGAATTCCGAAACCCTAGTGTAGAGCCCCAGTGCTCGAGGGCGTTTGCAGTCTCGGGTCGGGTGCAACATCCAGGGTTTGTGGCGAAGGCTCCTGGAAAGCCCTCCATCCGAACTGCGCAACCCTAATGAATCGTTCGCAAAGCCAAACGGCAAACCCCAAATCCCAAACTCGACTCCCTTGGCCAACTGAACCTCACGCTCGAAACCCTCAAAACACCGACCCCTAATCCCGAAACCCCCAGAAAGCCTTAAACCCTGAACACCTAAAACCCAACCCTGTGGGCTATTGAGTCCTCTGCGTTTCGGATTGTGCCAGACTGACGACTCTCCAAACTTCGCCCCCCCTTGGTACTTTCTGGAATGCTAGGACTGTAGGAATATCTTTACTTGTGAACATGTTAATAATATTATATGCACAGGCAAGCTATTGGCAGACTTTACGCGGAACGACATGCTGAGGTGAAACGCAACCTCATGTACACCGAATTTGAAGGAGTTGTGCGGTCGTCGCTTTACTTCATGACGTGGGTGCATTCAAGGTCTTGGCACCGAACACCATAAACAATAACTCGTCAGACGAGTAGAATGATTGCTTTAGGACCGTAGGGCGTGCATAGGCCCCTGACCACCGCCAGAAGACAACAGCAACACTTAAACCCTAAACGCGACAACCTTGTGCACTCTGCCCCACCTCAGCCCGCTCTGCCCTTTCCACGATCTCTTTGAAGGCCAGCAGCTTCCTCAACGGTTTAGGGTCCAGGTTCTGCTGTTGGGCTTAGGGCTTTAAAGGGTTCACGGTTTAGGGCTGAGAGTCTAGACCTAAGAGTAACCTAGGAATCAAAAGGGTGCCCTTTTTGGTTTAAAGGGGGTTATAAGGGAACCTAAACCCTAAAAACCGGAATAAGGGCCTACTCTGGGTCCTAGGAGTTCATAACGCTAGCGAGCAGCGATCCCAATGCCTAAACCTGAGCTAGCGCAGGCACCCAGCCATACCCTAAACCCCAATCATATCTCAAACGGCTTGGGTGCACGTATCCTAAACCCTAAAAACCCAAAAAACCCTAAACCCCTAAACCCCTAAACCCCTAAACCTCTAAACCCCTAAACCCTAAAGCCCTAAACCCTGAACCCCTAAACCCTAAACCTCAAATATCCGGAAGCCCTTCATCCCAAACCCAAGCTCAAAACAAGAAATACATCCCCCCCCTCCTCCCCACTACGAATCCCAAACCATCCTTTTTAGGGTTTAGGGTTTAGGGTTTAGGGGCGTGACCTACCTGGACCCTAAGAAACCTACCTTTTTAGGGTTCCTTATTATGATTTCCTTATATAAGTCCTTAAAGCGGTAGCTATTTGGGGGTTAAGGCAGGGCTCAGCGGCTTAGGGTCGTAGGTTATTCCGGGTTAAAGTAAACCCTATAAGCCCTATAAACCCAAAGCCCCACCCAAAACCCCCAAACCTTGATCCCCAAAGCCTATAAACCCTAAAACCCAAAGCCCCGCAAAACCCTACAACTCTACCAGTAAGACTGGTCCCCAAAACCTATAAGCCCTAAACCCTAAACTCCAAAGCCCCAACAAACCCTGCAAGTCTACCAGTAAGACCCAACCTTGATCCCTAACCATGGAAGGTTCTTTCACTACACTTCTATTAAGGGATCTATAGGGGTTTAGGCGGTTTAGGGTTCCTTTAAAGGGATCCTTCAAGGGGATCCTTTAAGGGTTCTTTGGGGGTTTAGGGTTTGGGGGTTTAGGGTTTACCCTAATGCTCCTGGACCCTCGTAGTGAAATCCCAAACCTTAGCCCCCAAAGCCAAAACCCTCCCCAGAAAGCTTAGGAGCCTTAGGGTATAAACCCTATAAACCCTAAACCCTATAAGCCCTATAAACCCTATAAGCCCTAGAAACCCTATAAACCCTAAACCCTATAAACACCCTAAAACCCAAAGCCCCGACAAACCCTGCAACTCTACGACCGAAACAGAAAAGCCTCTAATCTCTTAATCCCCGAAACCCAAAACCCCAAAACCTTAAGCCCTGTAGATCCCTTATATAGTAGAAGCCAGGAAGTTGGAACATGACTATCCTCGTGCCCTTAAGGTAGAGTATAGGGGATCCTAGCACCAATTCTCCTAAACCCATGTTCCAACTTTCTGGGGTTCGCTGTAGATCCCTTTAAAAGACCCTTATATAGATCCCTTTAAAGGAGCCCTTATCTTCCCTAAACAAGCCCCCGAGCATGCCTTCTGCATTCGTCAACTCCCGGCAAAGCTCCTCGTTTTGCGTTGCGGTTCAAGGTTTACCTGGAGCCTGAGGAACCTACATTGTTAGGGTTCCTTTTATGATTTCCTTGTATGAGTCCTGAAATAACGTAGGTTATTTGGGGTTAAGGTATGGGTTGATTAGGAATGGGTCTAAATGATGCAAGACTTTCTAGCTTTAAGGTTTGGCTACCCTACACTTCGAGGGGCTCAGCTTTCAACGGCTTCTGTGCCCAGAGACCTCAATACAGCCTCGAACGAAACGTAATCCTCAGAAGACCTCGAAAAGCTTGATATAGGGCCCTGGTTGATTGTAACAGAATTGCCAAAATCTGTTGTACCGGATTGTACCATCACTGCATGAAGCAACCCCTAAATAACGAAACCCTGAACCCTACACCTTAAACACTCAGGCCGAAATTAAGACCCCAAGCGCCCTAACTAATGACCCTGAACCTTAAACTCCACTCTTACACCAATTACCTTCAGGTCCTTCTGATGCTGCAGTGGCCGGCGATGACCCCTGCACAGGATTCGCTTTCACAAGCTTCTGCAACGCAAGGGCGTCAATCATCCGAAATCGCTTGATTAGTTAATAGTTCGAAACGGGAAACGGGTTGTCAAGCTTGGACAAACCTCCAGAAGCACCCACGAGGGTTCTCAAGCTTCAAGTTTCAGACCACAACTGATAACTGAATCCCACAAAGACCCTCACAAGGAACACGTAGGGAACAATGGCTGCCTCAAACCCCCAAGATCATGAAAGATACTCTAATATTGGGGTATATAAAAACGTGAATAGGGCTTTGGGTGTAGCATAGCATACCCTGATGCTCCTGGACCCTCGTAGTGAGATCCCAAACCCTAGCCCCCAAAGCCGAAACCCTCCCCCAGAGATCCCATGACCCTCTTAGGAGCCTTAGGGTAGGGTTCAGGGTTTAGGGTTTAAGTAAGAGGGTCCCCTTAAAGGGCTTAAACTTACAGATCCCCCAAAACGGGGTCTACAGATCCCATGACCCTCTTAGGAGCCTTAGGGTAATCACAAAAGGGAGCCCTGAGGGATACGGTTGATGGACAAAATCCTGCATGACCCTAAGGACCCTAAACTATGGGAATTATGGCCGTATCCCTAAAGGGTTCCTTTAAAGGGATCTGTAGGGTTTAGGTTATGGGAATTATGGTACATTCCTTATAATGGGTAATGCAGGATTTTGTCCATCAGCCGTACTTCTGGGTCATTAGCTATTGCCGAGAACCCTGCATTAACATGTTGAAATCACGACCCCTCAAACCCCGAAGCAGTAATACTTTTCCGTACAGGATTCTCGGGTTTGGGGCCAGTTTGGGGTTTGAGTTTAAGTTTGAGGTTTAGGGCTGGAGCCTTGCGACAAAGCCAAGTGTAGCTGGGTAGGCTTCCACATTACCCTAAACCCTAAACCGTCGACCCAAAACCCATATTACCCCAAGGCTCGTGGGCCCTCACGCCTAAGAACATGCCGGGCGAGGTACGGGACCCATAATTGTCAGTATAGAGCTTTTCGATGTTTCAAGCAGTGCAAAAGAATACATATATATATATATACACATACATGCATCTGCATCTGCATAGGCATATACATCTGCATCTACATATACACACTCACAAATATTAACCATATACGGTCTATCCTGACCATATCAACCAGAAGGCGTTTCAAGTAGCATATCTTAACCGTATTGGGACTATAGGGGGTTTGTGTTGCGAATTGCGATTACGTAGTCCGAAGCTCCTATACAGCCCATGTAAAAGGCTGGGAAACTCTGTAGCTCCCTTCACGGCTTCAAGAATACACCGACAAACTTTCGGCTCGGAGTTTATCGTCTAACTAGAGTTCAGAAGACCTATACTGGGAGCTTCAATAATTTGAACAAGGGTTTGGGGCCCATTATACTATAATTATTATATGGAACCCCCAAAATAGTGTTGGTAATTATTTAGGCCCCTATGTTACCGTTTTAAAGGGGAACGTATGAACAATGGAAACAGCATGAACAAACCCTAAAGATGCATGTAGGTCTAGACCCCAAGGGTAACCTAGGAATAAAAAGGGTCCAGGTGGGTCATATAGGTTCATCAGGGTTCAGGTGGGGTGGCACTGGCCGCTTGCACCTGCTGACGGCCTCGAAGGGGTGCACCGGCCTGCTCGACAAGGAGACCACAGCTTCAGGGTTTAGATTTGGGGGCTGAGGTCTTTGGGTTTAGGGTAATATAGGCTAGACAGATTGAACCCATCTTCTGTCAAGGCCCTCCCTACCCGTTCTGCCTGGCCACGCATGCTACTTGTTAAAGTTGCGCATGCTGCCCCGGTCTGCTTGCAACCACCTTGCCGCCTGCATTCCAGTCAGAGAGTGCGTCCCGTCTCGCGGTCTAAGTGCTGCATCGCGCGCCCGTGCTGTGTGCAGGAGCGGACCGAAACTATGTTGAGGCGGCACGCAGTCGTCTTGAACGGGACAGCATGCGATTGTCTGGGACGTGCTCTCGGGCTTTTGGGCTTGAGCATCTAAAATGCATTCAACCTTAGTGTTTTGCGTTCGGCACCTGCGCACACCATGCGTTGCACTTCAAAGGCCCAAACATGCAAGGCCAGGATCCAAGTACAGTACAGTCACCCTAAACCCTAAACCCCACAGCCCGAAATCCCAAACCCTTAAAGCCTTAACCCTCCCTAGGCTTCCAGGGACCTTATTATTGGGTCCTTAAGGCGTCAAGGGCCCTATCTATAAGGTCCTTGGAAGCATAGGGCCTGAGCCCCAAAGACGCAAATCCAAAGCTCGATTCGGGGCTTAGGGCTGAGGGTTTAAGGCTTACCTGGACCCTAAGGAACCTACCTTTTTAGGGTTCCCTATTATGATTTCCGTCTATATGGGTCCTTAAAAGGTAGGTTATTTGGGGTTAAGGTAGGGGTTTAGGCGCTTATAGGGTTTAGGGGTTTGCTATCCTAAGATATTGTGATTCCATTTGTTGGTAAACCAGTTTTGTACATAACCCTAAACCCTAAACCCCTAAGGATCAACAAAAACCAGGGTGACCAAAAACCAACTCGGTGGGAAGCGAGCTTTATACCCAGGATCCGACCATGGGAAACAGGTTGATCATCAGAAAGCAACTGCGAGGCCTGCAGGTCTAGTGAACCCTGAAGACGTACAACTCAGGAACCCGATTATAGCACCCCTCAGCCCACTTTGCAACCTCACAGACTCGAAACCCGACTGGAGAACCCTTAAAGAAAGTCTCGAAAGTCCCTTATAAACCTTTTTCTGCGAACCATACACCCCAAATCCGACACCCAAAGCCCCTCAGGCCTGTAGCGACTGTAGCGGCAGTGGAGCTGGCTCTTTCCTGCAGGCCAGGCATTTCTGACGCATGGCATATGCCCTTTTTTGTCGCAGGAGTCTGTGTTCCTCTAGAAGGCTTCCTAATGGAACGAGTTCCATGGTCCATGGCAATGGTTTGGTGTTTAGGGTTTGTAGGGTTTGGCTTTCAGGGCACTGAAGCGTTAAGTACTTAGGGGTTGAGGGTGTGGCATTCTCGGGTCTTGCAGGAAATCGCGGGTAGTGCTTGGCGTTTTCAGAGTTTAGGGTCTAGCTTCAGGGTATAACCCTAAGGGTCCGAGGACCCGATAATCATATACTTTCGGAAATGCTTCGGGAGAAGGGTCTCAGGCGAAACATTCGGTATTTAGGGCCTGGGGTCCGCCTTAAATAGGCAATAATGGTGTTTTCTGGAGGGGGAAGCTTAAGAGGAGAGGCGGACGGAGTGTCGTCTCTGGAACCTGATCATGTGGAGTGCCTCGGATTGTGATGGATCAAACTATGAATGCAGGTTATACCATATTATTGCTGTGTGTGGAATCTGCAGTGTGGACACAGCTGTTAACATGCATATGTGTATATATGTGCACGTGTGTAATATAGCTAGAGTGTGTCAGCAGGAGACAACGGTTGGAGTACGGCTTGCACGATACACATGTTTTTAAATAATAATTAACAACAAATATATGTAGATATATATGTATATACATATGTATATATATACACACGTACATGGCCATATGTGCTACTATATGTTGCATTGTATACATATATATATATATATGTATGCTCTTGCCACTGCTAAAATTGCATATATGCTCATCTATACCCACACACGTATGGTATACATGTATATAAATATATATACATGATATCGATGTACCACATTTCGTCATGGGCCTTCTGCGTAATGCGGCCTACCTGGGCCAAAGCCGTGAGCATGCGCAAGGTCCGCCCTCCACCCCAGCTGTGCAATCTCAGGGTCACGAGTGCTGCAAGTTGCTGGTGATTGTTCAGTGTGATTGCTTGACAGCCCTCTTGCGTGCAGGTTTTGGGCTCAGCAAGAGCAGTGCACACATGATCATGAGCTCGAGGGGCATGCAACGATCATGACAGGTATATGTGCAGTTTGAAGTACGCAGGGGATGCCAAAGGCCAGTGCTAGCAATGGTGCCCGGGGCCAGCCTTCCAATCCTATCATCCGGACCGAGAAGACCCCAATGATTATCCATGTTACAGTGCTCTGTAGCATTCAGACAATCGATTCCATTAGTTGGTGTACGGATCAGTGCTGTACATGTGTACATGTGCATGTCTACTGGGTGCATCTGTGTGTCACATACCAGGCCGAAGCGGACCTGATCCACGATGCGTTGCTGGGGCTGTTGAAGGGCCAGCTGACAGAGATCATGAGTGTGCCAAACCCGCTGGTGACTTGTCATGATGACTTGAAGTACCGACGCGCATCTGCATCGTAAGCGGCGTTGGCTATAGCCTCACGTCACATGTTAACGAACTTATGTAAGGAACGCTCCTTTGTGGAGTGGGCAGCCCGGGACAAGGCTGCAGCCACTAGTCTCATTATAGCTCCTGGGTAGATTCGTCATTGTATATAATTATATACAGCACCGAGGTATACAACCAGGACCTGGAGGCCAACTACCACCTGCTGAAGGAGTATATCCTAGAGGTTAGTCCGAAGCTGCCTGCTTTGAGTGACTTTGAAACTGCATTTCTCCTGCTGAGCATCTCGCTAAACATCCACGGGGAGACGGTTTACCACATGAGAGGTGGCAAAGGTAAATCGCGGGAGGCTAGGTTGCATGAGCGTGTGTTGCAGTGGTGTCCTTGCAACGCATTCATACATTTTATGTTATAGGGGGGNGGGGGGCAGTGTCGATGCACGACTCACACCCAGGAATGGGCTCGAGTGGAGGCGGCACGCTTCCGGAGCATGCTCACGCACCTCTGCAAGATCTTGCGCAAGGCGGATGGTGCCAGGACTGGCATACTTGTATGTTCATCTTCGCATGTTGTACCAGGTAGTTGGATCTCGGAAGCATGCACATGCACAGATATACATGCAGACATGCACGGATTTGTAGCTGGCTATGTACATGTAATATGTCTATATATATATATACACACATCGGAGAAGTGATAGCGCTATAAAAACTTTAATTATATATAACTACTATAATTAGGCTAGTACTGCAATACATATAAATATTGGGTTAATTATACTAGTATGTCTGATCTGGACCAGACTAGTGCCTGGTCATGAGGGCTACCTGTATACCTATATAATTATAAATGATTCTAATAATAATATATAATGTATGACAACATGTACATGCACAGCTCACGTATCGTATCTGTGTGTACGTGTGTCTGGATACTATATATGCTATGCAAGGATAATAAAGGGCTATACCTATTTAAATTTCATGATATATATATAATATAATAATATATATTTATATTATTATCGTTGGCCACCGTAAGTCGGGATCGGCTTTGCAAGGAGTGAGAAGGTGGATGCCCTCAAGCGCATGTACCGCTTGAAGACCGCGGACTTCATGGAAGAGGCAACTTGCTTCTGACTAGCCTGGGGGTGGGTCGCTACAACCGATGTGCACTATATATATATATATATATATATATTCATAGCTTCAGTTTCATATGCATGTCATGCATGTCCAGTGGACTTTGCATGGCTGGTTAAGCGCTAGCATTTAGCATGACAGGTGTTACGAGCCAAAGCGACCTAGTGACAGTTTAAATATATAGACGATGGACTCAGATATAGGCTGAGTGAAGTTAGAACTTCCCAGCTGGGGCCTTCGGATTCATTTTGCACCATGCCAAGCCAACAGCTCGGATCCCGGGTGAGACGCCAGACGAGGATCCGGAGGCGGATGCCGTGGAGACCCATGCAGCCTTGGACGAAGCGGACAGGCTTGCCGAGATGTTGTCTCCACGGAACATGAAGTGCCGTGGAGCTCGTGTTTTGGGGTACTCCCCGAACCCGCATGCAGCAGTATCTTGTCACCCATTCGAATATGAGAGAGAGACATAGAGAGAGAGAGAGAGAGACAGATTGAGACAGAGATAGAGAGAGAGGAGAGAGAGGAGAGAGAGAGAGAGGGACAGAGATAAGTCAGAGAGATGCACATGCCGTGACCAGGGAAGCCAGCGAATATCGATTGTGCTTTCTAAGTATCGCATTAAACATTTTGTGTTCATATGCGTGGACATGTGCACATGTGTATGTGCATGTACATGCACATATACACACACATTGTACACGCAACTTCTCTTTATAGTGTAAACATAGTATGCTACAACATATACAGTATACATATAATAGCAAGTATGATGTAGCAGCTGATCGTATGCATGATGTCGTGGTATGTATATATACCTCTATGCTATAATCTAGATTAAATTTTCTGTAGGTATCGACTATAGTGCCTATTCGAATCAAGACTCCCTCAAGAGGCACGTTTATGAATAATACTCTACTAGTATTGCAACTGTCCATGTTAGCAAGCTTCGAATTACACTGCATGGACCGAATAGCTCAGGCAGCCATACCTCTGCCAGACGTCAAGGCTCCGGCCGAGGAGCTCTATGATTCGCCCCAGGCAGTGGAATCTGGTGGCAGGGGACAGGCTACTTCATTCGCAACGAAAGAGTCTAGCCTACATTGGGATTTAGGACCGTGCTGGCCATGCCCACTGCAGCAGTGCCAAACACTGTGATTTCTATGTAGTCATTCGATTCAGGATCGTGAACCACTCATACCGCTGAAGCAGAGAGATGCTGCACCACCGGGTTTCGAGACGGTTGCTTCAAGGGACAGGGAGTATGTGCGCTATGACCACATCACAGCCGCGCAAGATGGCATCAGAACGTACCTGAGGGAGGTTTGCATTCACGCTACATTATGTGCATAGTGCGCTTAGCCTGGAACTGTAATTACAGACAGATATAATCCTGGAGGCTGCTGCTGACGAAGAAAACAAGAAGATTGCCAAGCGCAAGCAGAACCCCGGGGGGCGTGGTCGAGGCCGTGGACGTGGTGCTGGCCGAGCTCGAGGCAGTAAGCCCAAGACGGAGGCTGCTGTGGCTGGAGAACCGGTTCATGCAGATGATACAGGAGCTGGAGGACCGGGTCATGCAGATGAAGGAGCTGAAGGACTGGGTGATGCAGATGAAGGAGCTGAAGGACCGGGTGATGCAGATGATGGAGCGGGACATGACCCCAAGGATCCACCCCAGGCTTCTCAGCGCAGAACCCGTATGAACAAGCTACTGAAGGCAGGTGGCCCTGGTGCAGCTTTGGCTGGGCCCAAGGCAAAGGTTGCACACAAGAGAGCCAGCCCCAAGGCAAGCCCGATCAAGAAAAAAATGCTCACCCCTCGCCGTAACAAGAAGCTTCGGAAGGCTGCTGAAATCTTGGAATGGCTTAAAGGAAACAATTTGCCCGGCCTGGAATTTCCCCTGGAGCTGAAGACCCAGAACCTCGGCTCACAAAGATATCCATTAAACTATCCTGATGTCGGTTATTGGGTTCATGAGTTTGGAGGTCGCTTGCATTGCAATTAATGTTTGATGCAGAGTGGATATCCCAGGAGCTTCACTGCCTACTTTAACGGTGCTCGCAAGGGCTCCAAAACTGGTGTGAGCTCCATCGGTGTCATTCTCATTGCGGAGTCGTTCTACGTGAATCAGGTTCTTCAGAACGGTGTTGGAGGGCCCATTTCTATGGATAAGAAAGGCGGGGCTACGGTCCCATGGCACAGCTTCGATGCCGGCATTTCGGCAGCGTAACTTGGCTCTTAACCAACTCATCATGATATTCAAGCCAGCTATATAGCTAGACTAGCCCAGGTGTAAATGTTACCGTACCTCCTCTGCACCATATCACCCTCAGCTGAATGCACAGTACCAGTACAAATACAAGCATAGTGTTTAGCTACATATGTATTATACATCTAGACACACATATATACTTAAGCTTCTGTGATCCGACAAATCATCCCACCACTTCTACATGTGTGCAGCTACAGTGTGGATTAACTGATATAGGTATTTAGTTATTATAATTATGTTATTACTTGTTTTAAACCCTAGTAACGATTATAATATTACTAGAGTATACTAATACAATGAGGTGGCACCATGCCAGACTGCTGGCTGGATGGCTGAAGTATGTGGCCCGGCTTTGAATAGGAGATACCATCCCCATTCAGATCAGGATGCAATGCATGCTACAGGACATCGACACTCGAAGCCTAATTAAAATGCTATGTGATCGAGGCACCAGCTCTGCCGGAGATCTCTGCCCCTGCAGCCTGAGCGGTCGGTGTGACGACCAGTGATGATGTGAGCCATGAAAGCGACTGCACTGGGCAGACAGGATATGTGCGTACTCTAGTCCACTACATGGTTCGTAGCCACATGTTGAGTTCATCACTTGTCTGTGTTCATACTGCTACAATTATGTAGGTCTAGGAATCGAATTGCATCTGTGCGACATGTGTTTAAAGCTTGGTGTGGCTGCTTTGAGCGCTTCCAATCCCAGCATTTTTGGACGCTGCCTTTGCCCTGCAGTGCTTAAACCATGATCATGGCAATGCATGGGGACCCGGGACCACCACACATGCAAAACCCTCATCCAAATCTAGATTGGAAGCTCTGGTATCAGTATATGTGTACATGGATGTGGTTAGGTGCTTGCTGTTAACCTTGTACTCCTTGACCCGGAGCATGAGTACATTACTTATAATAATATGTTTAACCAGCTTCAGCTATCCATATATAGTTCCAGCCATGCTGCTGGTCTCTCTGTGTTATATTTTATAGCATGCTCGCATGAGTAATATCATGATAGTCACGTGGATCTTGAATGCACATCTAGCCAGCATGGCACATCGTGTGTCCTATACTTGAGCGCTGCATGCCATGTCTGTGGGGCACCGGCAAGGGGGCATGGCTAGCTATGGAAATTTCAGCCGATTCGCACGATGCTGCTGAGTCTAAAACAAGGTGCACATAAGTGCTGCAGTGACTGATCTAAGAATTTCTTTAATTACAGATCGACCCGAGTTAAGACCCAGAATACCTCGCAGGTATGGCTGCAGCTGGGGACCCGTCACCAAGCACGAGGTCCCAAGGTCGGCAGTGTCGTGGTGCTTCCCCAGCCTTGCATTGCGCACTGCTATAGATTTGAATCAGTCCGTGCCAGTGGCCTTGCATGCTTCAGCTTTTTGTTGCAATTCTGTAGTGCTGCACATTCTAGCTGAAGCTTGCTGTGATCAGACGTGTTGATCTCCTCTGCAGCGGTGAGCTGGATCGTTTTTAGCCGGCATGTTACTGGGTCCTGGTTACATGGACAGGCTAGGACTCAGTCTCAGGAAATCCAAACCTCACACTGTGTACTGTGTAGCAGTCTGCTGTGGCTGGCTTTCTAGTACTTGATCATGAGACTGTCTGAGATGAGAGCTCGTCGGAGCTTGCAGCTCTCCAAAGTGCAAGCCGCGGCGATGCTTTGCCTCGGCGTGCCCCCCATTGTGTGCCCAGCAAGCAGTACATTATGTAGTGTCCGAATACATGGAGCTGCGGACTGATGTCAACCATTGCAACAATCTAGGTTGTGCCAGGTCCTGCAGTGCATATGCTGAGTAAGTTGTAGTGCCCGAGTTCTGCAAGGATTCACCTGGTGGACTTCATGACGGAGTACTTGGATCGGAACAACATAAAACGACACCGGGCTACCTGGCTTCATGATAGGTGGCATGACCATAATTATATTATATGCATGGTCACGATTGTAAATGCACTACTCTCGCGAGGTTTTGCTTTGTTGGGTTTGTCGGTCCCGTGAAGAAGTAGCTAGTGAAGTGGGTGAGCCTCATCAAGGACCTTGAGGCTGTGGAGATGTTCTGTGGTGCGGCATCGATTGTGCATGCCTTCAGACGGGCCGGTGCCCGCGCGTTCGGTGGCTGCAATCCCTAGCACCTATTAGCTAGAGCAACATATATATATACTTATTATGCATATACTGATTAATATATGACCTTCAATGTACAATACACTAGGATTCCGTGCAGCTCTATCCGAAAAGTCATGATCACAAAGAACAAATTCGGAGCCAAGGCAAGGCTACGATCGTGGCAGAGATGCTGTGCTAGAGGACCTCACGAATAACCAGGGCTTCCTCAGAGCCTTGGCACTTGTGCTTCGGTTGAAGCCTGGGGGCCTGCTCTTTGCAGGTGTTCCATGCAACTCCTTTGCATTTATGTCACAAGGAGGACATAAAAGAAGCCAGCAGGCCCCGATGGGGGCACCCGTTGGCTTCGTGGTGCAGGGGAACATCTTGGCTGCAAGGTCATGCTTGCTCTTCCTTGTGGCTTTGGTTCGAAGCACGGTCTGGGCATTGGAGAACCCGGCACGGTCATCGATCATATCTTTTCCATATGTGGAAAAAATGCTGGGGCTCCCGTTGTTTCGCCACACCTCCGTCTTTTGGTGGTCTTCTCAATTGCATTCCAATACATCTTGTGCCTGCTGTCATGATCTAGCTGGCCTGGGTGCCGGGTCGGAATACAACAAAGAACATCAACAGTGCTCAGGTGGATGGGTACATATGGCCACCAGACCGAGAAGCCGGAGCTGGGCTTGGGCAATGTGTGCCCCAGCTCGTGGGTTTCCAGTTGCATGGGATTCCGGGTTCCAAACAAAAATGAATCCTTAGCAATCTAGATTATATATGATATATCCATTATTGTGTATACTATCTCGTATAGACCTATACGAGATAGTATACACAATAATGGATATATGTCTCATCTAAAAATATATCATACATATATATATATATATAATTAATATTATTATCTGTACTACACGTACAGTAAATATATATATATATATATATGTAGCGGCCAAGGGTTGGAGTACTAGTCATTTTGCATATATATATATACACGATACGACTCTACCTATATGCAGATATACCTGTACATTTCTATATACACAATCATCCCCTTTGACTTATTACATATATATATACACATTCTAGTTTATATGCTTCGTATTAAATATTTAGAAGCACTTGAACTCTGTGAAGTTTCTAGATGTATATATGTATCTAGATCTATGATAGCAATCCGTGCGACAAAATATGTCTTTACTCGTAGGGAGACTCGTGATTAGTATGGGATCCGCGGATTGTGTTTGGAGAAACATATTAGCTGTCGATCGTAGACACATGTGCTAGAGCAATAGCACGGGTGGCCTATGTAATATTCGTAAAAATTGTAAAGTCTGTTGAACCAAAGCTTCGGCTGGAGCTAGTTCCACGGGTTCGTACAACTCTTGCATTTTAAGTAGAGACATCCAGTGGAAGCAGGGTTTATAACAGCCGTGCCCGGGAAACTACTATATAAAACAGACAGAAACAGGCTTAGATGTAGTGGCATCTAGACATCCTAGGCGTATGTGCTCCCCTAATAACCCTCCTGATCCTAGCAAATCTAGAGTGGTACTCTATATATAGTTTGCATGATCCTTGTATGGACTTCCAGATCAGGATAGCCATGCACCAGACCGGATTCTATTATTTTACGTACTACATGTGTATAGGTTCCGGAAACTTGTGGCATAGAATCTACAGGACCTTATAATCATTATTAACTAGACTAACACCAGGTCCCTTAGTCTTGCACTACAAGCTAAATACCCTGGCATCCAAGGCCGTGGCTGAAGAACCTCTACTCGAAGATGACGCCTGAGAAAAAGGAGGCCATAAAAAAACGAAAGAGGCTGTCGGACCATGAGATGGTGAAGGTGACAATCGTGCAGGGTGTCCGGAAAGTGCAGTGTCCTCATTTGTGAACTTCGAACTGGGTTCAGGCTTGTACATGTAGCATGTCATATCTCTACAATTATTTAGAATCAGAAGCTAAGGTCGGGTGGCAAGGACATGACAGCCTCCAGTGCCTATCCTGTTGGCTTTGGAAAGAAGGTATGCGAGCTTCATGTGCAATGGCAGGTAGGGGGGGCTGAGAAATGGAATCCATGTGAGCAGTTGCTATAAATGTTCCGTCATGAGCTAGACTGCCTAGTCTTTCGATGCAGGCTACAGATCCGGAAATGCCCGACCTCACCGCGCTTTTGCAATTCGGGTACCAGGTACATCCGGTAATAATGCTGCCACAACGAGTCCACATATCATGCCGCCTCTAAAGTATAACCCTAACTATAAAGCCCCCTTTCTGAAATTTCCAAGCACGGCAGGCCCCCGGCGGAGATTGGTCCCATGCCAACTTGTACGAGATCCAGCAGTATCTGCAGGAGGCCATTTCGGAGGGTGATTTCCATCCGAATGAGGATCTCCCTTTAAAGGGGGATGCTGCACTGACAGGGAGCTCTGATGTCTTCCATAATTTCTGCTGTTTGCATTGCATCCCCTTCGGGAATCCCAGTGCCAAGGTCACAGGGGGCAAGACACATGTTTTCCAGTAGTACGGGTCTAGGTAGGGTATGTAGGGGTCGCTATGTGTTACAGGAGTGCACTTGTTGGTAAACTTACCATTTATGAGACTACGTATTCCTGTCGTGATCCATCCCCTGGTGGCCTGAAGCTCGGTGCACGGTGTCCACAGCGGCACGCTCCCTCGGAAGGGGTATGATTCCAGATGCTTCGGGGAAATGGTTTATGGTAAGTGTATGTATTCTGCAAATCTGCAACGGCTCTCTGCTGGAGTCCAGGGCCTGGTCTGTACCTGTTTTGAAAGATCTGTGATGATTTCAAATTCTGCAGTGGCTGTGGAGTCTCTGGATCTGTGTGCACTTACAGGTAGAGAGTATTCATGTCAAGCTGGCGCAAGCATCCCCAAGGCAACCCGACTAGAACTTGCATGTATCATGGTACTGTGGTCCATAGCTATAGAAGTTACTGTCGTAAGTATAGTAGATTTTTTAAAAAAACTAACTAGGTCCAGCATGGTACATATGTATATATATATATATATTGTTGGGTCCCTCAGTCTATGCTTTATATTTGGAGACAGATTATGTAATGCTGAAATATATATAGAATCAAGACCTATAATTATAATAATGCTTGCATGGGTTCGTGTGGGCTTTTAGTATTTTAACGAGGCAGGTTCCTAGATCCAATATTATTCTAGTTAGTCCGAACTCCTTCTACTTGAGCCATGGGGGACAACCTCGGTAGGGGATTGGTTAAGTGTGTCTGTCTCGATTATGTCTAGAGGTATATGCTAAATCGAAACAAGACCTGGGCTATACGCCATCGTTGCAGCTGTCTACAGCAATATAAATAACCAAGAAAAACGAACATCTAACTGGGTTTCATAGTCTGGTTATAGATGGGGAGGTTGGGAATAGATTGTGGAAGCCCTAACATAGCTGGATGCCTGTGAAGAACCGCCGAACTCAACCATCCCGAGCCTGAATCAGAGAGACTTGCATTGATGGAATTCGACACTATAGGCCATGGACCTCTAGCAAATAATAGCAAATCTTGTGACCGGCGATTGTACCTGGTCGTTACCATACTTAGTCAGCACTTGTTGGCATCTACTAAAAAAAAAAACAGGAATCTAACTCCAGGTTGATAGCACAGACCCCAAGGGAACCAACCAGATCCGGTGTGCTACCGACAGTCGTCCGACCGAGCCGGCTGGGCCCGGCGCCCCTGGCTCAGATCAGCCTTCATGCACCTGTGTGTTGTTGGCCAGGTTTGTCTCTGTGGGATTGATATAGATAACGTGTCTATGTCGTATGATAGATCTACTGTTAAGTAGTCTTTCCCTTAAGTCGAAGGTCTTTTTAATAGGGTTTTGTATGGGTGGTCGGATCGTTAGCTTGAACAACACCTGTGCTATAGTATAGACTAGGTGCACTAGCTACATGTCGACTGCACTATCGATCTGTATGGAACCGAAGATGGGAAGTATGTGCCATGCACACAACCTACAATCTTGCAGCGGAGCCTAAAGAGGGAACCCCAGCAACCAAGAGTAATGATGCAGCATGCATGTGCAGGTGTGACACTGCAGGTACACGGTTGCCAACTGCGTCTAGATAGAGTGGGTCCTGAGCGAGATATGAAAGCAAGGTATAAAATTAGGACCCGGTGACTCACATTATTCCATGACGTATACGAACAGTCAAGCCTAAAGCCTACCCAATTATTATAGCTAGAACCCATGCCTAGCTATATCCTGCTTAGAAATTAAATGTAGCTGTGCACTTGCTGATACGTAGCACAACACGTTTTAGCTTGCATCGTTACTTATGTAGAGGGTATTGTGGAGAAAGCAAACACACAGGATTCATTTACATGGTTCCAGACCTGATCCTCCTTGTGTATCATACGATCATTCGGTACTACCACATCAGCAACCTCATAAGCTATATGTATTATATGTAGGCATCCACATAGATATTTTCTTTATCGTTATGAATATGTATACTCACATCTTAATATAAGGGGTCACATCAATTTCTGAATCTTTGCACATCTACATATATTACAGACATGCAACTGCATGTCCTAGAGGGCTCAAGAGTCCTGGAATCGAAGCAAGCTCAGTACTCTAGCTTCATGTAGCGCATCACTAGATACTGTAGATCATAGCTGTGCATGGTTGTGGTTGTGTGCATTCACCGGCCACATGCGTGCTTGTTCACCTCGCTTAAGAGTGGTGCTGCGATTCAATATTACTCTATATATCGTAGCTATGTACCACCATGGCCATTGCAGTTTCTTTCTCACGTGTAGTAATCGGCACAGGAGAATGTAGTCTACATGGTCTCAGACTGTTTATCAAACACCGAATGTCCTAGACATTGAGAAGTACCCAGTTGATGCCCTTAGGACCCCAGGACCATATATATTCACACGCCATAGGAGTATCCACCACGGACCTCGATAGGATGAAACCATGTGAAGGTCTGGTTGTCTATGGTGCTCTGTGTGTGTGTGAGCTGTGAACAATTCGAAAGTCGTCAATTCGGCTGCACGAATAGCTGTTGCTGGTGACCTGCTGGTACTTGTGTGCCCACAGCAAGACCGGCACATGGATGATGTGTGGTTGTATCCGTCGTGTCATTCCAAGTCAAGGACAGAAAGCTGACTTAGCTTAGGTTTCCTATTCAGGCTTCGGCTTAGATCCTAGTTGAGATCCTAGTTACTTGTGCGTATATACGGATATCATATATCGGCCGGGCCATAAATGTAATTAATAGGACGGAGAGTGAAACACAAAGAGCAACATAGCAACAGAGTGCTAAAGCAAGAGTGAGACTGAGAGATGGACGGGAGGGTGAGGGAGATATATGTCAAGAGAAGCATAGATACCTACAGGCAGAGAGGATTACAGAGAGAGAGAGGGAGAGAGGCAGGCCAAGGGTATCAGCGTACGGCACAAATGTGCTCTCTAGCATAGATGCAGAGTGCAGTGTACAACAAAAATGTAGCTATGTGTTGTTAACAATCTAGGATTGCCCAACAGGTGTCCCACCCCAGACTCTTGGGCCGAGGCCACAGCAGCATCTGTTGCAACAGCTTTGCACCACCTGTGTGTGCGATCACAAGGAGCTAAAAATTCAGATGATCGAGCAATAATTATACAGGACTACAAGGTTGTTGTGGTGTGACCAATATCTACCTTGCATGTAGCAGCCTGCCAGGACAGTATGTCAGGTAGATCTTATGATTTCTAGATTTATCAACTATAAACATGTATGTGGCTGGGCCTGTGTCTACAATATTATAAACAGGAGGATACTGTTAGGTGTAGGGAATGGGAATTCTGGCTGCCCATGCATTGTCATCGATATTTGGCTTTGCCTGGGTCGCTGAAATGCACAGCCTGCTTGTCATCAATGGTTGCAATATCCATGGCTGCCCAGTTCGTAATATCTCCAGTGCTCGGTTGGGACAAGCACAGTGAAGAGCTCTCGTGCACTGCGTGTGATCCGATGATAGAGGTGCCTGTGGGCCGGTTTCAGGATTTGGGCCCACAGAGAGCGTAGACTTTACGTAGAGGATGGATGTGAAAATCACGTGAAATCGTGTGAAAAGTACCCGAAAGGCCTCAAATACCTAACACTGGGCGTGAAAACCATGTGAAAACATGTGAAAATTAGTATTGGGTTGCGCTGGTTTACGTAGACCCTCTGGCATTTAAGGGCCACCCCTTTCTCCTATTTGGGACCTCTCAGACGGACTGTGGTTGCGTCTAGCTGTGTTGCGCCATGTCTGAAACCCGTCGATCCCGACCCGGGCCTTATGCGGAGAAGGCTCCAGGAGCTGGTAAGAAGGCGAAGCAGACAGCACCTCGTATGGATTCCAGCTATGAACGCAAACCCTAATGCCAAACCCTGTAGAAGCATATAATATACCCCTATATAGGTCTAGATCAAGTATCACCACACGGCCCAAGGCCAAGTTCGACATGGAAGCCGAGATGCAACATGCCCTACACCGTTGCAACAGCAAGAAGTCTATGGACAGATGCCAGGCTGCAGATGATCACGGAGTGTATGTACACACTTCACAACATCCCCTGCGTATATATCATGCAGAGTGATCTGAGGTGCTCCAGACTCCAGGTCCAGTGCTTCAGCGCCTCCCCAACAACCGCCGAGCAGGACCAAGGCCGGGGCTAAAGCAGCCAGTCGCAGTGCCAGAGGCAAGAGAGGGCCGGCTGCACCTGAGAAGGATATGCATGGTGCGAAAACACCACCTCCTGTGAGACCCCAGGCCTCACCCGTTCATGATCCCAAGAAAGACTTGTCTGCAGAGTTTGCCAGAGCTGCTGCGCATGGGACCCCTCTTATGGCCTCCCCTGCTATCAAGAGCCCCTACCACGAGAAGCAGAGAACCGCCGATGATCTTGATCTCGAGCCTTGCTTTCCTAATGTGCAGTTAATACCGTCTCTAGGATATTTCAAGTAACTTGCTGGTGTTCGCCCCGATACCTGTTCATACCTACCCTTAAGTATCCCAGGAACCCATGGAGGATGATACATTGCCAGGAGTGGAGCTGGGTACGCCTGTTGGCCAGCAAGAGCCTGCTCTTGTCAAGCGCCAAGTCTTCGGTGCTGGGTTGCCAACACAGAAATCCCGAGCCAGTGGTGGAGCCAAGCCTTCTTCCGAACGCTGTGAAAAGAGTGCTGATCCCCTCCCCAAGAAGCCCTCCTCGGATGAGATCCCAACAGAGGCAACACAGGTCGATGACATTCCGTCCGAACAGCAGGATGCCAAGCCTTCGTCCGAACCCGGTGAAAAGAGTGCTGATCCCCTCCTCAAGAAGTCCCCTGTAACTGTAGCTACAGACTCCAACCCGGATGGATGCAAGCCACATGACTCCAAGCCACCTGCTGGTGACGACTCCAACCCGGATGGATGCAAGCCACATGACTCCAAGCCACCAGCTGGTGACTCCAACAGAAGCTGTGTTTTGGATGCAACTACAGGGGGGAGGGAAGGGGGTCTTCTGTGATTTAGTCATGGTCGCATATGTACCTGTTAGTGCCAACTTGTTAAAGGGTTGTGGGTTTAGCTACGGGTTCATTTCAGGCTAAGAGCTACCCTTCCAGCCTTTAAAGTTTGGGCTTGCCGCTTTAGTAACCGAGCTGCAGATGAATATGTGTTGCTTTAGAACACACTTCCAGCATAATAGCCACCCTTTGGTATGTTACGCGCTGATACTACATTTCTCTATGTATCTGTCCTTATGGTTCGCACAGTGGCACGTACATGTATATACTACATATACATGTACATTTTTACATATTTATGCATTTACATTTATACCTAGAGAAACACATATATATATATATATCTATATATATATATATATATATATACATTTCTGTGTGTTAGCACATACTAATTTAATTTAGATGTATACATGCATACACATACATGACACTTAGCAGTGAATGTAGATGTGTGGATATGTGTGGTTGTTGCCATACATGTATGATGTTCCATTTTTACTTATGTGTATTGCATACACAGTCACATGCATGCTTGTAGTTACATACATTATATTATATTATAATAATATAGACACATGTATCGAACATGTGCGAGCAATGTGGACTGCACACTTGCTGTCCAGTCTGATGCTGGCTGATCCTGTCTTGGTGCGGCAGTCTACCTGATGATACTAGCTATGTGGGACATGCATGTGGGTTAGGGAGACTAAACACTGTTATTCCGATAATTCAGCCTTTATATATATATATATATATATGTATATATCTATATATATATATATAGGGATGTGCATCTACACAAAGCAATATCTATGCGATGGCTATATATATTTATATACATGTAGTGACATATGCATTGTTATTACATTATATATATACACACATATGATGCTAGATAATTTATTCTGATGTTATCGCCACATGCACACTTGAATACCCCTCAAACTAGCATACATCCTCTCTCTCGTTCACCCCATCTCTCCAATGAATTATATCTCGTCCCAGGTCGGCCGAGGCAGATTGACACACAAGATACGGTGCCTTTGGGTCGTGGTGCATCTTTGGTGTCAGATTTCCGGAATGCGGAGGTTATCAAGATGGCTTCCAGGGACCCTGTCTTGGACCTGGTTTCTCAGCTCCAGGCGCGTGGTGACCTGGAGATGGCCGTCCCCGATGATGTGTGCCTGGACATGGAGAAATCCCCGGGGAAGCTCAGTGAGTGGGTTTATCGCAATGGGGAGATGTCTGTGGAAGACCGTGCCTTTGAGGCTCTGAAGTGGACCCGTATTGTAGCTCAGTATCATGAGGCCAAGTTCGAGCTACAGGATGGTGTTCATGGGGCTATGGCGAGAAGTCTTCACGAGACTTCTTTGGCTTTGTTGGGCTATGAAAAGGAGTTTCAGGCTGCCAAGGCTCACCATGAGAAAACCGTAGAGGTAATTCGGCAAGTGGCTGCGAAGAAGAAAGAACAGGAGAGCAAGAGTGGCTACAACAAAGAAAGCCTTGCAAGGAGGTATGAGAAGATTGAGAACTGGGCCAGAGTCAAGATAGAAGAGAAGGAGTTCTCAAAGCTACCTGTTTGTCAGAGCATGCAGAAGCAAATTACGATTTTCAGCGAGACTCTTGTGAGTATGCTTTTGAGTGCTGAAGCGGAACACGCCAGTGCTGAATCGGCTACAGCCACTGATGACTTCTACGAGGAGGATCTTTCTAAGGAGCTGGAGACCCAGCTGAAGATCTGCATGAGCCGTGAGAAGGACAGGCCTGCGTCCCCGGGCCCAGCTGCAGCAGCGACTCTGATGCAAAGATTAACCTGCGCAGTCCGGTGGTTGCGGGCTCTGAATATCATGATCATCTAGCTCTCTGAGTATGAGGCCTGTATTGCACATCCTCAAAGAACACTCATAAATTATATTAGAGTGGTCCTGCTATCCCCCCCCCCCCCAATTCAGGGTCACACACCCCAAGCTTCGATTCCTTGAATCTCAGAAGGATCCCTGATATCCTACTGAAACTAACCTCGCTGAATGAGAGTCCCATCAAGACCTGCTTTGCCAGGATATGCAACCCTAATAATAATAATAAGCCATTACCCCAATAAGACCAACAGTCCAATTCAAATAGGTGTAGGCCTTATAATAATCGAGATACGGGTTCAGGGTTAAAAGACAGAACTCCACCCTAAACCCTATACTTCAGCTAGAAGGATCACATTGTTGTTATTATGAGTAATGTAGATATTGCACATGCTTCTTTGTGCAAATACTGCACCTGTATTGCAGCCTATCTCTCTCTGTCTCTCTCTCTCTCTCTCTCTTGCTGTCTCTTTCTCTCTCTCTCTCTCACTCTCTCACTCACTCTCTCTCTCTCTCTGCCTCTCGTTATGCCTGTTCTGATCTCGCTTGGCACCTCATGCACACGACATATCAGGTAGGGGGGGGGCAGTTCTTGGGTGTGTTCAGGGGAGGGGGGGGGGCAGCGAGAATTGAATTACTGGAGTCTGCTTGGAGTCTGCTTAAGCAGTTTGGACATGTTTGTGCACTGGCCACGTATGAATCTGGCAGAGGCTCCGCTTAGATTAGCAATGTAGTAAATGGGAGCATGATAAAGTAAGACAGCTGTGGGTACACTAACCTGCACAGGCAGATTCACATGAACACTCATGGCACTTATACATACAATATCTATATTTTATGAGCAGCGGTTGTTAGTTAGCGTGCAACATCTATTCGACGACTGCACCTGATGTATCTGAGGCCATGCCACCTGGAAGTGACGAGGAGGTTGGACCGTTCACACTAGCAGATGAGCCAGGGGACTTCATGTATTAGATGGGCCATATAGATGTGTAGAAGTATATTTGTATATATATATATATGTAGATCAGGTAATATAATATTCCAATTAATATGGGTGCTTTGAAACTCGTTTCGTCTACATATAGGTATGTGTACATGTGTGTGTGTACTGCATTCACATGAAGTTCCCCACTCTATTTTTTAAAAAACTGGGACAGGTATAACCATCGTGACTTCTTATCGTCTGGGTGTCTTGTATAGGCTAGTACGTATCATCGAGGGGATGTTTCGGATTCGGGTTGACACAAGCACAGACGGTGCATGGTCACAGCAAGGTTAGCTGTATATATTGTACATTGGTAATACTACTACTGCGCTTGTTTTGACATACATAGCTCTATTTCATGAAAACCACACCCAGGCTTTCGGATCCTACTCAAGCATGATACACACGTGCAAAGTCTGGGGCTGTCAGGTGCCTGGCAGTGGTTCGGATCCGAACACCGGCAAGAACCGTGGCTCCTGGCAGCATGCTGGTATGAAGGTTGCGATGGCTCGTTTGGATACCTCTGAGTTGGAGGCTTGGAATCCCGGGACTAGATAGTCGACCAGCTCTTGGTATTATTACTTACTGCCCACGCGTACCTTTACTCACACTCTGTAAATATTTAATTCCATGACATGGATTGTACAGGCAGTGCACAAGCAGAAGCACGAGCAGGGAATGCAAAGCAGTGCGACCCCGGCTCCTTCGGAAGCTGAGCAGTCCAATTGCAAGGAAGAGCCTCAGGAGGAGCAGCCCGAGGAGGATGATGCAGCCATCAAGGAGAAGAAAAGGATCCAGCACAATGCACGAGTTCGCTTCGACAGGAAAATCCAGAGCTGCTTGTCTTAATGTTGTTAATCGCAGAACACTCGCGCTCATACTTGCAGGCAATCTCATAATCTATGGAACTGTTGGGCTCGTACCACATATAGGCTTCATGAAACACAAAGTCTCAGAATCTTGCATTGTACTGCTCGGATCCGGGCATCCTGAGATGGCGACTGCCCCAAGCTCGTCCTTGACAAGGTCAATGAGCTTCAGGAGCAGCCCAGTGGCTTGGGTGGGAATTCATACGCAACCCCTTCGAATCATGTAGCTATTTCAGCACATGGAGTGTGTTGGGTGATGTGTTGTGGATGTTCATGAGGCATGTGTGTGTGACACGAGGTCGCACACGTCTCAAGATGCTGGGCGGCTGGTTTAAGGAGTGGCTCGAAAGCGGTGAAGATTGGTCCAGAACCTCCTTGATGATGGAGGCCTCACGCTCGACCTACGAGAACAACCGTGGCAAGGAAGCTATGCTTCCCTACAGAACCCTCAAAGAAAAATTCGGTCGCAAGACAGCAGATTCCATCCGTATCAGGAAATACGAACAGGAGAAGCACTGCAACCCGCTTACCGGTCCGAAACCATACTATCTCGAGCACCCGGAGACCGACGACAAGGAGCCTTGAAACAACACAATATGTCAGATTTCGATTCTAGTTCCCATGAAGCCCATATATGGCCTATGGAGCCCGCGAACTTTTATTTGTTAAACATGATATATATATATATATATATATATATATATATGCATATATACATACTTATAACAGTAAACCATCATGAGTAGTGAGCTCAGATTCATGTTCGTGTACATAGCAACGTGTATGTGTGCATCTACACAGGATATATATATATATACATACATCTACACAATCATCACAGATATCTCCAAGCTCAGGAGTGGGAACTCTTCCGGGTGTTTGATTCCATGGAGTTCGAGCTTATGGACAGCTTCAAGACATCCCAGGGGATCAGTTCCGAGGTAAACCTTTCGGCTGAAATGGCAGCAGTGGTTGCGAGCCTAGCTCTGCAATGCATCATGTTATTACATATGTTCTTCGAATAGGCATACCTTGACATCTACAGTAAACAGCTATTCAGGATGAGCTGCTCTATGTGTAGGCCATAGACACTGCCACTCTATATGTATGAGGGACAAAAGTTTAACATGTTCTAATTCCTGTACACTTCCGTATTCGGGGTACTAATATGCACCTAGTCAGGCCAGTGCTGATTCCGAATTCAGCATCCGGATCCCATGACAACCCCAATGATCTCCTTCAGCGGCTGCATCGGGCGGCCTCCGTGGACAACCTCGGTGCAACGAACACCAACAATCCCGCTCCGAATCCGAACCCAAAGAAGAAGCAGACGAACCCCTACAGCACGGCCAAGAAGATCAATACCAAGATCCAAGCCCTTGCAGGCAAGCTCACGGAGATTATGGTGTGGGAGACCAAGGTTTCAAGCATTACTGACGAAGAGGTTATGCTACTTGACAGCGAAGCACATCCCTAAACCCTATAGCTACAAATTGCCACCTATGTTTCAAAGACTTGTAATGCCACAGATCCCCATCCCAATATATATATATATATAGAGAGAGAGAGAGAGAGATCACCAAGACAAGCACTGGCAACCGAGGTCCAAGAAAACCAAGGAGGGCTATGAGGAGCAGCTTCAGGCGCACAAGAACACCTTCACACGCATGAAAGGCTGCTTGGAAGGTTTGCACAGCATCTACAATGGGACAAAGGACACGGACGTGGAGGACAGCCAGCGCTTGGAAATCCAGACAGAGATGGATAAGGCCGAGTCCATCATCACGAGTTACAACGGTGCCTTGAAGCCTCTCAAGCTGACCCTGGAGCCTTGCTAGCCGATAGTACATGTTGTATAACGTTGAACACATCCAGATTTGGAATACTTCAGTCCTGCCAAACCCCATCATTTCGCACTGTATATGTACATGTACGTCCGATCTCGAGAATTTGAGTGATCTACGTGTTTGATGACCCCTACTAGGCCCTACCCCCCCCCTTGCTTAACCGCTATGTAAAAAATTCCCCTAATATTCCTAACATGTGTATATATATATATATATATATTTTCATTCATGATCCCGGGTGACACTTAAGCCCGATCCCACACTGATCGAAGCATTAAACACGAACCCATGGCAACCCTCTCTTCTGAGCCCCGCGAAACAGGCTTGAAAACAAGATAGGTTACCCCTGGGCCCCATCTGGGTTGAAGGGTATCTATAGTATTCGGGTTTATCGTATAATTATATATAGGGTTAAACCGAGATCGATCAGGAACATGAGATGTATCTCTTAAGATGTTCCTTGTGATTATCGTGATTGACACCAGCTCATTGGAGAAATCTTTATCTGGAACTACAGACCTTATAAAGCTGAACTCTGAGTCCCAAGATATAGAGCCTGATCCTAGAAAATCTCAGGTTCATGCAAAGCCAATATCAGCTAGCTACTACGGCTTATTAAAGCTATATACTAATCCAGCTTTATAATAGCAGCTAGCCATTCGTGTCGGCTACGTCAGGGCTATAGGAATATAGAATACATAGCTATATACAGGTAGCTAAATATAACGTACATGCGACCATCTGAGGAACCTCCCAAGGCGAAGGCCAAGGCAAAGGGGAGAGCATCTCGCTGATCCTGATCACAGCTGGCTGTGGAGGGCTACCTTTCGAGCTCAAGGGTAGAAGTATTCGCTGAGGGCCCAGTGTGGGTGTGTGCTCGATGACTTGGAATATTATTAATGTTAGTGCACTAGTACACTAGCAATATACAGATCCACACCGGGATATATCTAGATGCTGTTCGACTAGCTAGTTGGTGTTCCTGCATCGATGTGCACCTGCATGCTGCTAGAACCTTCAGCTGGGGAATGCTTCGATTTTGAAAGAGCTGCCGAAAACTTGTTCGACTTTTACACGTACCGATCCTTGCGAGTTGCGACACTGCAGCATGCGCAGGGCTGACTTGAGATGTGGTGTTAGCATAGGATGTTCGCCAGATCATGTCCGGTGACTCTGTGGACAGCTGAAAACCCGAGACAAGCATGCCGTTGTGCTGTGATGCAGAGGATTCAGCTGTGCAGTATTGAGTATGGTGCTGAACTTAAGTTTACGAAAACTAATCAGCAAACAGCCCCTCGCAGGTGATCTTGCACGAGCACGGACTTCGCCATTGTTCCAACATTTACTTCGGCAGGTTGGTCGAGGGGTCCCTGGCTTGCGCAATTTATGTTCGATTCCTTGGGGTGGTACAGTCTGTGCTAGATCGACTGACAGTGTTCGCCATCATTGTGCCTACACCGTTTCAATCTGGTTTTCGTGCAAACAAGGCTTCCTTCAAGAGCGCTCGGGAATCGCTACAAGCGGTGAAGGAGGACTGATTACATATACGCATGTATATATGTTCGTTTCATACAAGCTGGAGTCTGTTAGCACGGGCACCGGCATTATTAAACACACAATCTTCCCAACCCAATATTATTGGATGGTAGTTCAGCAACATCAAGTCTATCCCATATATGTGATATGTTATACAGGACCGGAGGTATGAGCTTATGCCGGTAAATTTATAGTAAACCCTGCATGTACCACAGGAGATGCGGTGGCATGGCGTGAAATTGCATGGGGCCGTGTGCCCGGCTGGAGAAGGCTGGAGCTGAAGGCAAGTGGACCAGCAACATACAGAGGGACATGTTACGACAGAGCTCAACTGGTGATGATGTGACCCGCTTGAAATCCTAAAGCTAACATAGGCTAACATACTTCTAGAATCGACCCTTGCACAAACAAAACTGACTTGGTCTTTAATTTTTCGATTCTACACCCAAGCAAGTGTAAGCTATATGTCACACCTCCCCAGTTGTGTTCCTGTGCATGTACAAGTACAAGTTGTATGCCCTGATCCATGAAAAGACTATGCATAGCTAGTCGTATGATGCATAACTATGGTGGGATCCTGCAATATAAGAAGCTATACCGCTTCAAAAATATATATATATATATATATATATAGCCTGCTAAGCGCTATATTCCGAGCCACTACCTAGTCTGCACTGAACCCAGGCTCCGATCGAGTACGTGGACGTCCCCATCCGGCCTGAAGTTGGAGATACCAAGGTCGTCACAAGGATACCTGGCTGTATGGGTACCGGTTTTTCTTACACCCATGTCAAGGTAGCTTGTCGTAATTCGGTATATTTGTTATCAGCTAACTCATACGTGCTGGTCTAAATACTACTCTTTATCATGCAGGTCTGCACTATGACAGACCAATATGGATTTCAAGGATATTATTATTAAGCCTAGTAAATCTACCATCAGAAGCCTCTTCGGAATTCAGGCCAATGCCAATTGTCCTACCACACAAGCTGATTCCCTGGCTGGTGCGTTTGGGGGTATGGGCAGATGTAGGTCTGCAACAACTTCGTGAGTACTGGGAGCACCGGGAGAACTACGCGGGAGTCCAGGCACCGAGTTCGTGTGCTACCCAACCTGTATGGCTCTGGGGGGACGATTGTCGCTACGGGAAGAAGATCTATCAAAAGGTCATGGTGGTGATGCTTGGGGCCGTCCTAAACAGCAACAAAGACAGCTATAGCTCATGCTATCCGTTGTGTGCTTGTGGGGTTGCTGCTAAGCAGCAGTACACTTGAAACATATTGTTGCATTCCAGTGATTGCTATGCTATTGTAAAATATATGATCGTAGACACCAATTATGAGATAATAACAGTATGTCCTCGGTGTTTCTTGTAAGCACTGCGCTATAGACCTGGATCTAGACACTCACAGTCTACCCCTGCATGGCCAGCAGAACCTAGGAACTCAGTGTTGGAATGCCAACACTTGCTGCGTACATGGATCCCGTACCACTGCTGAAACATTATATTTGTTTCTACACTCGTCGACCTTATTTATTGTTGTGTATAGACCCCTGTACTGCACATGCCCCAGAAACAATCAATTATCAAGGTAGTGAGGAGCTTCGACATTCTGCTAAATGGTGTGGCCGTTTCTCGGGCCAGTGAGTCTGTGATGCTGTCGGTGGTTTGCACTGAAGTCAGGGCGGACTGGAAGTGGCAGAAAGATTCAGGGCTGCATGTAAGTAACTTTCTAAAGGCTTTATCTAGATCTGATTCGAACCCCAATTGCAATAACAAATCGTCAAACCGATTGGATTACAAGCATTGTTTAAGCTTTGCAGTTAGCTTTTTTAGTCTAGTCTTAGAGGTTACATGGAATTCATATCAGAATGTGTTGTAATAGTACTAGGACGATGCTAGCTACAGCCCTGAAAAGTAGGAATGGCTGGGCCTCACAACGGGATGGTCATCGAAGCAGCTCTGTCACCACTGTCGGGTGACCCACTCCTGCTTTGCTGTAGCACCATCTATACTACAGGAGCTTCCTCGACGGAGTTTTGAGGAGGTGAGAGACAATTGCACACATCGAGGAGTCAAGAGAATCCTGTCAGAAAGCATCATCATTTCAGTAGTTTGATATAACTAGTTTTATTCGGCCTTGGTATTCGTACTTTAAAAGGGGGGCTCTTTCTGTTGACGACTATTGTTCATGCTCAATATATAATATGATGTTTTACATGGTCACCCGGTGTCCGGATCCTACAGTCGGTATCATGATGCTGTATACAGCTGGGTTATGTTTTTGTTTTCTTGGGGGGGGGGGGGCGGCCGGGTCTGGTGGGTTGTTGTTAGGCTCCATTGGGTGAGGCGCATGGGGGGCCGCTCGTCAAGCGNCGGCAATATGACACCACGAAGAGGCGCCGCTGTTCTTTTCAAGCCTTGTGGTGGTGGCAGTGGTCGTGGTGGCGGTGGAGGCGTGGGGTGTACGGCTCTGCTATGATGTTATTAGGCTCCATTGCGTGAGCAGTACTGAGGCCCGCTCTTCAAGCTGCCTGGCGCTACGACGGCTACCTACAAGTGGTGTTCCATGCACGTGATAAACCTAGGGGTGGTGCTGTGGGTTGTGGGAAGCTGCTTCAAGCTGGTGCTTGACGATATGCCAGGGATTTGGGGTGACGGGGACTATGCTGCACGTTTGCGGAGGGCTCACGAAGCTTTCAAGCATTGGACTCACGATCGTAGAATCCCGACCCTTGTCTGGACTATATGGATGATATTGTTATGCTTATTTTATTTGTTATATTTATTCTAATACTACCACATACAGCTAGGATGCAATGTACAATGGCACTTCCAAAGCAGTTTAACTGATAGATAAATTCTATATATATATATATATATATATATATTTAGCATTACTTCATAAGTACTGCTAAGGAATACACAACCACGATTCACAACGGCCTCTCTGAAGTCTCCTGACGGCCCGTTTCCCGAGCTGCGGGCCAAAGCTTACAATGCTCCTCGGTATAATTATTGTGATCGGAGGGCCATTACCAATATTAGTTCAAAGTATAATTTAATATATACATATTAATAATGTGTATACATATGGATTTAGAACTACTCCGTGCTTTATACCTCAATACTGCTAGAGTTTAAATGGCTGTATAAGCCCCTTGTTATGGTATGGGTGGTACACGGCTATAGACAACACTAAAATCCAGGCTCGAGTTGTGGTTGCTTGGTTGGCCTGGTTCCTACTGCAACTGTTTAGCAGTGGTGACTTCTGTGGAAATGAAGACCTGCGGCTGATGGCCAAATGCACGTATCTCGTCGACATTCTGTCATCACTGTATAGCTAGCGTAGCAATATAGTGTAACTGTAACTGAGATGTTATTATATATTATTTTTAGAACCTCTAAGATATAGAACTCGATATCCCGAACTCTTTATTTTAAACTCGAGGCACTATCTGGCCTCGTGGTTCAACCAGTCTGAGGATGCCATGCGGTACCTGTCTCTGGAGCAGGCAGAGGGCATGCAAACCTGTTGCGACCCTCAGCTATAACATCAGGGTACCGGTTAACAGTCCGTAATTACACATTCTACTTGATTGCAAGTATGTTTATTTGTCGTTGTATGTGTTGGTAAAGCGCCAATCCTTGCAGATTTCAGGATGAAAGCCTCTTGTGCTACTTTGGGTTGGCGGCAAGGGCAGTGCAGCTTCAGCGTCCACTGTGGCCGCTGAAGCCGAAGATTCATGTACCACGTCTGCAATAGCATATGCCTTTATTTAAAATCCGATAGGATACTTTATAATATGTGCGAAGTGATACCTGGTTCAGACTTATTTAAATATTTAAAATACATAATTATAAATAATAATTATACAATCCCTCAGGCGTGGCAAGAGTTGGCTTGGTTCCAAGTCTACCAAAGATTCTAGTTCAGATGAGCACAGATCTGTAGCTTCATACGTTTCGTATTTTAAAGTCAAGAACCCTTTAGAATAGCCACCAATATTCGAGAAATATGCATAACGTGTTATGATTTCGGCTCCAAATCTGAGGAGAGAACTGTCGATACTACCATTGCTTTCTTCAAGAAGATGCTGTGGGTAAGATCGCTCGTGGCCTTGCTGCAACCAATCCAGTCAAGGCTACCAGAGAATTCGCTGTATAAGACACCCTATGCTACAACCAAGGCTTGGCTGCTGTTGCTCACCCGCTTTCACTACCAGATATGGCACTTATGCGCTGGTATCTACAACTACGCCAGGTAGGAAACTGATGCTGGCAGGCGCACGGCAAGGAAAAGACCGTATCGGCCACAGCAGAGGGAGGGGGGGCGTGAATTCGGGCCGACATGTAGCGGCCCGGTCCCCCAACAATCACCCGACACAGTGCCAGAATCAATGCTTATTCCCGAAGTAGCTCCCTGCAATTCATAATTATCCCCATAGAAGGTGCCCGATTCGATAATTAATCGCATAGTAGGTACAGAACTGCAGGGGACATCCAAGTGACCCCAATCCTACTTCATAGTAAAGCCAATCATCTAGCCACGGGGTCCTCTATGTGGATGTGTTTACCAGGATGGCCTATTGGCATGAGTATATGATAATCATATACTTTGGACCCTTCGGGTAAGGCTTCTTTTGATGTTCGTAAGCTCGCCCCAAAACTATCATCTCGCGGCAGACTTCGCACAACTGAGCCTTGCAGCGTTCGCGTACCAATATTGGCCTGGTGCAATCAAGCGTTACAGCACCTCTGCCTTTGCACCAAGGTGGTCCAAGTCCGTGTAACCAGCATATGGTCTACGGCTTCAGGCTGGGAAACTTCGAAACTTTTAGGGCGCTCGGGATTTAAGGCCAAGCTTGACTAACCCTCAACACCTTACAGATTGGTTCAGGGTTGATTCGAGGCTTATTTCGACAAAGGGTTCAGAGCAAACCACTCAAGTCCTTGGTTTTCAACCTGCCAAGCCCTCTAAGCTCAACAAAAACTCTTAACTTCCCCTGAGCCCTATACCCTTTACCCTAAACTTCTTCTGAACCCTACACCCCAAACTTAGCCTGAACCCTGAACCCGAATTTCAGAGGTAGCCTCTGCTTGTCGATGTGCAGCAGGGCCTCCCAATGCAGAAACTTAGGGCTTTGGGGTTTCAGGGGTTCAGAGTGCTTGGGTTTTCACTGGCAGTTCATGGTTCCCCTGAACCCAGAGCCTCCAAAACCCCTTACTTAATTAAGGGTTTTTGCAGGCTCTGGGAACCCCAAAGCCCTAAAACAAGGTTTAGGACTTTGTGGGTTTAGGGGTGCGTGTCCTGCGCTCCCACTGAGGAACTTCCGGAAAGTACCTACAGAGGCACTACTTTGAGGCCGGCGTATATGGGTGGTTGCCAAAATTATGGTCCCCTTTGCGTCCTTTCATGCATCGAATATTGAGAGTACCAAAAAAGGAACTCCAATTCACATAGGCACATGGAGCCTCGGAGAAGGCTTGTGGTCAGCAGCCTGGAAGTTTCTCGGAGGAGGTTGCTAAATTCTAAACCTTCAACCCAAAAGACCCAGTACATCCTGGTTTGGAAGTTCTTGGGGCCCTTCTTATTTCTGATATGTTTCTGTGGGATTCCTTGTTATAACCACCAAAACCCCTATACTATATAACATGACCCTTATTTTGACTTTCCGATTCCTGCTAAACTATAAGAGCCCAAAAGTTACAAGGTTGGGTATTGGGGATCTATATATATATATATATATATATCTATATATATATATATATATGGATACTAGAACCCTTAAACCCCTAAACTCTTAACCCTAAACCCTAAACCCTCCCTAAGGGTCCATGTACCCAACTAGTATATACTTTGGGCCCAAAGTACCTATATGGGGAGTACTTTAAGGCCAAAGTATATAATATTTGGGCACATGAACCCTCAGGGCCTGGTATTGGGGATCTAAGGAACCCTTAAAGCCCTAAAGCCCGTCAACAGCCCCTAAAAACTTAGTTGTTGAGTTCATAAGCCCCCCAAAAAGTGTACACTTATAGTCTCCCAGAGGGTCCAAGTACCCAAATAGCAGGGTTTTAGGTCCCAAAAACCATACTCCCAATGGTTTTTGGGACCTAAAACCCTGCTATTTGGGTACTTGGACCCTCTGGGTCTTATAGTGGGTAATACTATCCCCAAAAGTGTAAAGTGTATCCACTCAGCTACGAAGAAAAGGCCCCAAAGGGCCTCCATGGAAATGGCCTCTACAGCCGCGCTCCGGAAAGCCTGGCGACGCTGCAAAAACAAACTCTAAACCCAAAGGGTACAGATATACTACTCTTAGGGAGTTCGACCATATTATCGCTTTGGGTACTGAATTTCATATATACATATATATATATGTAGAGAGAGAGAGAGAGAGACAGAGAGACAGAGAGACCCTCTAGGACGAAAAACTCTGAAACCCTGAACACTGCAAGCCTCAAGCCCACAGACCCGACCAGGGATGTGAAATCCGAAGATCACCAAGGATGCCCAGTAACCTAGCACTACAAAGGGAACCCTTGTTGGTATAGGCAACAGGGGCACGCTGGGAGACCTAGCCACTAACAAGCCCAAATTGGGGGCCGTACTCTCTGGCAAGAATCCCATGAACGTAGCTCAGGTAGGGCTCCCGCTACCTAAAAAAAGGGAGACAGAATCTACCTGGACCCGAAGGTACCTTTTTAGGGCTCCTTGTTATGATTTCCTTATCTGGGTCCTTAATAAAAAAAGGTAGGTTATTTGGGGTTAAGGTATGGTTAGTAACCTAGCATTTGGCTGAGTGGAGACCTAGGGAAGGCTACATTTTACCTACCCAGCCCCTCAGGCCCTGAGCCGCCCTTGAGGGATCTCCTAAGAAGGAAAGGCACAGCAAATGATCCCTCACTGACACCTATATACGGTTTGGGGTTTAGGGTTTCGGGTTTTGGGGGGTTTAGGGTTAAGGGTAACTCTAAACCCCTAAACCCTAAACCCCTAAACCCCTAAACCCCAAACCCCTAAACCCCTAAACCCCTAAACCCCTAAACCCCTAAACCCCTAAACCCCTAAACCCTAAACCCCTAAACCCCTAAACCCCCAAACCCTAAACCTAAACCCTCAATCCTAGTTGCTAACATTCAGCCCGAAGTCCTGACCCTACTCCCTCATACGCTACGGAACCCAGCAATCCCATATGGTACCCTGACGGTACCCGTATAGAGCCCTGAAAGGAACAAAGGAACCGACCAAAACCACACCAAAAGGTTTGTGACAAACTCTAAACCCCAAACCCTCAAACTAAACACCGAACCCTAAAC
Organism: Symbiodinium sp. clade A Y106; assembly: GCA_003297005.1. NCBI lineage: Eukaryota > Dinophyceae > Suessiales > Symbiodiniaceae > Symbiodinium > Symbiodinium sp. clade A. The sequence goes on from BGNK01000700.1 coordinate 67,833, forward strand.
CCTAAACACTGAACCCTAGTGGAAGACTCCTCCAGCTTCGACTGGCATTCTGCGATGCCCGGGGGAAGCTCTGCCTTCGTCTCCTGTTTTTCATTGAATTTTGGGGTTTCGGGTTTAGGGTCTGGGGTTTCGGATTTATGGTTTGGGAAAACGGGTTTAGGTTTGAGGTTTCGTGTTTGGTGTTTCTGCTTTTACAAACTTCAGTGCTCTCAAAATTGTCCAACGCTGTCTTTTCGTGTTTTTCTTCTCAGCTCTTAGTGCCATCCAGGGGGTCAAGCTTGCTTTTGTAGGGTTCTACGAAGCGCCCCTTTGATGTTTCATTTATAAAGGTTTAGAGGGATTCTGGGGTTCAGGGTTCAGGATTTCTCACTTGTGGGTAAAAGCGTAGAGTGACGCAGCAGGGGAGGTTTAGGTTAGCTTGGCGGCAACAAGGCTTTAGGTTTAGGGTTTTCGGTTTAGGGGTTTCGCATGTTGCACAGGGTCATCTTGGGGCTTGCAGGTATGGAGCAACTTAAAGCGTGGGAAAGCCAACACATCCCAAGACACTGATACTTCCTCAAAACCAACTCCCAAAACCCCAAATCAAAGTGAGACTTTCCGGCACTACGCTCCCAAAGTCTACACCGTTCGGCCCAGCACCTCTGAACCTTGAAGCGCTTAATGTAGACCCCTGATTAACGATCCCCCCCTCATAAGGGATTATGAAAAAGGTCGACTGTTAAGGCGTTCTAAAAAGTAAAGGAAGGTACTCAACAGGGGTCTAATATAGGGGCCTTAAAAATTAGAATAGGGTTTCGGGGCCCACTATTACTATGAATATGATAAGAACCCCCCCAAAAAAAAGAATAGCACAGGTAATGATAGGCCCCTGTATTTCACTACTGATGATTCCCAGACCTTGAGGTGATGCAATCCAGCCGTGAGCTTAAAGCACAACCTTGGTGCTGTAATTCGATCTGCAACAGCTTTAAGCCAAAAACCCTCGAATCCTCAATATTCCAAGATCGCTTGTGAAATCCTTAATCCTGGTAGAAAACCTTACAAGGTTCAGGGTTTAGGGTCACAGAGCCTGTAATCATAGAAGCCCCATGGAGCCCTTTAAATAGGCCCTACACCCTAAACCCCAAAGCCGTAAGCCCTAAACCCTACACCTTATACCCTACACTCCAAACCCTACAGCCTTAACCTTAAACCCGAAAGCCCTAAACTCTATAACCTACACCCTACTCATTAAACCCCGTTATGCCCCGTAAGCCTTAAACCCTTCAGTGAAGGAATCCCTGCAGTCCCATCCTCGTTTTGGAGGCCCTGGGCCGACCGAGATATGGGCGCGAGGTCCTTTCGACGCGTTCCGATACGTGTAGCGCTTTAGGGTTGAGGGTTTGGGGTTTAGGGATATGTCGGATAGGTACATAAACACATAGGTAGGTGTGCAGCTATGCGTACTTTGATACAAGGACATGCTGTTTACTGAAACTTGTTTACAATCGTGTATGAAGATAAACAAATAGAAAGAAGGACAGACAGATAGACAGCCAGCCAGACAGGCAGACAGGCAGACAGACAGGCAGCCAGACAGACAGACAGATAGATACAGAGATAGAGAGGTAGACGGATAGTTTATGTATATGCGAGACACTGTACAAACATGTATATATTTATTTATGTTTGAATCCATGTTTAACTTTGCATGTAGCATGCATGTATTGTTGCATCTACATGTGTTGTATGTGCATAAGCAGGCAAGCAACGAACACATGCACGTAGCTCTACATATTGACTTCCCTATCCGTCTCCTCATGAGCTTCCAAGGGGACCCCCTCAATGAACCCCCTCAAGGACTGCATGAAACCTGTCGTGGCAGGTCGAGGCCCACGGAGGGCTATTGAGGCGGATTGAGACGATTCTTGTTTATTTAATATAGGGGTCTTTCTACTTAGAGTGTGTAGGGTTTGGGGGTATATCAACGCAGCATTATGCTACGGAGACCTGGGCAGCCGCTCAGGATCCAAAGGAGTGCGGCTCCTTCCCCTGGGTGTCAGCCAACACCGAGGAGCATTCCTCCAACGTGTGGTCATCCTGCTCAAGATCTAAAACATCGAGCACATCGTTGATCACAGACGTTATTTTCTGCAGGCGCTCTTACGCTCTTCGTTCAGAAATTTGGAAGAGCCCGAAGGGGTTGCGGTAACAAAAGGAGCCACCTCCTTTGCCATGTCCACCGCACCGCTCTTCCCGATGCCAGCCACCAATTGGTTGATGACTTTCACGCTCTTTGAAGTCGCGGTCTTCAGCTTCTTGACAAGCTGCTTATTCTTCGCATTCTTGCTGATGATCTGTCCTGTCGGCGTTTCTATGAGGAATCGGTCTACGTCGACCTCACTCCTCCCACGCGACATGTCGTCTTGAATGAAGAGAGAGAGAGAGAGAGCTAAAGTTAGACTTAGCTCGAGCCGGTCTGCACGCATGAGGAAAGTCATTCCCGTGCATGCAGCGTGAATGACTCAAAAGTAGTAAAAAGACGAACCGAAAGGTTTAGGGTTTAGGGGTTTAAGAGTTCAGCCGTTACGCTTTGCCCCAAAACACACCGAACGTGCATCTAAGGTCATCTAGTCTGAGGGTGTAATGTAGGAACCTGATTAAGAAACCCTGGGCATATATGCCGAAAAAAACAGGATTCATACAAGGAACCCTAATAAAGGCCCAAAGGTTTCTTAACCAGGTTCCTACATTATTCTTGTACCCTTTCCCCCCTAGGGACCCCTTTAAAGGAACCCTATTGGTTGCTCTACACCCTACACCCCAATCAGGTTCCTACATTATCAAAGCGACCATCAATCCCAAGCCCCACCGATCTGCTAAAGCAGAAGCCACAAAGTTGGAACGTGATTGTAGGGTTCAGGGTGGTTTGTTACTTAGGGCTTCGGGTTATAAGGGTTTAGGGTTTAGGGTTTGGGGTTTAGGGCTTTGGAACGTGATTGTCCTCATGCCCGTAAAGCACAAGGGATCCCAGCAGGAATCTTCCTTATTCCATGTTCCACCTTTCGCGAGTTCACTGTACATAAAACCTTATAGCGAAATAGAATCCACGATGCCCTAAGTCCTAAACCTCAAACAGCCTAAGAACCCCATAATCAAGCACAAAAGGCCTCGGCAAGGGCTGCAAGCCTGAGCTAGCTCAGACCGTACTAGTACGAATCTTAGGTTTCGGTGATGTTGCAATAATAGGTGTAGGATTTTGGAGTTCTGAGTTTGCGGCTTTAGTGGGAATGGTGATTCCCGGAATTAGGATTTATGGGTTTGGACACAGGCCAATGACAGGGTTGAGGTCGGTCGGGGCTTGAGGTTTTAGGCTGATGGTTGCTTCTACAGTAGGGCCCCAAAAAAGCACACAAGCAAAAATAAGGATAGGGATATCCCACATAAGTCCCTTTACAATGAAGCCCAATAGGGTAGGGATCCCCATAGAATGCTTATGCTTATGTGCTTTTTGGGTCCCTAATACAGATGTGGGATGTGCAGCGAAGGGCCTCGGCTTCCGCAACAAGCAAATCATTCTCTACTTGGAGGTTCATGTGTAGTTATAAGTAGGGTTGTAAGTAGGGTAACTATACTTGTAACCCATATTAGGGGACTTATAAGCCCATTTATCACTACCCATGAACCTCCAAGTAGGTTGTACATCTGAAAAGATTGGAGTTTGAAGTACGGCCTTTCAAACCTTTCATCAAGCAAGCTCTGCGTTCAAAGCACCAGTCCCCAAAATAGTAGGAAGGACATATAAGGTAAGCTCATGTATGCTTCTGTTTTGGCTTCGGGTCTCGTCGTCAGGAAGTGCATTCCCAATGGTCCGTCCTTTGGAAGAACCGCTCGAACACCCTCCCGTTGGGGAAGAAGGAGGTCAGGCCTTTTACGTGATCTTTGGAGAGGCTTGACTTACCTTTGGTTAGTAGGGAATGGAAGAATGGTAGTAATAGTAGTTATAATTGTACCCCATTCCTCCATTCCCCACTAACCAAAGGTAAGTTGATACAGCTACGGACAGCCGAGACCTGCAATGAGGTTCAGGCTTTCGGGTTTGTGGGGTTCGGGTTTCATTAAGTTTCATGCTTAGCTTGTAGGGTTTATGGTGTAAGGTTTGGGCAGAGGCCGAAGGATTCCGAAGGAACGACATGAATAGCTTTCAGGCTTACATCGCATGTGTCGCGAGGTAAGGCCTTTGGGTCTGTCTGAGCCATGAGGGTAAATACGTCAAATACGTCAATCAATCTTTTTTTGGCGTTTGTTCGGAGCGACAAACCTCGATAAAAGAACACTGTAGTCGGACCGCAAACATCAAGCACAAAACCCCAAATCCAAAAACCCGTTAAACAAGAAACCTTAGACCCCTTAAACCGTGAACCCCAAACCCAAAGCCCTTTAAACCCTACGCTCAAGACCCAGAGAAGCCCTTTAAATCCTAAGCCCGAAACCCAACGCCCTATAGACCCCAAACTCAAAACCCAAGGCCCTTTAACAACTTATAAACTTTTGAAGCCGGAAAAACTATACCCCAGTCTCACTAAGCCTTACTGAGTTCAAAAGCGCTAAAAGTGTACACTTTCAGTTTTATAGTGGTTAATATTATCCCAAAAAGTGTAAAGTGTATCCACTCAGCTACTAAGATACCCCAGGCTCACTAAGCCTGTCGAGCTTCAGCCCTACAAAGCCTACACAGTAACATCCTTAGGGTTCCAGGTGTGGTACCCAGAGAGCCCAATGCCCCTTAATTAAGGAATATGGCTTAAACCATAATATGAATCCCCTTATAATTTAAGGTATATTGCCGAATTAAGGGGTATTGAATAGGGCTCTCTGGGTACAGGGTGGGCTTAGGGTTTAGAACAGGGTGTAAGGGTTCAGAGTTTGTTTACGGGTTTGGGGTTTAGGGTTTAGTATGGGGTTCAGGGTTCATAATGCGATTTTGATGGTCTTAGGGTTAAATAGGGTTCCAAGAGCCCAATCGGTGACGAGGAACGTGAGTGGCTTTTGCCGCAACACCGCGCTTCCAGTGCCCCTAAGGCGCCTCAGAGACGAAGAAGAGTCCTAATGTATATAAGAACCTTGTTTATGATTAGAGTAGAAGCATCTAAGATCCCTAATGCAAGGAAGAAAGTTACTAATTGTGTACTTTATTAAGCTTCGATAGAAATTTCAGCCTGAGGCCTCAGCAAGGTCAGGCGATGCTTTACTCCAATCCTATGGCTCCTGTGCAACAAACAAGAACCTCTGACACGTAGGTGCGAAAGATGGAAAATAGTTGTAAAGAAGATCCCACTGCTGAGGCATCTAAGCCTATAGTTGTAAACGTAGTCAGGAAGTTTGAAAAATAATACATGCTTCAAACCGTACGGCACGGCTCCGAAAGGAACCCTCCTCGTCTGTCGCGAACTGCTTAGTGGGCAGGTCAGCATCTAGGGGAGGGCGACAGGGCAAAGGCAACCCAGAATCCCGGGAGGATCTAGAAAGTAGATCCGCTAATTTGGGGCCCTATACTACTAAGGCTACTTTATAGGAACCCCCATTAAGGGATCTACTTTTTGGATCCTCCCGGGCCTCTGGGAATGGATACGGAAGTCTGCAAAATAGCATCCCCTGAACGTCCGTATTGATGCTGCCCTTTTGGCCCGTATACTATAACTTTAAAGTAGACCCCGTAAAGACTGCATAGTAAGCCCTTCAGGAGTCAGGAAACCTAGTCTAATCATCTCGGGCCTTGCAGCCCTACACCCTAAACCCTACGTCCCAAACTCTACACCATGGCCCTAACATATATTATAAGAACATCAATCCCAGAGGGTCCAAGTACCCAAATAGCAGGGTTTTAGGCCCCAAAAATCCATACTCTGAATGGTTTTTGGACTTTGAAACCTTACTATTTGGGTACTTGGACCCTCTGGGTCAATGTTCAAGGCCGCAGAGTTTAAGCTGCGGGTACTAAGGACCCGAATCCTTCGGACATATAGGACCTTAGGGTTTAAGTTTACCTAGAGGCTCATACCCTACCCCTTTTTTAGGGCGCCTACTTTTTAAGATAACAGATCCTAACCATAAGACTAGGTATCCTAAAAAAGGGGTAGGGTATGAGCCTCTAGGTAGGGGTTGAGGATTTCGAATCCTCCTGATGCTACTTCTGTAGGCCTGCTACACCTACCTTAAACTACCAAACCCTACTGTTTGTAGGTTCTTATTATAAACCCAAGTATGGAATTTTTAGGGACCCTACAAAAAAGTAGGTTTTGGTAGGTTAAGGTAAATTTTAAGACTCCAGTACCCCCACCAACCTTCACCTAAAGTCTCAACTCGAGGCCCGTCGCTCTATACCTTTAAATCACGGAGCCCCCGATAGATACCGGCCACACACCCAAAAGGGATCTATAAGGAGTCCTTAAAGGGATCAAAGGGATCTATAAGGATTCCTTAAAGGGATCTATAAGGGTCCAAGTACCTAATAATCATATACTCTCTTAAATATTGAGCTACTTAACTACTATCCTAAACCCAAGTACCTAATTGTTGGGTCCTTTGGACCCTCAGGGTTAAGGAACCGAACCCCAAAACTCAATTCAATTAAACACGATAGGCCGCAGAACTCACAAAAACCAAAGCTTACACTATACCCCCGACCCCTGACCCTAAGCGCCCTGAGTCCCTGAAGCCCTAAACCCTCAAATGCTGCTTCCACGCAAGAAGGCCGGTACAAAGCATTCATAATTAGAATCAGTAAGTGCCCCGCCTGGTCCCGAACCCGAACCACTACCGACGAGGGGTTTGGGGTTCAATTTCGGGAGCGGGGTTGCACGTTTTTTTTTCCCGTGGGGGNGGGAATTCGTACAACCATAAGGCGACTCCTTGAGATCTTGATCATAGGCTCCTAAACCCTAAACCCTACACCGAAGGCCTAAACCCCAAACCTAAAACCCTAAACCCTATATGACCTTAAACACTAAACCCTACCTAGAGGCTCATACCCTACACACTTTTTTGGATACATAACTTTATGGTTAGGATCTGCTATATAGAAAAGTAGATACCCTAAAAAAGGGGTAGGGTATCAGCCTACAGGTAATGTAGGGGCCTTAATGATCAGAATAGGGTTTTGAGGATTCCTTATTATTATTCTAGCATATTCGGCCCCTATAGTAGGGTTGAGGGTTTAGGGTTTAGGGTGTCCGGCTGACTAAGCCCTAAAACCCCATCAAACCTGAGTCGCCGACCCTGCGCTCTCGGGGCGCATGGTCGCGGGCTGAGTTGGCAGGCTCTCACTCCTTGTGCCGGTGGAGTAGAGGTAGTGGGGGTAGTGGTAGTAGTAGTCGTCGTCGTAGTAGTAGTAGTGAGAACGAGGAGGGGCAGGAGCAGTAGCAGTAGTAGTAGTAGTAGTAGTAGTAGTAGTAGTAGTGGTAGTAGTAGTTGTTGTTGTTGTTGGGATACTAAGGACAACAGTAGCGAAGAGTAAGCAACGACAAACCCTGCAATCCCCAGACCTCGTACAATCCTGAGAAAGACCCCAAAGATCGGGAAACCAAGCCTACAGTCTTACAGTCAAGCCTCCTAAATTGCTGAGAAACCCTGGGGATCAAAACAGCCCGAAAACCTTATATGGTATGGTAAGTATTTGGGCCCAAAAGCCTTAATATATGAGTCCTTAGATCCCTAGGGAAAAGCCTCCAAAATCCTGGAAGAATGAAATCTCTCCGGGCTGAGAGCATCCAATTGAAAGGGGCAATGTGCCAAAAGCGATCACAATATGGCGGAGGGCCCAAACATGGTTCCAAAGAGAAGCCCCGATATAACCTTACAAGCACCCCCGACAAACCAGAGCCCGTATAAAGTTCAGGAGCAGCCTTCTAGGAGCCCTCTCGCTCTTCCGACCCCTGAATACTCTTGGTCCTGCTCATCTTCGGCTGCTGCGGCCTCAGTGGTCAACAAACTCGACTTGGCTGACTTCTGAAGCCACTGAAGCCCTCCTAAAAGTGAAACTTTTAGCCTCCTTATTATAGTTCATATAGAAACCCAAAAAGTTAAAGTCCTAAGAGCCAACCAGAAGAACGACAAGTTATACGGTTCCTATTGCGACTGGTTTGTACACAAGAAGTTATACAAAGATTTCGACACTGGGTACCGGGTACAGCAAACCCAACTGTTTATTTCTTAGCCGAATAATTAATGTAGGAACCTGATTAAGAAACCTTGGGCCTTTATTCGGGTTCCTTATATGGACCCTACTGTTTTAGGGGTTATAGGCCCAGGGTTTCTTAATCAGGTTCCTACATTAATCGTAAACCCAGAGCCTGAACCCCCTAAACCCTAAAACCCCAAAGCCAAAAAACCCCTAAACCCCCCTATTCGGGATACGTGGGTGGTGCTAGCAGGATTTGGGGCTTACGCACCCCAGGGGTCCCAGTGCCTACGTATCCGCCGAATTTGGGGGCTATCTGAACTGAAGATAACATCCCTTTGTAGGCATGCTTAATATATTTTGCTTAGAAAGGTCTTTAACAGGTAGGTCTTGGTGAGTTAAGCTAGGGTTCAAGGCCTAGGATTTAGGGTAGCCTACATAATAAGTACTATATATCCTTAAACCGAATTACTGACTATCAAAATGCGGGAAACACCGAAACTGGGCGCGGTACGGGTGGGAGTTCTTCTGACCCGGCTGCTTCACCGTCTTCCTGCAACCCGGATCCCGGCCCAGGCAGAAAACCCCAAGTCATCCAAAGAACGTGTCGCAGTCTTCGTCATTTGGGCCCTGTTTTTCAAAGCTTCATTTAAAGAACTATACAGAACGTAGGTCATCATCCCGGTAACTACTTTCAAGAGAAATTGCAGACCCTGAGCACTAATCCCCAGGGTGCATATCTTGCGGCGAAAGAGCTGCCCTCCTACAACACATGAAAAAACAGCACACCTAAACCCCGAAAGCCGTTCTAACTCTCATAGTATGGGCCCCATTAGCACCCTCTTCTCCCAATGGCATAGCAAAACCTCGACAACGTGCTATACAAAAGCTCTGTATACACCCTCTTCTGATGCTAAAACACTAAACCCTACCTAGAGGCTCATACCCTACCCCTTTTTTAGGGCGCCTACTTTTTAGTTTACAGATCCTAACCATAAAACCAGGTATCCTAAAAAAGGGGTAGGGTATGAGCCTCTAGGTAGTAGCTTGGGGGAGCCGGGCCGAAGGTTAAGTTTGTAGGAACCCACAGGGTCCAAAGTCCAAAGTGTCGGAGCATCAAGGGCTTTTAGATTTTAGGGCTTACCTGGACCCTAAGGAACCTACCTTTCTACGGTTCCTTATTATGATTTCCTTCTATGGGTCCTTAAAAAGGTAGGTTATTCGAGGTTAGGGTTGGGTTTGAGGTTAAAGGTTTGAGTGTGGGATCGAATTTGGGGAACCTATGTCATGATTTCGTCACGGATGGAAAAATGTGGGATGCATTTTCCGCGGAGGCATGTAGAATTACAGATTCCTAAGGCCCTTCAATACGGTCATGTTCACTGTTTGTCAGGCCTAGCAAGTCTTAGTGTTACAGGCGGGGGTGGTAGGGGCAAAGGATTCTGCTGCCAACTGGGAACCACATTGTAGCCAGAATCCCAACCCCTCAACCCTCAACACTAAAGCCGTGCAGGTCATCCTGAGGAAGTAGTACTTTGGAATGCCAGGATCCAGCACTTCACCTTGTCGGGCCAACACAGGGGTTTAGTGGTGTCTAATGTTTCTGGAGTGCAGGGCTTTCGGAAACCCCACATTGGCGATTGATTGTGCATTTGAAGCCTCCGGGGCAGGGTTGCTTTAGGGTTTGATGTGATTTCCGAAAAAACGGTTCTAGATGAGTGTGAAGGAAAGACGTGGACACTGCGTAGACTCTGCTGCAAGTGATGCTGGGCTGTGCTGCCTACCCTCAAACGAACTGGCGCTAACGGCACATGACAGCAGTTGTCCAAGTTCGCAGTTGGACACTGACAGTTCGAGGTAGCAAAATCCGAGAAATTTCTGCTTCTTGTAGAAATGTACGTGAACGTATTCACAGATGTCGTGCGTGCCCACGTCCACACCTGCCGGAGTCCATGCACACTTCCAGTGAGCAGGTTCGGCCCTGGAGCTCTGCTAAATTCCTGAAACCCTAAAAACTACCTATAGTCTCCGTCGTAGTTCCTCTTTTTGGTTAACCAGTATTCTGGAACCTAATTAGACTTTAAATTATGGTAGGATCCATGATTAGATTTAAGGTATATTCCTTAATTAAGGGGTTGCGGAGGCTCTGGGGAATTGGAGGCCTTGCATGACAGGCTTTGAGTAATGGGCGTAGCCGTTCATATCCTGCGTGTCCGTACTATAGCCATAAGGCAACTCTCTCTCCCTCTCTCTCCCTCTCCCTCCCTCCCTCCCTCCCTCGCTCGCTCGCTCGCTCGCTCTCTCTCTCTCTCTCTTTGTCTCTTCTTGGTTACGACCTCCCACCAGAAAACACGGACCTAATTCCTAATGCTTCCTCGATTTCAGGGACCTCCCTGGAACACCCCTCTGGAGCACTACACCCTGTCATAACCCTACAACACCGGTATGACAAAGAAATATACCTGAATGGTAAACTGCCCGAAGACCCTGGAACTCCAAGCAGACAGATAAAGTCTACTTCGGGGTCTACAGCCTGTTTGTGCTATGTAGTTAGTGCCTACTGGCCTCTTTGGACGAAGGAAAGCATGTCAATATGGCTTCAGCCCTGTTGTTATGCAACTGCAGTCAAGACGTCTACCCTCAACAACCCAGACTCGTTTCTCGGGACTATAACCGGAGGATGAAACCCACGAAACGGTAGGCATTTGGTGCCACAAATGAAGTCTAGGGTCTACTAATCCTCGGTCAAGTCATCTCAGGCACACGAAGACCCATGCAATACAAACCCCGATGCACCATGGACACTGCGACGTATGCTTCGTTCGAAATGCCGAAAGTTAGGTGCGCAATAAATACTGCGATCTCTGCTTCGTTGGCCGAGGTACTGTCGCCCTCTCGAGCGCCTCACACAGGGACGCTCGACCCAACTCTGAAGCTCGACTGTTCAACTCCACCAGGGCCCCCCCCCTAAATCCTTACATCTTCCATGAACTCTAAACCCTAAACCCCCTCCACCAGAAGGTACCCTTTATGAGCTCTTGTGGGGCTGGAAGTGCTAGCTGCTAGCGCTGGGGTACACCCCAAGAGGCTTCACCGGATCATCTTCAGATTCAGTTCGCTGCTCAAACACCCAAACAAGACGAACCTCCCTAAACCCTAAACCCGAAATAACAAAACATACCAACAACAACATCCCTAAACCCTAAACATGCCTAAACCCTAAACAACAAAACATACCAACAACAACATCCCTACACCCTAAACTCTCTAAACCCTAAACAACGAAACCTATCAAAACCAAGGCGAGCATCCCCAAGTGGAAAACACGGAAGCCTGCCCGAGTCGGGTTTGGGTTTTGGTTGTGTTGAAAGAATTAAGATGCGATGCTTATGGGTTTGGGGTTTAGGGTTTGAGGTTCAGGGTTTAGGGTTTGGGCTTTAGGGTTTATGGCTTGGGGTTTAGGGTTTGGGGTTTCGGGGGTTTAGGGTTTGGAGATTAGGAATTAAGATGCGATACTTATTGCATTAGAACTTCGTCAGGACGTGAGGGTTTTGGGATTTGTAGAAAGTGCGGAAAGCACCGGTGCAGTGGAAAATCAGATGCGACCGACCCCAAACATATCCTGTGAAAGTTGAGGGAACCCTAAACCCTATAGATCCCTTCGGGTTTACCCTAAGCCTCCTGGGCCCTCGTAGTGACATCCCAAACTGCAGCCCCCAAAGCCCAAACCCTCCCCCAGAAAGCCCATGAACTCCCCTTACGGAACCCTTATAGATCTCTTTTAAGGAGCCCTTTAAGGAAGCCTAGTGACCCTCTTAGGAGCCTTAGGGTAGGTCCCAAAATCCATACTCTGACTTGGTTTTTGGCCCTTGGAACCTTGAACCCTACTGTTTGGGTGCTGGGACCCTTAGGGAAAGGCATTAATAATGTGGAACCTAATAAAGGGAACCTTGGGCCTTTATTAGGCTTCCTTATATGAATCCTACTATTTTGGGGCCCAGGGTTTCTTAATCAGGTTCCTACATTAACCTCCGGCAGTGTCCATGCCTCTAACCCTAGGGATCTAAGGACTCATAAATTAAGGCTTTTGGGCCCAAAGACCATACTATACAAGGCTTTTGGGCTATTTTGATCCCTAGGGTAAGGTCCAAGTATCCAAGCATTAGGACTGTAGCCCCGAGCTCTCTTTGCAGGCACGGTTTAGGGTTTAGGGTTTAGGGGTTTAGGGTTTAGGGGTTTAGGGTTTAGGGTTTAAGGGTTAAGGGTTTAGGGAGCTGATTTAGCAACGGTGGCCTTTCTGCAATCGGTCGGGAGACCTGCGCCGGTCAGGCAGGCTTCTTGGATGTCTTTACAGTGATGGTATCGACACACTATTTGCGGACAAATGGCTTCTTCCTCGGCCGTTCCTGACTATTCTTGCAGTACAATATAATATAACCCCAAGACCCGGGCCTAATCATTTATCATCAAACTTACCTTAGCCAACAGTGCAGACACTGAGCCAAACAATCGGAAGCCGGTATGAGCCTCTAGCTAGGTACGGCTTTATACAGGTTTACACACATTGTATGCGAACAATCACTTCGCCCATTCGTTACACACTCCCACCTATTCGAAAACCGCAAGCACATTCCCAAAGATACACCGGATGTCATCCCCACCGTCTCAAACCCATTTGGATTGGGAGTGAGGCGAAACTAGCTAATCAGCAATCTCGAGGCTGTCTTTGTCTATTGAAGATTGCGCAACTGGGAACGCGTCAGTGAGTGAGTGAAGGTGGCAGTGTGTGTGCTGTACTGAGAACAGAACTCTTTCTCAGACTTTCCGTTCAACATGTGACGCAAATTTAAAGCTTCAGTGCCCCCCCCCAACATGAAAGTAGCGATACAAATTACCCCTGAATAACTCACCCGCGTTTAGTTTTCCGAAGGAAGGATTAGTTGCTTTCGCGTTTTAATCGGTAAACCTGCATTCAGACTACGATAGTACGCTGATGGAAGATTGAGCACGTCGTCTCCAGTGCTGTCCTTGCATGTGTGCGAGAGACCTCAGTATAGGCGGAACTAACATTCGTGATGACAAGAAGAAGAGAATAACATTGCCCTTGCTGGCTGGCCTTGTTGCCATGCACGCACGGGATGGAGCAGCAGCGGGAACGTCGGAGTGAGCAAAGTCGCACTTCGCTGAGTATACCCTTTCCCTACGCAGTGCGGGCAGTAGCAAGTTTAGTTTAAAAGTTAGGGGGTAAGAGTTTGTTCCTTGAAGGGTGCTCTTTAAAATTTACGGCCATCTCTGTTGTCACTTCGGATCAAATGTGATCTAGACACCAAGCTCTCATGCCAAAGTACATCTTATGAACGACCTCTTCGGATGCTGCATGATGCGACTGTGATGCGACCCTATCAGTCCTACAAATCAACCAGATCACATCAGCTACTGAGCGGACATGCATGGCGGTTTAGGGTAAACGGTTTAGGGCGAGTGGAGCTGCATTTCATGCAGCTGAGAAGCTACTTGTAGTCTCCATTGTAGTTGCTTTTTTAGATTAACTACCTTATAGGATCCCAGATACAGAACTGGTTAAACCACAATGGAGACTGTAGGTATTTGGGCTGTAGCATTTAGGGTTTAAGGGTGTCGTCAACCCTGAAACCTGAAACTCCAAGCCGTGGACTGGAAAATCTTAGCCGCAAACCCTACTAGGTTCCCAGTAGCCCCTTAATAATGAAGGTACACGCTTTCCTAGTATATTATTCGGTTTTAGAAGGAGACCCCAGAATGAAAAGGGCAGAAGGGGACCTGGGGAACCTGGCTTAGTTAAAGACAGAGTCCTGACAATACCAGGACTTCGTTTAGGGTTTCGGGTTACCTAGAGGCTCATACTCTACCCCTGTTTTAGGATACCTAGTTTTACTAATGGTTAGGATCTGTTATCTTAAAAAGGTGGCGCCCTAAAAAAGGGTAGGGTATGAGCCTCTAGGTAGGGTTGGGCACAAGATTTGATTCCGGCGGGCTTGGGAAGGGAACATTTAGATCAAAGAAAGTAGTGAGTTATTATGGATAACTTACCCATAGGCCCCATAATAGTTCATTTTTGGGGTTCATATGTAGAATCTTATTAGGTAATCCCCAAAAGGAACTACTATGGGGCCGGTGGGTAACTTATTGCATCCTGAAGATCCGGAAAATTCTAAAGGTAACGAACGAAAACAAGGTACTACATTTTTAGGGTCTAAGCAGGTTCCATGTTTGCTTCAGTATAGCAGATGTTGACCCTCTAGGTAATTAGGAGCATCCAGCCCCCAAAACAGAAAACCCAAACCCAAACCAAGCCCACAAAATCCTACGACCTGCACTCGCAATCGTGAACCCTACGTGGCTGGAAACCCTGCTGGAGCAAGCCCCAGAACACCCTAAACCCTAACACCTGGAATGGTGTTCTTCGCTATCGGCCGCTTGGTCATCAGTCGCGGCATAACCTGCAGTCTGCACGTGCCTGACCGCACGATATCGGGCTATCAGAGTTTTGCTTAGAACAAAAAGAGTCTATAGGTCTCGATGCTTGTAGCGTATCTTGGGGTTTGGGGATTTTGGGTGTTTAGGGTTTAGGGGTTTTACAGAACATCTTCGGGTTTTGAGGTGTCTTACTGCGCTCTCTGCTTTAGCTCAGGGCTTTGGGATTCAGGTTGTTCGGAATTGCAACAGATCCTAACCATAAAACTAGGTATCCTAAAAAAGTGGTAGGGTATGAGCCTCTAGGTTCTAGCAGGGTTCGACAAAGCTTTATGGCTTACACAGCCTTGCGGGCACAGGTGTGTAGAATCAAAGTGTATAAGTAAGAGAGTTTGAAGAGCTTCCCTAGATCACTGTAGAAGTGCAATGGGGTCCCTAGCATAGTATCTAGAGTCTCAGAGTTTTGGGATGCAAGCGATTTCTTTCGTTTCTTGGGGTGTAAGGTAGGGCTCAGGGACACATGGGTCCAGTCCAACGAGCACTGACCCATAAGGCCAGTAGTTTTTGGAGAAGAGGATGGTACTGAATCCTGAAAGCTACATCAGGAACTTCAATGACTACCTTACCTCAGAGCCCCAGTTAGAATAATTGGTTACTGGGTTGTATGCTATATGGTTAGCAACCTACTATTTAGGCAACTGGAGCTTTAGGGAAAGCTTGTCTTGAAAACAGGAATCCCTGCTAACCCAAAGGCTCCATGTGCCTACATAGTATATACTTAGGCCTTAAAGTACCGACATAGTAACCCCTTTACGTAAGGCCTAAGTATATACTATACAGATACATGGAGCCTCAGGGTAAGATCCTACAACCTGCGTCTTGAACTCCGAAGGCTAGCTTAAGCCTCAAAGCTGAGCGTTGTAGCAACAGATCCTGAAGGCCGAAAAGACTTTCATTAGGGCTTAGAGTTCAGAGTTTGGGATTCAGAGTTTGGGGTTTGGGGCTGATAGAGTTCAGAGTTTGGGATTTAGGGTTTGGGGTTTGGGGCTGATAAAGGGAAATCATGTTCAGGAGTCTTAACAAGGTAGGGTTCTTGAGGGATAAGGTAAACCATGAAACCCCATTGGACAACTACCTACTGAGTCCCCCCTCCCCCCCCCCCGCCCCCCGAAACCCTCAACTCCACTCTCCAAGTCGGACTGCGAGAAGGGTTGCGGTGTTTGCAAGGTACCAGAGGGTGTACCTTGAAAACGCCACAACCCTTCTTGTAGTCTGACTTGGAGAGTGGGGTTGTGGTGTTTTCAAGGTACACCCTCCGACCTCTAGCCCAAAACCCTAAAAGCCTCGTAAACCCTATAAACCCTAAAAGCCCTATAAACCCTATAAGCCCTACAAACCCTAAAAGCCTTATCAACCCTATAAAACCTATAAACCCTATAAGCCCCATAAACCCTATACACCCTATAAACCCTATAAACCCTATAAGCCCTATAAGCCCTATAAAACCTATAAGCCCTATAAACCCTATAAGCCCCATAAACCCTATACACCCTATAAACCCTATAAACCCTATAAGCCCTATAAACCCTATAAGTCCTATAAACCCTATAAAACCCTATAAGCCCTATAAACCCTATAAGCCCCATAAACCCTATAAAACCCTATAAACCCTATAAGTCTTCTTCCATTGGGGTTGCAGAGCCAGTGAGCACGGAACCAACCGGTCTTTACATGGTCCTAGCCCGCTTGTTCGAGGAAAGTGGTCAAAAGCAGCCGCGTCAACTTGCGAGTGAAGATCGCCTTGAACCCCATCCAAGCCCGCTATATGCATGAAGATGCCATCCCCAAAGAAGCTACAACTGCCAATGTTTGTACAGATCTTTGTGGGAGGGCGCCAGACGCCTCGGCCTCGTCTTCCTCGTCCAATGCAGCAAGCGTTCCATCCGCTTGTAGCAAGTCGGTCAAGTGGCGTGCCAGCAATTGGAGTTGCAGAGCCAGCACTTGACGCTGAGCAAGGAACACGAATGGCAGCAGCCTTCTGCACTGGCCGCTGGATTTTCTCGGAGATCTCCTGAAGTGAAGGACGCCATGTCCTCACTGAGAGATCGGTGACATTGCCAGCCAGCTGATGTTGTCACACCGTGGTTCCAAACCACGTGCTCAAAAAAATAGCAAGTGGAGCAGGGACTCTTCGCCATGAACACTTGCTTCTCCACCATTCCAACGCTGCTCGTGGTGTTTTCAAGGTACATCCGCCGACCTCTACACCAAA
Source organism: Symbiodinium sp. clade A Y106 (assembly GCA_003297005.1). NCBI lineage: Eukaryota > Dinophyceae > Suessiales > Symbiodiniaceae > Symbiodinium > Symbiodinium sp. clade A. The sequence continues at coordinate 84,716 of BGNK01000700.1, forward strand.
ACCCTAAAAGCCTCGTAAACCCTGTAAACCCTAAAAGCAATTTGCACCCTATAAACCCTACAAGCCCTATAAACCCTATAAACCCCATAAACCCTATAAACTATAAAACCCTATAAACCCTATAAACCCTATAAAACCCTATAAAACCCTATAAACCCTATAAAACCCTATAAAACCCTCTAAGTCCTAGAAACCCTCAAAGCCCTGGCAGCTTCTGACTTCAGAGCCTTGAGCTCGGAAGTTCAAACTCCGAAACGCCCCAAACTCTCGCCGAGGGTTTAGGGTTTAGGGTTTTTAGGGCTTAGGGGTTTAGGGATTAGGGTTTAGGGTTTATAGGGTTCAAAGAACTCGAAATCTCGGTTCCTCAAATCCCAACTTCTAAAACCTTGAACCCAATGAAGCCATTGTTCAGCTCCCGACTCCAGACTGTCACACCCTACCTGCTGCAGCATACTATACCTGTATCCCCAAACCCTACAAAATAGTAGGTTATGACCCCTTAATTAGAGGGTCTAACCCCTAAAACGGTAGGTTTTCGGATCCCAAGGTAGGGCCTTGATATTTAGAATAGGGCTTGGGGGCCCGGGGGGCATCCTATACTACATAATGAAATTAACTTAAGAAGGCCCAAAAAAGTATAGGTAATCATTAGGGCCCCTATATTACCCTGCAAAATAGTGGGTGTTGTCCGGGTAATGGTAAACGACACCTAGCTGGAGCTACGGGAAGCCCTACAAAAACCCAGCCAAGCAAACCAAACTGCAAAAAAACTACAGTGACCATGGCAGCCCTACACAAACCTCAAACGCCATAAATGCAACTGCAGAGCCCCGTCTAAGACCATAAGACATCATGAGCAAAGATGTATATATACCTTTTCCAGTCCCGCCAACTAAGCAATCCATCAACACGGTATTAGCACGCTCTAAGACGTAGAAACCTACGACAAAACCACGTGGACAAGTGCAGGATGTGTGAAACCCTCTACACCCAATCCTGAGAGGGTCCATATACACTACTATTATGGAATTAGGCCCTAAAAGACCATCCCCATTATGGTTTTGGGGACCTAATTCCATGATAGTAGTGTGTATGGACCCTCTGGGATCAGACCCCATACAGCAGCCTATAAAGCCTACACACAACTCCATTTGTTTAAGAAACCAAAAACACGAAAACAACACTAAATCCTAAGCCCTAAGCCCTGAACCCTAAACCACTAAACCCGTAACCCTGAACCTTAATGTAGGAACCTGATTAAAATCCTTGTGCCATTTTTAGGGTTCCTTAAAGGAATCCTACTATATTGGGGCTAAATGGCCAGGGTTTCTTAATCAGCTTCCTACATTAAACCCTAAAACCTTAAAAAAGCGTCTGCCCAAAATTTGTAAGGGTCCACGTACCCAAATAGTATATACATTGGCCTTAAAGTACTCACTTTTTAGGTACATTGGACCCAAAATATATACTATTTGGCTACATGGACCCTTAAACCCTAAACCCCAGACCTTCATGGTACCCTATAGAACCCTCAAAGGAACCCCTTAAAGGAATGCCTTAAAGGAACCCCTTAAAGGGTACATGGACCCTTAGTGAATGCTGAGCCACTGACCTGGCCCTGGACGTTCGCGCGATGAGGAGCTCCTGTCGACGCCTTCGGCTTTAGGGTCTAGGGGTTTTGGGAATTAGGGTTCCTTTAAGGGATCTATAAGGGTTCCTTAAAGGGATCTATATGCTTTAGGGTTTAGGGGTTTCGGCAGTAGGGTGTTGGGTTTTTAGGGTTTTGGGGTTTAGGGTTTTGGGGTTTAGGGGTTTAGTAGTTTCGGAATTAGGGTTTAGGGTTTAGGGTTTAGGATTTAAATTTAGGGCTTCGGGTCTGGGAATTAGGGTGTTGGGTTTAGGGTTTCGGATTTAGGGCTTCGGGTTTAGGGTTTCGGATCTAGGGTTGTGGGTTTGGGGGTTTCGGAGTTAGGATTGTGGGTTTGGGGTTTCAGGTTGTGGGTTTATGGTTTAGCGTTTGGGGTTTTGGGTTTGGGGTTTAGCTTTTGGGTTTAGGGGTTACCCGATTTGATTATTGATGGTCGATGTTTTTTTTGTTTTGGGAAGGAAATGCCTAACCCATCAGGAAGCAATCGCAGTGAGAAAACGAAAGGCAGAAATGCCAGCATTGACGAAATAATGATGACGGCTTTATCATACAACCTATGGGTGATGACGTGACCATCATGATAGTTTTGTCACGCAATCTACGGGCGATAATGAAACCATCATATTTTAGAGTGGCTTTAAAATAGAAGCCCTAACTGACTAATTCGTCATAAAACCCTGGGGAAAATGATGAAAACATCAACTGGCAAGCAAGCTATGATGAAATCACCATCGCTTCACTCTGGGTTTCAGGTCTCCATCTGGATTCGCTTGGCAGCTTGATGAAGACGTCAATGTCCTTCAAAATCTCTCTCTTCTTGATGGTGCCGTTCTGTTCGTAGCGTAGCGCTCCATCATCTTCACGAAGGTAAGGCACTTGAAGTGCTCAATGGTGTCCTCAATCTTGGCGATGAGCGACTCCAACGCTTTAATGTCTGGCGGGAACTTGCTGCCGACGATGTAGCACTTGTCCTCCAACTTCGTCTTGTCACTCAGTTTAGGGTTTAGTTTTAAGGGTTTGGGGTTCAGGTTCTAACGTTTAGGGTTCGTGGCGAAATTTTGGCGTTGGGACTCCTTTTGAAGGGCGCCTGCCTTTAATGGTTCTACAAGACGTGTTCAAGGGATTCAATTAAGGGTCCCTGTAGGGGTTCCTACCCGGGTTCGATGAAGGGCTTAGGCCTTCATACCTCTTGAAGGAACCGTGCAGGAGTTCAAGGCTTAAGGCTTTTGGGTTTGGAGCTTAGCCTCCTATCAGAATTTAGAACAGGGTTCCTTTATGGGTTCCTGCTTGTACATGTTGTTGGGTATGATATGGTTTCTAGCAGCTTTCTGTTATCCTGGAGTTGTCTGTTTTCTTCCCCCCCCCCCTGGGGTGTCGGAGTTTGGGATGTAGGTCCTTGTGTCTTAGGGCTTAGTGTTGAGGGTTGTCAGGCTTCAGGGCTTAAGGGTTATAGGATTTAGGGTTATAGGATTTAGGGGTTTAGGGTTTAGGGGTTTAGGGTTTAGGGGTTTAGGGTTTAGGGGTTTAGGGTTTAGGGGTTCAGGGTTTAGGGGTTTAGGGTTTAGGGGTTTAGAGTTTAGGGGTTTAGGGTTTAGGGGTTCAGAATTTAGGGCTTAAGGTTTACAGGGGTTTAGGGGTTTAGGGCTAACGCTTAAAGGAAGCATGGAATGATGAAGAATGGTGTTTGTGGGCCAACGATCTGTGGTCGTAGAGTCATAACCTCAAACCCAGCCAGTAATGAAGACAACCGGTTAGGGCTTTCGGAGTCTGTTGGCTAGGAATGACAAGACCCTTTTCTGCAAGGCCGAAACCATGCATCGCTACATGTAGCCCATATTTGAGACGGGCGGTAGTTGACCAGGGGTCCTCCGTCAAAACACATGTTGCCAGAGACTTCCAGACTCCTTAGGTAGGGAATGTACGTTAAGTTATAATAAGATTCCAAAAACTATCTAAGTAGTTTGCCTTAAGTAATGGGGAGCGGACCGTGCAGACCTTCAAATACCCAGCCGCAAAGCAAACAAAACATGGCCCCTGAAGCTTTCAACCTACAGTTGACTTGCAGAACCTCCTTCGGATACCCAGTTCTATGGTATAGGGTTTAGGGTTGAGGGAACAATGGGGTAACAACGACCAGAAATCAATCTCGGGGCACGCCCTTAAACAACCTGAAGCCAAAAGCTCGCACTCACCAATGAACCTACAATTATACATCAAGGCTCCCCAATTAAGCCCCTGGAAAGAAACCCATTTTGCAAAGAAAAGTCCTGCAAAGCCGCATAAGCCCTCCAGAAAAGCCTTCAAGAACCCTGTATCTGCTCCTCAAACCATGTCAGGAGTGAGCAAAAGAAGCCTTGCCCTGGTCGTTCCCCTGGCAGCTGCCACCTTTACAAATGTCATCTGCTGCAAACTACGGATTGGGACGTACTTTGCAGATCATGAGACTTAGCAACTAGGGTTGCTGTTAGCCTCCTATATTTATACCTATACTTATAGCCCCACTTAAGTTGCTGATAATCATACTTACTAAGTGGGGGTCCCGATGTCGAGTGGCTCCAGTTTACCGGCAACCTTTGTTCAACCTGCCCTTTCTAGAGCACTTGCTAGTAAGGGTACTTAGGCTTTTGTCGAGGGGAGCGCTGTAGGATGATTTGGTTGGCTTTTCAACTTCCCCGAAACCCTAAACTTTCCTAAATTACTAAACCCTACTTGGAGGATCATGGGACATATCAGTATGCACAGGGCCCCTTCTCGGCTCCGTGTTTAGGATTTACGCTACAGGGTCTCAGCGTGTGCGCTCGGTAAAGTCGAGTCAGGCACAGCAAGACGTGGACTAAGGTCTATGCGGTTACGCGGCCCAAACAGACCGAGATGCCTGCAGCTACGGGCAAAAGCCTCAAAAGAATTTACGCTTCCGCAGTAGGAAGCACATAGAGCAGGCGCCAACTTTGCAATCAAAGTGTGCAAATCCCACGTTGTTGCAGGCTGCAAACGATGATCATCCCAAAACCCCAAACCGCACAGGTACTATAGGGGCCTTAATGATTGGAACAGGGTTTTGCGGCGGTATCTTATACTATATCTGTAACAATTAAGGAGACCCCAACATAGTATTGTATTTACCTATAAGTTACACACCCTAGTTCCCCCTTGGCCCACGCCAGAGCAAGAGCTAAGCAAGGAAGCAAATTCCGAACGTTGACTCTCAGTCTCATAGTACAGCACTGAGAGGGTTGTTCCTAAGGTAACTTTACACTGAGCATTGCAAACTACACCGACAAAGAAACTCTAAACCCTGAATCCGTACCTCCTGATAATTAATATAGGGGCCTTAATAATTATAATAGGGTTTTGGGGCCCATTGCACTATAACTATAATAAGGAACCCACCAAAATAGTACAGGCTATTATGAAGGCCCCCATAGTAACCATAGTACACCGGTCATCTGCCTCTTCCTTGGCTTCGTCGTAGCTGCGTGGCTCCTGCAGCGAGGTCGCTCACAGAACGAGGGCAGGAAGCCTCGGCATCTCCTAAACAAGAACCCCGATCCCTGAACCTCAATCACACAATCACAACAACAAGCCCCTCCTACTTAACGGATACAGAAGAGAAGCTGCCCTACACGTGAGGGTAGTTGGGAGCTCGAGGAAAAGCCCGTCAAATTGAGGCCTGCTGGAGGATCCCTACCGTACTGAAGTCAGGGGTCCGATTTGTAGAGATTTGAGGAAGACGTGACAAGCACACGCAAGTCTGCTGCGCCAACCAAGTGCAGGAGCAAGACATAGCAAACGAACGCACGACCACCAGACCTGGACAAGCAGCACAGGGTCTGCAGGTGTAGACATTATCTTCGGTTCTGGAACCCAGACCTTCCGAAACCCCTGAATTAATGAAGATGCCTTAAATTACAGTAGGATCCCGAACATGACCTAAGGTATGTTCCTTATTTAAGGGTTTTCGGAAGGTCTGGGCGTCTCAATTTATGGGACTCGGGCTGTGGGGTGGGTCAGAGGCAGGATCTGGGGTTTTCGGTTTACCTGAATGAACGCCAAATAAACGGATTAGGTAGTATACTGTATATAACATATACGTAATATTGACAGGTTACAAAGGATACATAACGAGTTCAGAGTGCAGAACCCTCAGAAGTTAGGTTCTCAGGCGTCGGGAAGGGCATTAAACCCATCGCCCTCGTTGATTAGACTGGGGTGTTGGGATATACTAAGCATTGTGAGATTATACTGGCGACTCGAATGGAATACCGTCTCTATAGTTCTCTGACCTCCATTGTATAATGTAGGGGCCTTAGCAATTGGAATAGTGTTTTGGGGCCCAATAAACTATAGTTACCATAAGGAACCCCCAAAATGGTGTAGGTAATTATTGAGTCCCTTATATTATTCCGTTTCCATCCCTCAACGCAGAGTTCAGTTGGCTCCTCCACTCCCAGGAGCACACAAACACCGTTGAAGAGCTCCAAAAGCCTATCAGCTGCTGAGTCAAGTTCTAAGGCTGAGAGACGCGTGCAAGCTTGAATTTACAGGTTTTGTCTTCAAATTAGGTCTATTTTCGGCCCCCCCAAAATACTCCGGCACCCTTATAAATGGACCCTTAAAGGGATCCTAATTTCGAGAACCACCCAAAAACTTGTCCTAGGTGGGCTTTGGGACTTGGACTTACTGATGGCCTGCATACAGAACAATCCAACAACTGTTTAGGGTTTGTTGCAGCCTCGATCAGAGCGGTCTGTCCCACGCTTACCCAGATCTTCCAAAATCCTTTGGTTAAGGAATATATGCCTTAAACCGTACCAGGGATCCTACCATAATTTCAAGAATGTTCCATAGTGTAGGGATATAGGAAGATCTGGGTATGCTTGAAGACGTTCTGGCTGTATTCGATCTTTTCTGCGCTTGTGCGTGCGCGTGTCTCTCTATGCCTTTGATCAGGTCGTTCCTCTTGTTTGGATGTCAGCTGGTCTTTTCATGCGCGCATATCATTTGTGCTTCTAACTATAACTTTAAACCATCAGCTCTCACTCACAACCTCCGAACCGAAATCCCGAAACCGGCTAATGTATCAGCACCGGAATTGTGTATCAAAAGAGTTTAAACCTTAAGCCCTATATAACCCCTGAACCCCAACAGTAAAAGTATACTCCCGCGGCGAGAAGTTTTGGACGCTGGCATGCAGTTGAGCAAAGATCCCCCGAAACCAGGGCACTATAATATCTCTGAGGGCCGTAAGGAATGGTATGACGATGCATTGCGATTCGATTTATGCAGGCTTCGTTACGGCTTCATGATCAACATGCCACCTAGCATCGTTGAGGTCTAAAGGGGTGCACTCTGCTCATATTTCAATGTGACCATCATTCCTTTCATCCAGAGGGTCCAAGTACCAACGGCCTTCGTGTGCAACAACTATGAGTAAGATATGTGTTTCGTCGTCTGCAAAACACTCGCAGCCTGGACCCTGCCACGGAGGGAGCGGCATTCAAAGTGCCACCTGCACCGACCATGGAAAGGAACTGTCCCGGTAGCTGTTGCTGTGAAGACCCATATACCAAGAAACGACCTGAAAACAAAAGGTTGTGGGCACTGACGGTACGAATCCATCACACCTTGGGACGATGTCGAAGTTACGCCAGAGGTTTCGGATATTGTGGGTTGCAGTTTTGCCGGATCGAGAGTTACAGTTTGAGGGTTCGCCATTACAGTCGAAAGCTGGGGTTTAGAGCTTGGTTCGGGCATTTATAATGCATGGTGTTAACGTTTGGGACCTTGGCATCACGACTACGAAGTAATCTGTGGATGCCGATGAACTTAAAAAAGGCCTGTTATTGTAAGCTTAAACATACATGGTGCATTTAATCCTGTCTGTGCCAAGTATCGTGCGAAGACGGGTTCGGAAGCATTGAAAATTATAAAGGCCANAAAAGGCCTGTTATTGTAAGCTTAAACATACATGGTGCATTTAATCCTGTCTGTGCCAAGTATCGTGCGAAGACGGGTTCGGAAGCATTGAAAATTATAAAGGCCATGTTTAAAACCGACTGTAGACGCACCTGGTGACTTGCACGACCACTGTCTTCGTTGTGTTTCGCTGGATATGCTTGCTCGACAGTATGCTAGGAAACTAGCACCCCAAACCTCACGTAGCAGAGATGCAAAGATAAACGTGAAGACAACGTCAACTAGTAAAAACTACAAGCACGCATTCAAGTGCATAACAGCCTGCTGCTTTAAACTGTGATTTGGTGCCAAGCAAGCGGTTGCATTCGGACTCCTTAATTATCGCTGCAGCCGGTAGCGTAGCTGGTGGTTTCCACCCGGCAACTTTTGGTGGTTCTCAGACTGTCTCTACTGTGAACGGCAAGTAACTGTCGCCTGTTTTTATGCCCCGCTCCAAACGCTCTTCAAACATTCCTACACAATGCCATGCATCGTGCATGATTTCCTGCCCGTGCTCTGTCGCGGATTCTTCGAAGAATATGTGCGATGAGTGCCGGCACTTCAACACATCATCTCGACGTCACAAACTATCTGCTTTGAGCAGTTGGATCTAATTGTCCACTGTTCAGGATTCGCCGGTCTTGTAGGGCTCAGCTTGGAAATACTTTCGGTTTGCCCTGGCACGCACCACTCTTCATAGTTTTCCATGGTTTGAAAGAGTTTCAGAGTACAGAAACTCGCAGAATCGGCGCTGTGTGTTTGAACAGGACAAGCGCGACTAGAGGACCCCAGGGTCATTGACGGCGCGACTAGAGGACCCCAGGGTCAGTGACGGCGGGACTGGAGGACCCCAGGGTCAGGGGACCACGTTTTAGGGTTTAGCGTTTTAGGGTTTAAGGACAAGAGCAAAGAGCTCTTTTGTTGCTCAGCAACAAGAAAAAACCATGTGGGCTTTCTGGCTGCGTAAGCCACTCTGCATAGACTGCATTAGGTTACCCAAAACTCCCAAACTTGCAAGATAGAAAGGGCTTCCGTTGACAAGGATGTACAACTTGTCAGATCTTGGAGATTCGTGGGTCGTGGAACAGCAAAAATTGGCAATCATGCAGCGCAGCAGAAAGCTCTTTGTGCAGTTTGGTGTAGGTTCAGCGTTATTCTTTACAACTCGTAGAGCCGAGATGTAGCGATTCCGTGACGAACTGTAGACGTGGAGAATGCAAGTCAGTCCTTTCCGGGATTTGAAGCAGCAGCGTCCTATCATCATTAGGTCGCAAATAGACACTGCTTGACGGGCTAGTTGTTGTGTATGTGGTGGGCTCGGGTTTGGATTGCTTCCTGCAGCGAGCTCTGCTGAAGAACGAGAAAGGGAATGCAAAACCCCGAATGCCTAAATTCGATACCCTTTAATCAGAAGGTCTTCTGGAGCACAAGATAGGCGCAAGTAGCTTGCGCAGTGGCCACGGAGGAGTTACAATGTTGATGCAGCTCAAGGCCGTGTGCAGCTCCAGTACATTACACCAGCATACCACTTCAGTTTAGACCCTGAGCCTCTCATCCTAGAAACCTTGCTTAACGGATCATGGGACTTAGTAATTACGGTTATATTATTAGGGTAACTATCTTAGTAGTTACTTATAACCCCAATTAAGGTACTTATGACCATACTTACTAAGTCCCATGATCCCCATTATAGAACCCTTCTAGATCCCTTTAAGGAAATCTTTAAGGAACCTGAATATAGAACCCTTATAGATATCCTTAAGGATCCCTTTAAGGAGCCATACTTACTAAGTCCCATGATCCTCCAAGTAAGCCCTGAACCGTATGTCTGAAGCAATATGCAACTCAAGTCCCGAGCTAGAGGCCAACAACTTCTCAGCGTATATCTTCCAGTTTGGTCCTTACCCACAGGCCCCATAGTAGTTCCCTTTGGGGATTACCTAATAGGCTTCTACATATGAACCCCAAAAAGGAACTACTATGGGGCCTATGGGTAACCAAACCAGCTTTAACAACTCAAGTTCGGAGCTTGCTTGTGCAGCTTGAGTCGGCTTGGCCCATGTGATGGAAGGTCGTGCGTACACGAATCGGAGGCCTCACAAGGGGATCGTGCCTCACACGAATCGGAGGCCTCAACAGGTGGGATGAAGCTAGGTAGGATTACGGATCCCTTATATGAGGACTACTATTTAAAGGATGACCCCACCTGGCCCCACCTACCTTCATCCTACCCTTGGAGCTCTTTGGACGACATGATGTGGATGGTATTCTGGCGGATTCCTGCTTGCTTAAGGCTTGGTTGAAGTCTTCAGCTGTGTGAGTTCTCATAGATCTGGGCTTTGGGGATAATTTTGTTTCCTTAGGGCTCTCAGGACTCATATATTAAGGCTTTTGGGCCCAAAGACCATACCATATAAGGCTTTTGGGCTATTTTGATGCCCAGGGTTTTAACTTAACCCCCCAGGTCTCTGCTGGGCAAGAAGATAAGGGCTACTGGAGATATACCAGAGCATTCTGCACCTGAGGATGCCATGGCAGCACCGGTCCTGCAAAATTTTCACGGAAGCTTACTATGGGCTTTGCTGGGGTTGAGAAGAGCTCTATAACAACATATTAATTAGTCCATAAATTTTAATGAGAGCTCGCTCGATTAAGCGTGTAGGTGTTCGGGTGGTTCGTGCTTTTGAGTCTAGGGTGTGCCCCTCAGTCCAACTACATAATGCATCGGGTTGTTTATAGGGTGAGTGCCAGAAACTCTGTAAACTCAGTAAGGTTTGGAGGTACAGCCCTAAGCTGCTTGCTAAACCCTAAACCCGTAGACCGTAGACCCAAACCCTTCAACCGACTAGAGTCCGTACCCACAGGTCCTATAGTAGTTCCTGTTGGGGATTACCTGATAGGATTCTCCATATGAACCCCAAAAAGGAACTACTATGGGGCCTATGGGTAGTAACTCGGCGGAGGCTCCAGGTGCAGAGCAAAACGCGATGCAAGACCACCAGCGTACGGCCAAGTGCTCTGTGTACACACCCTAGCAAGTAACCTTGCCGCATGCCACCCAACCCTAAACCCTAAACCCCTGGACCCTCAACCACAAAACTCCTAAACCCCTAAACCCCGAATCTCTTAAACCCTAAACCCCTAAACCCCTAAACTCCTAAACCCCTAAACTCCTAAACCGCTAAAGATCCCTTTAATGGACCCCGTTTAGATCCCTTTAAAGGAACCTCTTATAGATCCCTTTAAACGAACCCTTATAGATCACTTTAAAGGAACCCTATAGATCCCTTTAAGGACCCCTTGTATTAATAGATCCCTTTAAAGGAACCCTAAACCGTTTGGCAGTTTCATCCGTTCCAGCAGCTCGCAGAGGAAGTCAGGCACTCGATTCGTGAATGTACCCAGACCTTCCACCATCCCTTAATTAAGGAATAGACCTAGGGTTCCTGTAAAGGGATCTATATATAGGGGACCTATATAGGGTTTAGGGTTTAGGGGATTCTAATATCCCTAAAATGAAGAATATACCTTAAACTCTATTAGGGATCCTATTATGATTTAAGGTATTGTTGCCTTAAATTATAATAGGATCCCTATTATAATTTAAGGTATATTCGTTAGCTAAGGGATTTTGGAAGGTCTGGGTACCGCATGCACCCTGGAACCAAGTATCTCTCGGGCGGTCAATGCCTGCTCACGGGGCGCCGGGGATCTGATTGATGCCGTGAATGGTAAGCGAGTATATCTCGTTAATATAGGGGCCTTAATAATTAGAGTAGGGTTTAAGGCCCATGATACTATAATTGTAATAAGGAACTCCCCCAAACAAATAGTGTTGGTAATTATTTAGGCCCCTATATTACCCTAAACCCTAAACCCTGGGTCAGCCCCTCGAGCTTTGCAATGTGTTGGGATTTGATGAGGCCGCCATTGCCCATTGACAGCCTGTCCTGACCCAAAGGGAACAAAGTACCTATATAGTAGAATGTAGGGTTTCTAGAATAGTAATTACAATCATGATTTGGGGAAGTATCCCCCATAGTAGTACCTAGGACCCTTTGGGTGAAGCAACCTCCCCCGTCGCACACGCGGGAGACCTTGCTCATGTTTCCGAAAGTGACAAAGGTCTTGGGTGTAGGATTGTAGCCCTACAAACCATATCTGTTTGGGCTTCCTTACCATGGTTTCGTCATATACCTACTTATTTTTTTTAAAAAAAAAGTAAAGCAGCTTGTGGGGCAGCAGGTAGGTTTTGATCCGGAACTCAGCTCGAAAGACCGATGATCCAGATCTAAGACCCACAACTCTGAACCCTGGTGGGAGCAGCCTTGTCCTTTTTGATGGTTCCCCCAAATTTACAGACCGGTTAGTGGACCTTCTTTAAATACTTCCTACTAAGGGATATAGGTATAGGGCCTTGTCTATTTTTTCTAAAAGGACAAGGGTGGGTGGGAGCCCTAAATCCAGCCCGAACCCTGAACACCCGATTGCAAGCTCCAAACACCCTGACCCTCTGCTCCTAAACCTAGCACCGAGGACACTCAACCCTACCCTATAACACGAAATCCGGAACACGAAATCCTGAACACTAAAGCCTGCACCCCCAAACGGTGACGTGCCAATCGAAGAGTGTTTGTACCGAGTGTACAAACCCTCCCACCCGGCCTTCCATCGTGTCGCTCTACCTTGGATATACCGGATACTTAGAAGATTACGGGACATAGTAACTATAGGGTAACGATACTTGTAATTCCCTAGGAATCTAAGGACTCATATATTAAGGCTTTTGGGCCCAAAGACCATACTATATAAGGCTTTTGGGCTGTTTTGATGCCCAGGGATTGCTTATAACCCCAGTGAAGGTACGCACAACGTACTAAGTCCCATGCTCCTCCGAGTAGTCTGAGAGCTCCAAGGCCCCCTGGTTAGGGAAGTAAGAGACCTCAAGACAACTCGGGCTCCTTACCTTCCTCAATCAAAGTAGAAACATATATATATATATATCTTTATATATACACACACACCCGTTTAGTTTAAAGTCAAGGTGGAACCCGTGATTGAGCTTCATGATATAGAAGTCAAGGTAGATTCCTTAAATTAAGTTCTATTGGGCTCTGTGGAGAGTGATTTTATTCTACGTATATGGGGGTTTCCGAAAATAGGGGACCCTAATATAGTACCCTAAATGGTAGGATCCTTACTAATATTAAAAGGACCCAAATAAGGTGCCCCTAAATTTTCGGAAACTCCCATATGTGGCTTCGGCTTCAGGCTAGGGTTTTGATATGTGGCTTCCTGGAGGGTTGTAGGGATGAAGGGTTGGGGGTTGAAGCGTTTAGGGTTTTTTCCAGTCCAGCTGGACAACAAGCCCGATTGAGTTCGAGTTCTGGGTTTCGGGGAAGTGCGGTGGGTTCAGGTGCTCTCCAGGGAAGTTACAGGAGACCAACCCCACCCGACCCACCCCCTCCCATGCAGGGCTTGAGATGCTGGAAGTGTGGCAGCAGTCTCCATGGATGCACTCCTAGCTCACGTCCCCCTCCCTCCCACACGACTTTGCAGGTTCTGAAGTTTAAGGCGGCGCAAAGTGTTCAGGGCTTCGGATTCGAAAACCCGACGCTGGATTTCTGGGACCCTGCAGGAAAAGGTAGGCTCAATTAGGCCATAAGAAGGCTAAGGGAGCCCTGCGAGCATGAATCCAGGACTCCCAAAGAGCCCAACACCCCTTAATTAAGGAATATAGCTTAAACCATAATATGAATCCCCTTATAATTTAAGGTATATTCCTTAAGTAAGGAATATAGCTTAAATCATAATATGATTCCCCTTATAATTTAAGGTATATTCCTTAATTAAGGGGTATTGGGCCCTCTGGGCTTGCACCAAGGAGCCACGCCGTCTGCCGCGTTCCAAACAAGGCTCTCATCCTCAGCACAAAACCCTGGGCATCAAAATAGCCCAAAGGCCTTATATGGTAATTATGGTCTTTGGGCCCAAAAGCCTCAATATATGAGTCCTTAGATTCCTAGGGAAAGACAACAAGGTTGGAATTGCTATGGACAGATAGGCAGATACCCAGGGGCTCCACAAAAACTACCAGTATGGTATTAAGCCCCTAAAACCATAATAAGAATGGTCTTTTGGGACCTAATTCCATAATGGTGGTATATATGGAGCCTTATACCCTAACCCCGATAGACCCCTTATACCCTAAACCCTATAGAACCCTTAAACGAACCCTTAAAGGAGCCTAATGGTAGTATATATGGAGCCTCTAGGATAGATGGATTGACTTGGGGCTTCTGTGGTTGTGCCATGCACTACAAGTCTTGTGGAAGTTGAGCGATCGAACGATAGCTAATGTAGCAACCTGATTAGGCCCAGGGTTTCTTAATCAGGTTCCTACATTAGCTCGCTCGCTGGCGGACTTGCTAGCCAGCTAGCCAGCCAGCTAGCTAGATATGTAGCTACATAGCTAGATTGATATATCGAGCGGTCGGCTGATAGATAGCTGGCGCGGTTCAGGTTATCAATGAAGTAATCTTGGAAGGAGTAGTGACGGAACCAGTGAGAAATGGGGTGTGTTTAAGATTATAAGGTTCGGAGCTGTCTGCAGGCTTCTTGGGTTTGGGATTTGGCGGCTCTAGCATTGCCTTCGCACACAAAATCAGGTTGCGCCACAGATTAAAGGTAGGTATCGCTAGAGGTACTGATACTGTAGGACTAGAGATTAAAGGGGCGCTGTGCTTGGTTATTTCTGGGCTTCGTGTAATGGGGGTCGGAGGTTCAGATGTGCACAGGCCATAATAGAGAACAATGCCTGTCTCCGGCAATTCGGAGTGGCAAGGCCCACCCGCCAAACCCAAACGCTCAACCCCCAAACCCTAGAACCCTGAAAACCTAAACCCTAAACCTCAAACCCTAAACGCAAAAGACCTAAAGCTCTAAGCCCTGAACTCTCTTGATATCACGGGTCAGAGGCAGCTTCTGAGTCTCCGGCACCATCGCCCTGCCCATAAGGGAGGCTCCGGGGGTGGCTTTTCAATGGTTTTACTTGGACCCCCCAACCCTAAGGCTCCATGTACCCTTATAGCAGGTACTTAGGCCTTAAAGTGCCTATATAGGGACCCCTTTAAGGCTTAAGTATCTACTGTAAAGGTACATGGAGCCTTTGGGCAAGTAGCCTTTAAAGGGCGCTGATATTTCTCATTAAGAGGTAACTCGGGGCTACAACAAAGGGTAGTTGGGGGGTGCAGGTAAGGTTTATAGTTTAGGGCTTTAGGGATTTGGGGTTATAAGGGTTTAAGGTCGTTTGGGGTTTAGGCTCGTAGGACTTTTGGTGTTGAGGGTTTTTAGGGTTTAGGGTTTAGAGCATTAGGGCTTCAGGGCTTTAGGGTGACAGACCTTCCAAAATCCCTTAATTAAGGAATATACCTGAAATTATAATATATTTAAGGCATATTCCTTAATTAAAGGATTTTGGAAGGTCTGGGGTCTCCATTTTAAAGACGAATCCGGAGCATCTGTGGCTTTGCCCATAAACCTCGCGCAGGGCCGCAGGGAACCTTTCAGCCTGCATGTCAGCGAAAGCCAAATAAAAGGGGGCCGTAATGATTACCTATACTATTTTGGGGGTTCCTCATTATGAATATAGTGTAATGGGCCCCAAAACCCTATTCTAATTATTAAGGCCCCCGTATTACTCATGTGCAGATCGAACTCCTGCATTTGCTGTGACAGCAGCTCGCCGAGAGCAGATTTCTCGGGAATTACGCCAATTCAGCCGTGGCCGCGTGCCCTCCGCAAGCAATGCAGAACGCCATCGCTGGAGGTTTGCCAGTAACGCCGTCCGCCTGAGCACATATTAACAACCGGATGAAAGAAAAGCAAGGACGCCAAGGAGCCTCCGGCATGGCGTTTTGGGCAGGTGCCCTGTCAAAGGAAAGTCTCGTTGCCTTGGCTGCCCTGCATCGATGCTTGTTGACAATGTTCAGTTGCGCTCTTTTTGAAGTTCCCCTCGGAAAGAGGTTAGTATCGTTGCGGTGCTGCGGTGCATGTTCCATGCAGCCAGGCCACCGCAAGAGACCAGGAGGGAATAGCAAGTTCGATTTCTTGCCGACCCCGATGTTCACGCTGAAAGCATGCTTTCAGGGCTGCCCAAAACAGAACATGCTTTAGAGTTTTGGGATCGGGGTTTGCATCCTAAACAGCCCAAGTTACCCCCCCCCCCCAAACACCCAAATTATACACAACTACACGGAGGAAACACAGCCTAATATGCGTTTCGGGGTTAGGCAACCCTAGATGGTCGAGCTGTTGCGTACCTAAAAGCCATATACTCTCAAACATTCTGAATTCTGACCTACATAACTACTATCCTACAGTCCTACAGCCAAGTACCTCACATCGAGTCCTTTGGGTCCTGAGGGATAGCATCGCAGACTCGGCTTTCACGCGTAGAACACATTTTGGGCGTATATTCTAGCTTAAGTAGTAGGTACTGCCACTGCTTATGAATTGAAGGGGGACCCGATCACAAATTGTTCCGACCCCGATTTGATCAAGATTGCGGTTTGGGGCTTAAGGATAAGGAAGACTCAAGAGGCTGACGTGGTGCAAATTGTTGTTGGATGTTGGGTTCAGGGTTTCTGGTGTCCATAATGTGTATTGTCATTACACTGGCAACAACTCCAAACCCTGAACCCCTGCACCCTAAACCCCAATTCATCCCTAAACCCCTACACGCCTTAAACTCTAAACCCTAAAGCTCTAAACCCTAAACCCCTTTATAGAACCCTTAAAAATCCCTTTAAAGGAACCCTGATAGACCCCTTTAAAGGAACCCTTATGGATCCTAAAGCAAAAGTCGGAGACCTTCTCGAACTCCAGGGCGCCAAAGCGCAAGCTCGCCAGAGCGGCCTGGCAATGAGGAAAATTCTGAGTTTTTTTAGGGCGTTGGTTATGGTGTTGTCTTAATTTTAGGGTTTTTTGAATAGGGTTTAGGGTTTAAGGGTTTTGGGGTTTAGGGGTTTTGGGTTAAGGGTTTCTTACTTCCCCAATAAACCACAAAAGGAAAAGATTGACCTTTCCGATTCCTACTAAACTATCAGAACCCAAGACAAATAAAGGTTGGGAATTGGTGGTCAAAAATTTTGAATGCTATCACGTGAGAAGCCTTCTGGCAGGCCCGTATACTTTAACCTGAGGGTTTAGGATCCGCTGGAAGGGTCTTCGTGAGGAGTTTTCGGGTGGCCATATGGGAGCCTTCACAGAATCATCTTGACACACACGCACAAAACGAACAAACCAACAGGTGAATCACAATAACGATAGCAATAATTAAAATATCACAGCGCAGATGATAAAATACTATGTATATTTATAATAACAATAACAATACCGTAGCGAGTGGTACATCAGAATGCGACTGATAAGAACACGGGTACTAATAATGAATATTATTTCTATTATAGTAGCAAAAATAAAGAACAAAATGCTGCTAACAGTGATACTGTACAGATAACAATTATCTTCATGAACGCCTACATATTAATCCGAAAAAGCCTTTTCGGGGATAGAAGTCAGCCTGAAGCTTTGGGGGTTCGTTCGGGCCTAGAACCTCATGTATGCTATCTACAACGGCGCTGCGACCAAGCGCAAGCCTTCACATCTAGGCTAACCAAAACAGGTTGCGTACTCCCCCAACACCCTAAGCCCTAATCTGTAGCAGAGCTTGAGGCAAAGTTCAAGTAATTAATGCCAACACACAAAGCCAATGCCGTCCCCGAAGCAGAAATTGTATGTAAAAAAAATTTGCTCGAACATACCTTGCACAGACTCTGAATATGTACCTTCCACAAATTATCCTGCGCGCACAACACACAGGCACAGGTGTGTTCATGCAAAGGCCGCTGCAGGCACAAGAGCTCGCGGAACCAAGAGTTCGTGAACGCAGTTAGAGCTCGTGGACACAGGACACAGACCCTGACCTGTAACCCGAAACCCCACGACACCAAAAGCCCTAAATCCTAAATCCCTCCAGCCCTAAACCCGAGACTTTAAGCCCCTCAACCAGTTCTGCAAACGTCAACCCACCGTGATTTCCCATACCTTGCCGAAGCACCTCCGTAGTATGATGGGTTCCTTTTAGGGTTCCTTAAAGGCTTACAAGGGTGTAGGGTTTAGGCTGCTGCAGAGCTTAGGGTTTAAGGCTCCATGTGCCCATGTAGCACATACTTAGGCCTTAAAGGGGTCCCTATATAGGTAGCTCAAGGCCGAAGTACATACTATATCCGTACATGGAGCCTGCTATACCCTAAATACTCCTCAACCCTTATGGTACCCATAAAGGTAAATGTACCTTTAAAAGCACGCCTTTCACATTATACTATACTAGTGTCGATTTCAACAGTCACCAGAACTATTTATATTTGGGGCTCTATGTTAAACAATAAAAGGAAACCCCTGAACCCCAAACCGAACTGTCCTAAATCGCTACCTATATGGTCCCTTTTTGGGTCCCTATTATAATACGGCACCTATTATTTAGGGTGCCCAAAAAGGGACCCTAATTTTGACAACCACCTATATACTTACTAAGTCCCATGATCCTTTAAGGAACCCTATTATAGAACCCTTCTAGATCCCTTTAAGGAGCCCTATTCTAGAACCCTGTAGTACCCTAAAAAGGGACCCTGAATAGATGGGTACCTAGGAGCCTCCGGGCCTCGAAGCTGAAGGCAGAGCGGAGGATGACTGCAGGCTCCGGCACCCAGCCTCTGGGCTTCCCTTTTCTAGGGCTTCCCGGGTTGAGGGTTTAGGGTCAGAGATAGGGTTTAGGGCTAAAGTCTTTTTTAGGGTTTAGGGTTTAGGGCTAAAGTTTAGGGTTTAGGGTTTACCTGAACCCCGAAGAACCTACCCTTTTAAGGACTTATATAAGGAAATTCTAATAAGGAAATTATACTAAGGATTTTTACAAGGGTAAGTTATTCAGGGTTAAGGTAGGGCTTCGACAGTTTGGGGTCTAGGCTTAGGATTTAGGTATTTAGGGTTCATAAAGTTTCCTACTTGTCGGGTATCTTGGGGAACCAAAGGTTAACCTTTTTCATAATATTAGGATTATTATAGGGGACCCCAAAAAGGTTAAAGACTACCTGCTCTACTACTAAGGTTTGGGTTTAGGATTTGGGGTTTAAGATCAAGTATTCAGGGCCTCGAGGTTGTAGAGTTTGGGGCCTAGCGTTCTTTTTGTAAGATTTGGGTTTAGTGTTTAGAGGTTGGGGTTTTTGGATCCCTAAACCCTAAACCCTGAACCCCAAACACCCCTAATTTGGGACTCGTGGCCCTGTACTAAAAGGCTCTTTACAAGAGCCACCTTAAAGGATCTACCTGGGTCCTCAACTAGTCTGGCTTATCTTAGTTGCTTATGATAGGGTCCTAACCGTAGAGCAGATGATCATCCAAAAGGGAAAGTTCTTCCATTTCGAAGTGCCGCAAACTCTAGAGCCTTCGATCCTAAACCATAAATCCAAAACCCAAATCCAAAGCCCTAAAGCACAAACCCCAAACTGAAAATCCGAAATCCTGACGAGTAACTGAGCTTTAGAGTTTTAAGCCACTGTGGCCCGAAAGACCTACCTTTTCAGGAAGTATGTATGTATATTATATATATATACATATACAGTTACATATATACATATATTATATTTTATAGAAACCATAAATAAGGAACTCTAAAAGGTAGGTCGTCTCGGCTACAGGTAAACCCTAAACCCGAACGGCGAACAGTCTTGGAGTTGCGCTGATAGGGCCCAAAATGGCACATAAGCAGAACATAGGATAGTGATATCCCATATCAACCCCATATAAAGAAGCCCATGAAGGGGTAGGGGTGTCCCTTTACCGTGCCTATGCTTATGTCCTTTTTGGGGTTTCTAGACTGAAGCCCCGGGCCGAAAGCTCTCCGGCAACTCGAGGAGTCAAACTTTCGGCCTATGGTGATGGTACCTGGTGGCTAGCAGAATAGGCATATCCCCAACCCTTAAAGGAACCCTAAACATTCCTTAAAGGGTTGGGGATATATTATGGTATAATATCGTCAAGCCAGTATACTCATAAGGAGCCCCCAGGAATGATGGTACCTGAACCTCGTAGACTAGGTGCTTTCAAAAGGGGGACCGGGTCTATATGGGCGATTGTAAGGGATTACATAGTATAGGGCCCTTCATAGCTAGAGTAGGGCTTCGGGGGTACATTACGGTATCATGTCGTAACACCACTATACTAATAAGGAGCCCTAGCGAAACGAATCCTAAGCACAAGGTCGGGAAGAACTCAAGATACAAGGTAAGACCGCTCCTCCGATGCTCGCAAGCTGTGCAGGAAGGAGCAAGGGGGGAAGGCCCGGCAAGGCACACAGGGAGACCACGGGAGGAGCCCTAAGGAATGGCATCGTATGTACTAGGCGGCTCGGGTTCTCGGGGGTAGGGCCCACCTGGACCCTAAGTGGCGATGTATACAACAGGCCTGAAACCCTCCTCTGGGTCTAGGGATTAGCTTTCGGAGCTGGACTTGGGGGCTCAGAGGGGTTTTGTATGAACTGAAACCGCACGGGGCCAATGGCTCAGGGGTTTTAAGGTTTAGGTGTTTCGTTGGGGGGAGCACAAAGCCTAATCCAATCAAGCAGGCACCGTTTAACCACAAGAAGGCCCCCCAACCCTAAACCCTAAACCCGAAACCCCATAAACCCTACCTGGACCCTAAGGAACCTACCTTTTTACGGTCCCTTATTATGATTTCCTTCTATGGGTCCTTAAAAAGGTAGGTTATTTGGGGTTAAGGTAAGCCCTCTAAACTTAAGCACTCCTAAACCCCTAAACTTCCTAAAGCATAAACCCAACAGAACCCTGATGCCCCTGAACGTGCAGGTACCGAAGCCCTCGGCGCACGCAGCCGGAGAGGCGTGGGGACCTCGAACTACGGTTGATGATATAAATCCTGCATCAGCCTAAGGACCCTAGACTATGGTAATTATGGTATATTCTTTATCATTGGTAATGCAGGATATATCATCAACCGTAGGGCGTTCTCGGGATTGTTTAGCCCAAAATCCTAAACCGTCCTCAACCCTAAACCTTCACGGGTCTTATCTTCAAGGCAGAGGGTGCGGGGTTTAGGATTTGGGGGTGTAGGGGTTTAGAATTTAGGATGGTTGAAGGTGTAGTCGGAGGATCATGGGACTCAATGTAAGCTATAAGCAAGCGAAAAGCACCCTAGATGGGGTTGCCTTACTTGAAAATCTTACAACCTGGAACCTACTACGTCCCAAGATCCTTCCCGTAGCCTTCACGGTTAGTACTCGCAGGCTTCAGGACTTAGGCCCTTGCATGGTTTGAGATTTAGGAAACTCGGACATCTGCGTGCCAGGGATTTGACTTTAGGCATTCACGGCCCCCATCCCGGACGTTGCGGCAAGGAGACTCAAAGTAGGCCTCCAGGCATGCAGAACAATGCATAGGCTAAGACTTCGGTGACTTGGGTTTAAGTTTGAGAAATTCAATTGAAAGTTTCATTTCCCCAAGCTCGGACAAAGGTCGGAGCGCACCCTCAGGTCTGCAACGGCACGCTGGCCCTCCATGGACCTTGTTTCCACCGACCTCCTCCTGTCTTGGCCATACGGCGAAGCCTCTGTGGGAGAAAGGCTGCTGTGTGCCTACTCCCGATGTCTCAAACAATGGAATCGCCAACGGATTGCGGCATGATGCATAGGCGGAACCCTAAGGGACCATGTACCCAAATAGCCCATACTTCGGCACCCAAATACCTATATTAATATAGGGACTACTCCAAGTCCATGCAAAGCATATATAAGTATATACTATGTAGGTACATGGACCCTTAAACCCTAAACCCGAACGGTACCCTTAAATTAAAGGAACCCCTAAAGGAAACCCTTTAGCCCGTTAAAGGAAGCCTTAGGGGAAGAAGGCACAGAAGTCGACGTAAAGTTGTGCTTTTGGTAAGCAAAAGCTCCCGGAACGCTTGCAAGGAGGGCAGGGCAGGTCGTTGGAGGGGTTGAGGGTTTCCTGGGTAGTTTTAACATTGGGGTCCAACCCAAGATTGGACCCTAGACCCTAATTAAGCCTACCCCCCNCCCCCCCCCCCCCCCCCACCCACCCCCCAAAAAAATGCATATCTAACACCCTAAGTCACAAAAACCTAAAACCCAGAGCCTTGAAACCCTAAACCCCTAAAAGAGTCGGAAAGTTCGGGGATGCCGGAGGATTCATATTCACATTAAGAGCCTACAGCAAGCACGCAGGTAAACCTTAAAGAACCTAAACCCTAAAAAACCCTAAACCCTAAAAACCACAAAACAAAAAAAACTAAAAACGGCAAAAAGCACCCTAAAACGCCAAAACAACGTAAAACTTGTACCATAACCCTTTCAAAACCAAAACCCTAAAGCCTTATAAACCCTAAAACCCTTACAACACCCTAAAGCCTAAACCCTAAACCCCTAAACCCTAAACCCTAAACCCCTAAACCCTAAAGCCTAAACTCTGGGATGCCGGCCAGCGCGCTTAGAAGGAGACCCTGAAGTCCCTGCAGCTGCCAGCGCGCCACCTCTTCGGGTCTTAAGAATTTAAGGTTTAGGGTTTAGGGTTTATGGGTTTAGGGTTTAGGGTTTATGGGTTTAGGGTTTAGGGGTCCGAGTACCCGAATCGCAGGGTTTTAGGTCCCAAAAACCATACTCTGAATGGTTTTGGGGACCTAAAACCCTGCTATTTGGGTACTTGGACCCTCTGGGATAATGTAGGGGCCTTACGCAAGTCCGCCCTATTATAACTTCTCATGCTAAGAGTCCGTCGGGGGCTCTTCCGTCATTTTCTCGATGTCCCAACTCTCCACAATGTGGTAGCTGGGGTGCGTAGCCGTGTCCACGGCATCCGCAGGCCGGACCGCACGTGACGAGCGGAGCCCGCACGTGGACGATCCATTGACCCATCCTTCCAAAATCCCTTAATTAAAGAATATGCTGGAAAACGGTTTTTACAGGGTTGGTGAGGGTTTTACAAGGGGGTACAAGACTTGTCAAGGCTACCTACACCCGTGCATATTTGGCTAGCCTATTTCCTGTTTTGGGGCCGTATCAACATATAGTTCTGCAAGGAGGTTATAAGGGGTCTATAAGGATTCGTTACAGGTATACACGTATTTCCACGTGGTTACCTTATTCCTTGTTTTGGGACCCAACGCAAACACGTATTCAAAGATCAGGGTCTAGAAGTAAGCTGAAAACTAAGGCCACTCTAGGTAGGTCCCTTGTAATCCGTATGAAAAGCTCCTTACGAAGTCCCCCTGAACCTTCCAGTAGACCTTAACCCACAACCGTGAAATTCATGTAAATCCCTTACGAAGTCCATCTAAAAACTTGGCTTGAGGCCTCTGCGACTCCACCCACAACCCAGTAATCAGCAACATATGATATGCCGCAAAGGTTAAACTTTCCGATCCCGGCTAAACCATATAATAAGAACCCTAGAAGTTTAAAGGTTGGGTATTGGGGATCCTGCTGGAACTGAAGGTATACCTCGCTACCCCTTTTTTAGGATACCTCATTTTATGGTTAGGATCTTTTATGTAGAAAAGTAGATACCCTAAAACAGGGGTAGGGTATGAGCCTACAGGAAAGGTATATTTCCCAACTTAGGGACTTCGGAAGGTCTAGGGTCTGGGTTAGAGGGTATGTATAGTATAAGATTTAGGGTGATTAAGTAGGAGAATAGGGTTCCCTTAAAAGGGCTCTATGTAAGGGTTACTATACGGGATACTATAAGGGCTCTATGATATAGCGGCCTTAATAATTAGAATCGGGTTTTGGGGCCCATTATACTATACCTAAAATAAGGAACCCCGACATAGCATTATATTGGTAATTATTTCGGCCCCTATATTCGGGCCTCTTCTGACAGGTACAATCCTGCAGCACTTGACCCAAGTGCCCTGATCATTGGCCCCAGTACGGTATAGCCCTTGTTGCCTTTGAAGACTGCTTTTCTTGAACCGTTGTAAGACCCCTGCCACAAAACGAACGAGCAGCAGTGCCTTATCACTGCAGCTGAGGCAGCACCCGTCATTGCCAAGCACGCCTGCTGCCTCTCGCAGCTCAAGGCTTCGTTTCACTTTTAGGGCCTTCATGTACTTAACTCTAGGGTTTGGGGGCCCGGCAGGGCAGGAGAAGAGGCCGCATCCCGTTGTGAAGGGCCCCCTGTTGAGGCGCTGCAACGAGATGGGGGAATTTTCCTTGTTCAGAAGTTTTTGGCATCTCTAGGAGTGTATAAGTTTACATTTAAAGAGCATAGAGACAATGACAAGTTCGGAGGGTTAGGGGTAGGCTGTGATCATGCTGACAATGCTGATATTATGATCTTGCTGACTATGATGGGGAGGAAGACCATCATCGTGCTGTTGACGGCGAAGCTACTGCTGGTGATGGTGGCTGCTGGTGACGGGAACCCTAAACCCATGAACCCATGAATTTGCTTTGGTTTTGGATGCTTAGCTCCAAACCTCCTGAAGACAGGGACCGCAACTAGTGCCGCCCTGGCAAGCTGCGCCTCTAGAACCAAAATGAAAAAGACATCTGCAACAACCTCTTGGGGTTGATTTGACAAAACCCTAAGGCTCCAAAGGACCCAGTAATTAGGTACTCGGGTTTAGGATAGTAGTTATGTAGCTCAACATTTAGGAGAGTATATGATTACTAGGTACTTGGACCCTTAGGGAAACACCTAATACCACTGCGCAACATTTTCTGGACTAGGGGCACGGAGCCCCAACTCCCAGCACCTTCAACACCAGCGCCCGAACCCTAACCCCCAAACCCCACAACCTATACCCAACACCTCAAAACCTAAAACCTAAACACCAAAACCTCAAAACCTAAAACCTAAACCCCAAAACCTAAAACCTAAACCCCAAAACCTCAAAACCTGAAACCTAAACCCCAAACCCTAACCATGTCCCAGAAGGGCTTCGGGCTGGCTTTGCAGGCTCCCTTCATTGGGTGGTTGTCAAAATTAGGGTCCCTTTTTGGGTACCCTAAATAATCGGCGCCGTATTGTAATAGGTACCCAAAAAGGGACCCTAATTTTGACAACTACCCATATACTTACTCAGTCCCATGATCCTTCAAGGAACCCTATTATAGAACGGGCATTCTAGATCCCTTTAAGGAACCCTATTATAGAACCCTATAGTACCCTAAAAAGGGACCCTAATTTTGACAGCTACGTTCATGACTGAATCACACCGAGCTTTCTGGAAGGCTTCAGGCTAACGGAGGGTCGGAAGACTTAGGGTTTAGGGGTTTAGGGGTTCAGGGTTTAGGGGTTTAGGGGTTTAGGGGTTTAGGGAATTAGGGGTTTAGGGTTTAGGGGTTTAGGGGTTTAGGGTGTAGGGTTTAGGGTTTAGGGGTTCAGGGGTTTAGGGGTTTAGGGGTTTAGGGTTTAGGGGTTTAGGGGTTTAGGGGTTTAGGGGTTTAGGGTTTAGGGTTTAGGGGTTTAGGGGTTTAGGGGGTTTAGGGGTTTAGGGGTTTAGGGTTTAGGGGTTTAGGGTTTTTAGGGCTACACTTCGGGGTTTGTGATTATGAGGGCCTTTTCTTATGAGAGAAGTCAGCGGCCAGGGGCACAGAAAGAGTGCTGTCAAGGTCGTCCCGTGTATTGTACATCCTTCTGTGAAACGACGCAGGTAGCTTGTGCATGAGAAAGAGGTAAACCACATCGAAGCCTATCGCCATGGAGTTTTCAAGGGGCTTAGAACTGGCATAGAAGCTTTTTGGGGGGAGGGGGGCGGGGGGGCTTGAATTATATTATAGTATACCTAGAGGCTCATACCCTACCCCTTTTTTAGGGCGCCTACTTTTTAAGATAACAGATCCTAACCATAAAACTAGGTCTCCTAAAAAAGGGGGTAGGGTATGAGCCTCTAGGTAGGGCTTTAGGGGCTCAAAGGTCTGCCTACAGCTCAAACTTCCTGCTGTGTTTGGAGGGTCTACTTGGAGGATCATGGGAGTTAGTAAGCATGGTTATAAGTACCTTAACTGGGGTTATAAGTAGCCATAAGTATAGTTACCTTAATTATAACCCTAGTTACTAAGTCCCATGATCCTCCAAGTACACCTGTAATGTAGGAACCTGATTAAGAAACCTTGGGCCTTGATTAGGGTTCCTTATATGGATCCTATTATTTTGGGCTTATAGGCCCAGGGTTTCTTAATCAGGGGATTTGGAGCTCAGAATATGCCCCGATAACTTTTGGCGCTGAGATTAGTCTGCAAGGGATTGCTCGAGCACTAAACTTATCTGTTGAAAAACCTGATTTTGCGAAATGTGCCGCATGACTGCTGAGCATCACCTACTCTGTTGTGAGGTCTCGCAGGTGGTCTGGGTAGCTTGGTGCCACAAATTCGGGAAATATCTTCCACATGCATTTGCCGCTCACTGCTGCGTTTCCTCTGGGTACTGCTCCTCTTCCCAGCCTTCGCAGTTGGATGTCGAGATGGAGGCTTTTCGGAAGAGGGTGTGGGTTTGGGCTTGAGCTTTGAGTTCAACGCATGACGACAAAAAGCTCCGA
Organism: Symbiodinium sp. clade A Y106; assembly: GCA_003297005.1. Lineage (NCBI taxonomy): Eukaryota > Dinophyceae > Suessiales > Symbiodiniaceae > Symbiodinium > Symbiodinium sp. clade A. The sequence goes on from BGNK01000700.1 coordinate 110,952, forward strand.
CTTATGTCTACCAAAAAAAGCTTAAATGGTCGGCTGCTCAGCTTGCTCAGTGTCACGACTATAAACTGGAAGGGTTTGGCCAAAACCCTCACAGTAGCTCTGCGCAGGTTTTAGGATCTTGGGTTTGGGGTTGATTGGAGAAACTCATACATGTAGAAACCAGATAAACCCTAAACCCCTAAACCCAAGCATCGGCGGAGGTAGCAGGGTGCACGAAGTCCTTTCATTGACATAGTTAGCTTGCTTTGTTCTGGCTTGAACTTCGGGAATCCCCAACCAGCATCCCCAAACCCTACAAAATAGTACCCTAGGAATCTAAGGACTCATATATGAAGGCTTTTGGGCACAAAGACCATACTAAAAAAGGCCTTTGGGCTAGGATCTGACCCCTAAACCAGTAGCTTTTTGGATCCCCCAAAACCTCCAAATCCTGACCCCCCAAAACCCTAAACCTTAAGGAGCCCTTTTAAGGGCCCCCAAGAAGAAAAACCCAAATCCTGACCCCCCTCCCCCAAATAGAGTATGGTTTATATTGCTAGTATCCCCATAATAAACCCAATATATACACTCACCAATATTCAAAAGGAGGCCTATCTACACTCACCAAAACGGTAGTAACCCAAAAGAAGGTACCCCTAATTGTCGGAAACTCCCATATAGGAACCCTTATAGTAACCCTTAAAGGAACCCTCCTGAAAGGAATCCCTTGAAGAACCCTACTTCAAATCGTGTCACCGCCTTCGCCCTCGTAGCCCTCCTCTTCGGGCGCCTGCTCGGTACCTCCGCCTGGAAGTGGACAAAAAAAACCCAAAAAGGGTCCTTTAAGGGATTCCTTTAAGGAGGGTTCCTTTAAGGGTTACTATAAGGGTTCCTTTGTCGGGGATACTTGCCCTACCTATATGGGAGTTTCCCAAAATTTTGGGTACCTTACTTTGGGGTACTCATAATAAGGATCCTACTGTTTGGGGTACTAATTAGGGTCCTTTAAAAGACCCCAAAATTTGGTACTTCGGTTTAGGATGGTGGTTATGTAGGTTGTTTGGGAGAGTATTTGATAATCAGGTACTTTAACACCCTTACGGAAAGATACGGCTTAGGCCGTGAAGCGACACTGGTGTAGAGAAGGCAAAGCCCCTAAACCATTCTCTTGCCCTAGGAATCTAAGGACTCATATATGAAGGCTTTCGGGCCCAAAGACCCTAAACCCTAAACCCTAAAAAACCCTAAACCCTAAACCCTACACCCTAAACATACTATATAAGGCCTTTGGGCTGTTTTGATGCGCAGGGTTGGAGGGACTTCGGGCTACAGGCCCCGACATTAAGGCCGAGAGAGTCCAAACCCGAAAAATATCAACTACCAGGGTAGTTCTGTAAGTTTGGGTCCTCAGGACGAGTCGCCGAAGGAAACCTAAACACCAAAAGTTGAAAACCCCACAACCCTAAACCTCTAAACCAAGCGGGCTCGGCAAGAGGCATCATGGGATCTCTGGGGTTCCTTAAAGGGCTCCTTAAAAGGGATCTATGAGAGGGGTCTTAGGGTCTACTTAAATGATCATGGGACTTAGTACCTACCCTAAGGCTCCTAAGAGGGTCATGGGATCTCTGGGGGAGGGTTTCGGCTTAGGGGGCTAGGGTTTGGGATCTCACTACGAGGGTCCAGGAGCATTATATAGGGTAGTTCGAATATTTTCTGGTTTGTGGGGTCAAGGCTTCGGGAAGAACAAAGGTGAAACCTTTCAGGCATTACGCCACGGGTAGGATCTAATCTAAAAACCACAAGATTAGAGAGGTTCGTGGCAATGACATTTCTTGTTATAAGGTTTTCCCTAAGGCTCCATGTGCCCATACTTTTTACTTAGGCAGTACCACTACCCATAGGCTCCATACTAGTTGCTTTTGGGATTGCCTGAGAGGATTCCACATAAGAACAACAGAAAGGAAATACTGTGGAGCCTATGGGCATTGACCGACAAGCACAAAATACCCCACCAACTTCAATAGCCTAGCAAACCCCCCGAGACGGCCAACCACGAAACCACAAACCAATAGAAAACCGCCGAGCACTAAACTAAACCTTGTCGGCAAACATCAAGGGCTCCGTTCCTTAAGGCTTACCATGAAAATGGACCTATAGGTTACTATAAGGGTTGCGTTACTATAAGGGTTGCTACAAAAGGATCTATAGTGTATGGTACTATAAGGGTTACTGTATACGGACCTATAGGTTACTATAGCAGTCAGCACAAGACTTATCAGAGCTTCTAGAAGACACGTATAACCCGTGCAACCCGTCATTGCCGAAGTTTCGGGTCACTGCTTCAGGCTTCATGGTCTACCCGACCCACCCTTAAGGGTCCGAGTGCCTACTAATCATATACTCTCCCAAATGGTAACCTACATAACTACTATCCGAAACCTAAGGACCTAATTATTGGGTCCTTTGGACCCTTAGGGTACTAGACGGTTTAGGGTTGAGGGCTTTTAGGGTTTAGGGTAATGTAGGAACCTGACTAAGAAACCTTGGGCCTTTAATAGGGTTCCTTATATGAATCCTACTATTTTGGGGTTATCAGCCCAGGGTTTCTCAATCAGGTTCCTACATTAGACGGTTTAGGGTTGAGGGTTTAGGGTTTAGGGTCGAACCCATGCTCCGGTCCTTGGAGGATCATGGGACTTATGTAATAAGTACGGTTATAAAAACCTTGACTGGTGTTATAAGCAACTTAGTTGCTGAGTTCATAAGCCCCCAAAAAGTGTACACTTTTCCTTTTATAGTGGGTAGTATTATCCCAAAAAGTGTAAAGTGCATCCACTCAGCTACTAAGGTAATTATAAGTGGTCTTTCCCCAATATTAACCCCAGTTACTAAGTCCCATGATCCTTTAAGTAGGGTCTGCGTCGAAGCCCTTACAGCGAATCCCAGAAAGTTGGAACATGGGTTTAGGAGGATTCGTGCTAGGATCCCTTATACTTTACCTTAAGGGCATGAGGAGAATGATGGTCCAACTTTCTGGCTTCTACTATACATCGATCATGATCAAAAATCCAAGCAAACGTCTGTTATTGAGCATTCAAGCAAGACTACGGAGTACCCCAAGGGTCCAAAGGACCCAACAATTAGGTGCTCGTTTTTAGGATAGTAGTTATGTAGGTTAGGATTTGGGAGAGTATATGATTATTAAGTGCTTGGACCCTTGGGGGTGGGATGTGCGTTTGGGGATTCATTGGCCTGCCTGCTTCCTTCTTTGGCGCCACCTTGTTCAGCAAGATGACGAGAATTGCCTCGGATGTGTCATGGATGGCCTGGCTTTTGCTAGCGGCTCCAAATTCACAGTTTGTTTTTTTTGAGGGGTGGGGCGGGGGGTTGTAAACACAACATCCTACCGTCTTGATCAGATCGCGCGCCGTCTGGCATGCACATTGCAAACAAGGTGGACTGACAAAGCCCCAGGTTAGCTATACACACGGATGCGTGTAAACACACGAGTTCAATCTTTGGGGTTTAGGCATTACACCTGGGTGTTTGCTGTCGGTTGACATTATAACCCTGAGGCAACAGCAAGTGCTGTCCAGCCGTCATGATAATCTTCTTCGCGTGGGGTTGCTTGCCAGCCTGCAGCCCTAATGGTCTCTTGGGTTTGAGGACTTCGGATTCGGGCTGAGTGGTTTGGGTTTACGCTGGAATTTTCCGAATCTGCAGCCGAAGGACGATGGTGATCACAAGGCACAGGCCACCAGCTATTCCAAGCATACCTTGGCAGCGGATTATGCGAGAGCAATCGGGGGTGAGACCCTGAAACACTCACAACCAGGAACCCAGAACACTGTATAGTCCTCTTGAACCCATGCGCAAAGAAACAAAAACAACAATGCAGTACTCCATGCCCCCAAGCATCCAAACTCTCAAGCCCTAAACCTATATAGTACCGCATGCCATGGATCCCTGAAGCAACACCCCTGAAACTTAACTGTAGACCTGTACGTCTTAGCATTGTTGTCACGGAGCTCGTTCCGTTGCAGTAGATCTTTGCTGCCGTTACTCCAAACGATATTTAAGGCCTCTATTACTTCAGTCCCTGGTAGTAGACAGTTTCGTTCCCTTCAAAGGAACCCTAAACGTTCCAAAAGCACTGATAAGGCAAATGCTGCCATAGCGGTCATGAGTGGCTTATAAGGACTTGAAGCCAACGGCCTTTGCGACAAATGGCCTTGGGGTCATTCTGAAGTGTTTAAACGAGATACGAGAGGCAGCTTGATAATTTGAAAGGCGAGGATTACAGTAAGATGATATTCAGGAACCCTGTGGAATGATAGTTGTACTTATTCAGCACGCCCCTATATTACGTCCTCAACACAGACCCCTGGGAGGATCGGAGGAGTCGATCCCCTCTGTGGTTCCGAGAAAGTACCCTCTAGTAATACCCATAGACTCCAAACCTTAGTTACGGAATATACATTATAAATCTGCTTAAAGTTGCCATTACCCTAAGACTCGTGGACCCTCGTAGTGAAATCCCAAACCTTAGCCAAGCCCAAACCCTCTCCAAGAAAGCCCATGACCCTCTTAGGAGCCTTAGGGTATAACTCAAGATATACTCCTTAATTACGGAAGATACATTATAAATCTGATTAAAGTTGCCATTCTAACTCAAGATCTACTCCTTAATTAAAGGGCGGTGGAGTCCCTGGTCCAGGGGTCCCAAATCAGGGGATCTACTTTTTGGATCCTGCCGGAGGTCTGGGAAAGTCTTGTCAAATGTTCTTGTCCGACTATAGGAGCCTTAAGTATTACCAATACTATTTTGGGGGTTCCTTAGTATAACTATAGTATAATGGGCAACAAAACCCTATTCCAATTATTAAGGCCCCTGTATTAACTGTCCTCAGTCGAAGCTGAAGCTCGACTTCCCGAAACCAGGTTCAGCCAAAGGTTTTGGGTTTAGGGAGCACTTTTGTTACACAAACCCAGAGAGCCCAATACCCCTTAATTAAGCTATATACCTTAAATTGTAAGGGGATTCATATTATGATCTAAGCTATAATCCTTAACTAAGGGGGTATTAGAATACCTAAACCTTAAACCCTATAGATCCCTTATAGGAACCCTTAAAGGCTTTAAGGAACCCTAGGTATATTCCTTAAATTAAGGGGTATTGGGCTCTCTGGCCTCAAAACCTGTCTGAAACCAGTATCGGAGTCCAATTAGCATTTAGGGTCTAGGGTTTAGGGCGTTTAGGGTTTAGGGTCATTCATCGAAACCCCGCCAATATCAGGCCGAGGGGTTTGGGGATAAGGGGTTCGGGCTTCAGGGCTTTAGAGCTTAAGGCATAGTATACATGTTCCTATGTAATATCGGAACTCACGCATTACGAAACCCAGAGGCGCAAAGGCCCTAAACCCGAAACCTGAAGCCCGACTCCATACATACATATATATATATATATATATATGTTGGGTTTAGGGTTTAGGGAAAATGTGTATATATATATGAGCTTCAGAGAAGAAGGGACCCTATTCTAGAATCTTTAGGCAACAGGATGCTCATTGCAAGGCCAACTTGAACGAGGTACCTGCATTGTCAGAAGCCCTAACAGCCTCAAACCCCAAACCGTACTGTAAACTCCAAGTCCTAAACAGCACCCCACCCTCGATGCCTCTATAGGCGAACCTTAAGGAACCCGTAAAGCCGTAAAGGAACCCTCAACGCAACCTTTCAAGTGAACCCTTATAGGAACCCCTGTAAGGAATTCATATAGATCCCGTCAAACTGTAAACGAACCCTTAAAGCAAGCAATGCAACCCTTACAGGTGAAGCATGGCAGTTACACCTGAAACCCTAAACCTTACACCGATAAACCCCAAACCTTAAACCCTAAATAAACCGCAAACCTTGAACCCTAAACCGTAAGGACAACAACGACAGCTCCCCTGCAGCCGGTGCGGCCCATGGTTGCGAAGCCGGCCACATCTGCATCCTGCCATGTGCAGCTTTTGGGGATTTGGGCTTTGGGTTCAGGGAGTTAGGGATTTAGGATGGTTTAGGATGTCGTGTTTTAGGGCCCAGGGGGGTTTAGGGCTAACTTAGGGTTTAGGGTTTGGGTTTAAGGTCTGGGGTTTGAGGCTTAGGGCTTGCAGGGTCTAAGTGCCGAGAAGGTGGGGCTCATATCTATCATGAGCTGAATCCTCTTCAAGCTCAGCTCAAAAGCACCCACGCACCCTGTGGCTCCAGTTACCTAAATAATGGGCTACCGGGTTACGTATCACATATTATGTAGGTAGCCGGAGCCCTCGGGACAAACAGCTTAGGGTCTACCCTAATGCTCCTGGACCCTCGTAGTGAGATCCCAAACCCTAGCCCCCAAAGCCCAAACCCTCCCCCAGAAAGCCCATGACCCTCTTAGGAGCCTTAGGGTAGGGCACGGATAGGGGCTGCGGGACTAGGGTTTGCTTTAGGGATTCAGGCCAAGGGTTCGTGGCTTAAACTCCAAAACCTGCAGCTTCACATGGGAACACCAAGATTCGGAAGCCTTAAAAGGTGGGATGAAGGTAGGTAATGTAGGAACCTGATTAAGAAACCCTGGGCCTATAACCCCCCAATATAGTAGGATTCATATAAGGGACCCCAATAAAGGCCCAGGGTTTCTCAATCAGGTTCCTACATTAGGGTTGACTTAGGGGCTGAACCTAGCCCAACAAAGGTTAACCTTTTCAGTTTTATGGTGGGATGATATAGGCCCCAAACGGTTAAAGGTGACCTACTCAGCTAGTAAGTTAGGGATCCCTTACGTCAGGACCATTCTTTGGGAATACCCCACCTACCTTCATCCCACCTTTGGAAACCCCTGGGAAAGCCCCGTCAAATCCCCATAAGGCCCTCCCACATTTTAGAGCGTCTTGGGATACTGCTACGAATATCCGGACCTCTGTAACTACATGGGGGTTTCCGAAAATAGGGGTACCTCATTTTGGGGTCCCTATAATAAGGATCCTACTATTTAGTATACTATATTAGGGTCCCCGAATTGTCGGAAAATCCCACATCGTAAACCCAAAACCACGAAGACCTTGAAAGCCTAACCCGAGGAACCTGAAGTCAGAACAAAGACCCCCCAACTACCCTCTAATATACCCTAAATACCCACTATTAAGGGCCATAAGGGCTCTATTAAGAGGCACTTGGGGGGGTCCTGGTTCACACCCCTTTGTTCCAGACCCCAGCCCTGAAACGAACACTTTAAACAGAAAGCCTAGAATTCTTCTCTAACCCTACCCTGCAAAACCCTACAACATCTTATAAGCAAAAGCCAAAACGCACAGCCTTTTAAGCCGAAGGCAAAAAACTCCCTTCTGAGATTGACCAAGTATGTAATGCCAACAAGTCGAGACTTCTCCCATTGACTAGACTATCCAAGAACCCTAAGCCCCAAACCACTAACCCCCAAACCCTAAACCCCTAAATTACACTAAAACCGCAAATTGTCTTAAACCCTAAAACCCTAAACACTAAAACACTACGCCCCTAAACCCTAAACCCCTAAAAACCGTAAAACCACAATTAAAACCCTAATTTTACCCAAAACCCTAAAAGCCCTCTAAGCCTCTACCCTAATGCTCCTGGACCCTCGTAGTGAGATCCCAAACCTCAGCCCCGAAAGCCCAAACCCTCCCCCAGAAAGCCCACGACCCTCTTAGGAGCCTTAGGGTAACCCCTAAACCAGTAGCTTTTTGGACCCCCAAAACCTCCAACACCTGACTCCTAAACCCTAAAACCCTAAACCTTAAGGAGCCCTTTTAAGGACGTCTAACCCTCCTACTCGTCGGGTATCATGGGGAACCAAAGGTTAACCTTTTTCATAACATTAGGATTATATAGGGATTATACTACCCAAAAAAGGTTAAAGGTTACCTACTCTACTACTAACCCTAAACCCTAAACCCTAAACCCCTAAACCAACCCTCTAAGCCAAAAAGGCAAAAGGCATCCCGCGCCTGCCCCTCCGGACCGGTCTCGCCGACCTCACCAGGTTCACCCACAGCGCCGGCATCGCCTGGAGCAGCTCGGGTTTTAGGGTTCCTTGAAAGGGATCGATAAGGGGTCCTTCAAAGGAATCTATAGGGCTTCGGGTTTAGGGTTTTAGGGGTTCCTTTAAAGGGTTCCGGGTATCCCTCTATCAAGGGTTTAGGGTTTAAGGTTTAGGGTTTAGGGCTTAGGGTTCCTTTAAAGGGGTCTATAAGGGGCCCTTCAAAGGGATCTATAGGGCTTAGGGTTTAGGACTTTGGGCTTAGGGTTTAAGGTTTAGGGCTTAGGGTTTTAGGGTTCCTTTAAAGGGTTCGATAAGGGGTCCTTCAAAGGAATCTATAGGGCTTCGGGTTTGGGGTTTTAGGGGTTCCTTTAAAGGGAGCCGGGTATCCCTCTATTTCAAGGGTTTAGGGTTTAAGGTTTAGGGTTTAGGGCTTAGGGTTCCTTTAAAGGGGTCTATAAGGGGCCCTTCAAAGGGATCTATAGGGCTAAGGGTTTAGGGCTTAGGGTTTAAGGTTTAGGGCTTACTGTAGAGGCTTTGGGGTTTAGAGGTTAGCGTTTACCTGGACCCTATAAAACCTACAGCTTTAAACCTTAAACCTTCAGGACCGCTGCATGCTGGCCATCCCCGCCAAGAGCCACAGCTAACCAAAGGTTGTTCAGGTACAGCTGCAGTCGTGTTGCCATTCCCTGCTTACACCCGGAATCTTACACCTAACCCTGGGCATCACAATAGCCCAAAAGCCTTATATAGTATGGTCTTTGGGCCCAAAAGCCTTAATATATGAGTCCTTAGATCCCTAGGGTAAAACGGCTTCGGGCTGCTGGATTAACCCTTAAACCCCAAACCCCAAACCCGGAAGCTAGACCCTAAATCTTAGACTCCTACATTCTAAACCCTCAAGTCCCACACCCCTAACTCTTAAACCCCAAACCCTAAACCCTGAGTCCTGAACCCTGATAGCCCTAAAACCCTCAAACCATGAGCCTTTCCAGTGTTGAGGGGTCTCGGGCATATTATCACAGAACTATCCAGAGCCTCCAAAACCCCTTAATTAAGGAATAATATGGGCGCTGTTCAATATTATTGTTCCTCAGGTTGACCTTAATACGGCAGTAGTTGCGTGACGCCTCTTGTGGAAGAGAGAAACACTGGGTGATGTCTTAAGGTATAAAATTGAAGAGCTAACGTTTAGAGACAAGTGTTGCTAGCGCGGGCCACATGTGTGGGGTGTGGAAGGCTGGCCCAAGGCTAGTCTTGATGATTGGCAAGGCCCCCGACCCGTGAAGTAAAGGAGTAGGACGTAAGCATGATTTCACGAAGCACGCTCTATTGCACACGTTCCGTTTCCAAGCAGTGAGCTCCTTCGTCCGCGCATTCGCACCTTCNTTGCACACGTTCCGTTTCCAAGCAGTGAGCTCCTTCGTCCGCGCATTCGCACCTTTAGCCTCCTTGGCTGCCTGCAGCAGCCAATCATGCTTGCCATGTGCCTTGAAGTAGGCGTCACGAGCAGCACTTCGCAGGGGTTAGTGCTCAGCTGACGTCAACATGGTTCAGTAGACTAGTGTAGATGAGCTGGATGGGCTAGGCATGAGAAGTGAAAAGTTTCCTCGCGCGCTGCTAGCGCGGAGCTAGCGCGCGCCTAGCGCGGATTGCCCATGTTAGCACACATTTTTTCCTCAGCTGTGATGGCAATGATACATGATGCTTATGCGAATGAAAAGAACGCTG
>BGNK01000700.1:120856-210301 GCA_003297005.1 Symbiodinium sp. clade A Y106
ATAAAGGAGCCCTAGTTGCGTGACGCCTCTTGTTGTAAATAAAAATATAGACCCCAACAATCAAATAGGTTGTTTTGTATAAACTTCGCGACAAGGTATTTTGACCGCTGCCCATATATGTATGCACACACATACACAAATACATGAATTCATGATGACATAAATGAACATACCATAACGAAGCATAACATTACCCTACATTACACTACAATACATACATACTGTATACAACACACACACTCTCTCTCTCTCTCTTGTCAAACGCACAGAGACACAGACAGACATGGAGCGACATGCATGAGTCGCTATGCAGCGAGGTATGGGTGCATGCGTCTGTACATAAATGCAGATAGCAAAGATCGAGCCAGACCCGAACACGTACACATACACAGAGACACATTAAAGAGAGCAACAGGCAAAGGCAAACGAGAACGAGAGCTCTCTGTAGTTGAAAAAAGATGCTATGCTGGGCAACGCATGGAAAAAGACAAGCTCACGTGGTACCAAGCATCTTTACGTGAACTTTAAATCTGAAGCCACCGGGTGCAACCGAGGGGCAAATCAACCCGCAACGCTTTCAGCTCCTTCAGAAAGCATGCTTGTTGTACGTGCGCCAGAATTTCAAAAGCCAATGCCATGTGTTGGAATTGCAAGGTCGTCATAGATCGAACTGGTCTCATTGCGTAGTTGTTACTGGCATCTGTGCCGACTCTATGGAGGCGCTGCGGTCCACAGATCCGTCGACCCGAAAAGTTCTGATGATCAGAATAATGAGTCATGACGAAGGGAATGATAAGATGGAAAGCAAACGCTAGTTGCAGTACAGAGGGATTCATGGTGAGGGCGATATTGAGCCTTGTTCAGCACTTCCGATGTCACGTGCACACTGTATGCGTGAAGGTCCCCCATCCCAACCTTGCGGATGATCGTGTTCTCATAGCCCATGCGTGCCTTATCAGCCACCATTCAGACTCAGAAGCAGTTGCAAAACTCCCCAAAGCATTCAACAAGGGTGATCTGGAGCTGAAACTCCAGCTCCTGACCATCAGAACGGTCAAACCCATGCAAGAGAATGTCAACCCTGCGTCAAGGATTCTACCGTGTTGGGCTACTTCGCACCGCACATATAGACTTAGACGCTAGCTCCAAGAAGCTGAGTCCCGAGTGCAACAGATCTCCAAAGCTCCCGAAAATTGCAGATCTATGAAAAGTCACGAGGCCACTTGCAGTTGCTTGGCAGGGCCTGCGAGGTTCATACAGCCATACCTGGGCACAAAGCTCGAAGTCTTCTCGGCCACTATGTGTGGCGCGGAATGCTGCGGGCTTCGATTTAAGGGAGTGTCGACGCATTGACCGTGCACATAATGTAGCTCATGCACTGTGTATAGACTTGTAATACCATATGATTACCAAGTATGGGCATGTGTGCATGCCTGCATAAAGCGCTAGATGCGTATAGAGAGCGAGACACCGAATGTGCCTAGACACAGAGATACTAAATATAATGATGTGAATAATTGCAATAGTATGGTATGATATGATCATATGTAAGATAAGATGCTTAATGCAACCTCTAGCATAGTAGTTGATATCGTGATGGACAATGGCATGTAGAACCAGAAGCTGCAAGCATGGAGTCCGCTCATGCAGCAGTTCAGCCTTTTAGTTGTTGAACCCGTTTGTTGTAGTAGCGTCTGCTTTGTCTTAACGCATAACATAACGACTGCAGCAGTCGCGCATTTCACACACTGACTCAATGCCCAAAATGCGTCGCGGGGCGGACACAGCCGCCGGGGACTGACATGCTTAAACCAAACCCCGGCGATGGTGATCAGAAATCGGCCCAGGCGCACAAACTCATCTAAGGTTATGTCGCCACTTCCATCTGCGTCGATGACCCTCAGGTGCAGTCGACGTCTTGACAGAGTTTACCAGGACAGCCTGACTCTACGGGCTTGCCCAGCCCGGATAGACACCAGGTATGGGTGCGGTGATGCTGTAGACTATGGCATCATTGATTAATTGACTAAAAGACAATCTGCATTCTGGCATCGCCCATGTGCATGTACAAAGCTTAAGAAACATACCACTGACTCCTCTCCGAATCTCGAAGCTAAACAGCATGGTGCTGATTGGGTAATGTGCTGGAAGCGGTGGTGCCGGAAGAAATGTTCAGGCATTCTTGTTTGCTGGAGTAGTAGTGTTAGTCGCCCAGTGCGCAATTCGCCCAGTGCGCAACACAAATACGGCAAACGAAGCCGTGATGGCCAAGGTCTGCGTGGGCAAAGTCGACTACGAAGTTCTTAAGAGAGTGATTGTTCAGCACGGCACGTTTTTGCACTTCGATGCTTCGCGCATGATCTTTGGCGAACTGCCAGGCAGACTCGACCTTAGAATTGTTTCTCCTATCGCAGCAAAGATACAATACCTTATTAGCTGCCTCGTCGTTTCTTTCAAGCTCCACAGGCCGTTCTCTCCCCAACCACCCATCAAGGCACCTCCTGACATGGCCTCAATCTGCCGGCGATAGCAGAATTGTCTCTCATCTTCTGGTTGTCTTCGGTGGCTCGGGGTTCACAGATTTCACAGGGTTGCAAGATTCAAACGAGGATCGTTCAGTTATTTCAACCAAGTATTCCGGCTGAAGGCGCGAGACCGTTCTGGACACTGGATGCTGAGGAACCAGCAGGGAACGGCACGAAGCTTGCATGCACTGCGTCTTGTTCTGTCAGGACGCATGAACAGTGTAACAATGTCGTCGGTGGCGATGTCCATCCTCAGATCTTCCCAAGTTCAAAGGCGACCCGATCGTAGAGATTTCGCTCTTGTTAGTGTTGGGTGGCGTCTGAATCCGCTGATGAAGTCTATAAGTCGACTAAGACTCTGTATGATCCAGCAAACCGGGGTCGAACCTCGAGGGGGCTCGCTGCACCTACCTACTCCTGGGGAAAATCGAAACTTGGGTTGACAGTGAAAACAAGCCTCAACTAGCATCACAAGCTGTGCCCGAACACCGCATGCGCAGAACTCTATTGAATCCTGCCTCACGGGATTTCCTCAAAACGTAGCGTTCCCTGCCATGCTGCGAATGCATGAAGCTGCGCAGCTTCTCTTGTTGCAGAGCTTCCTCACAGGTGCTCACACGAGCTGCCACTGAATATGATGTGCTTCGATTGTTGTGCACTATCTAAATATTGTATCTCACCCTCTAAGATCGAGATCAAGCGTCGGAATCTCGGTGAGAATGACGCAAGATGTGTGAAATTGGAACTGGCCAGCACATCAAGCCATGTAACTATAGTTTCTCTGCACTTGATGCCGAAAACAAGATCGGTGAAAACTGTAGTCAACAACACCAAAAATGAGCACTCGCAGCGGGAGAACACCATTCTGTCAAGGATACTGCCCATGTGAAAACCTGTTGCAGGCGTCAGTGATCGCGAATGGAACAACGGCTTCCGCTCCTTCAGCTCTTCGAGGCTGATCACACCCATGCCATCCTTGGAAACATGTGCAACATCGGCCGCAAAACAAAAAGGATGTGGGTCATCGGCCTTTCAGCTGAAGATTTTGGCAAATCACAGCACAGCTAGGTCTTAAATCAAAGAGTGTTCACCGGCGATCCAGATTGGAAGCCACAACAAAATAACATTCAAAACGGAACAACAGCAACTATTGAAGTGCGGGATTCCGGGTTGATCTCCTCAAACACGCCCCGCAGAGCATCGACCTGTGCCTGCTCCAAGCAGCTTGCATGTTCAGGGACTCCGATCAACAGCGACTGTGTTCGAGACGGAACCGGTTGGATCGCCGGAAAGAAGTTGCTAAGTATCACGAAATCATGTTAGCCCACGACAGGCCATTCGCAAAATTCAACATGGCGCTACATGCCGCAAGGCCTCATGCTTCTGCATTTGACGCATCGTAGCCATGTCCTGCCGCAATATGGCGGATTCAATTTCAACTGTCTATGTGCACGTTTCAGAAATCCGTTCGGCTACCGGGTCGCATGTGCAAGTGTGCGCCATTGCCGCGACCTCGGCTGCATGCTGCGAATCATGTTGACATGTTCTCACCGTCTCATGTCCTTGTCTGCCCGGGCAGACTCTATCGCCATGTTGCAGAAAACACCAGTCACCTGAGCGCAACAGAAGAAGAAGTTCTTTCCCATATGTACTGCCGCCTGATCGACAGCACAAGGAAGACGGCCAGCTAACCCAACCTAAGAGTCAGCTGGCCATCACACAGCAAGCACCTTAGTGTGTCCGGCTCCACCTAGCGCAACGTGATAACTAACTTTGTTCCGGTGCCGTCAGCCCCCCAATGGACAGGACACCTGTGCGCGCCCCTCATAGCGACAGGAAAACTAACTGACTGACGGACTTTTTGGTCTGGTGCCAACCACCCCCACAACAGCAGGACATAGCAGGACGCATCGTGAGTCTCTGAGAAAAACAACCATGTAGCATGTGAAAAAAAACAATTGCAGCCGATGCTGTCCGTGCTGGACCCCCCGAAGCACAACATCTGCAGTTTCGTTTTAGCGCCGACAGCCCCCCAAATGGCAAGCTCGCTGTCAGCAAATAAACATGCCCGCCTGTGGTGAGCAAATATGATGTTGCTCCTTTTTTTCTCAAAAATCGACCACCCATGCTCCGGAGTGCAACTGTCCGATTCCAATATTTTTTTGCTACACCGTGTTCAACGTCTTGCTGCGACTAAGTGAATGCCAACTCAGAAAAAACTACCAAAACATAACAGGCACACACAGAGGAACAAGCACAACGCTCACACTCACTTGCGCAGGGCCTTCGAGTTCAGGGTGGAGTCTCTCGTCTACCGGTTTCGGTTTACGACATTTCTAACTATCTGTTCTTGTGCGACTGGCAGAGGGCCACGGCTAACCCAGCATGGCTGCTCCAACACGAAAGTGACATGAAGCCTGACTTACACGAGCGTAGCATCTCTTTTGTGAGCAAGTACTTGATGAACCCAGGCCTGCGCAAATGCTGATCATTGATTCAAGTCAAAGCTTTTCAACAGTCGCATCCAAAAACTGGCTGCATGATCAGGGAGGATTACCCATGCATGCTCCGTCTGCTGAGGCTGCCACTGTGTTCAATACTGCGAACACCGTGATTACGATGTACACAATCAGACTCACGATGGCAACGCGGGAGACGTCCCAAAGGGGCTGCAGGCATTCATCCCAGCTGATACCGTTCGTGATGGACAGGAATAGTGTCAACATGGCCTGCGGCACGCTGGACCAAAATCTGATCAGCTCTGGGTCGCATTTCTGAGGAACGACAGCGTGGGTTAGAGCTCTGCAGTGGTCCGTGGCAATCTGCGTGTTGAGGACGCCAAAGAGGTAGAAAAGGATCACAAGCAATAACGACGTCCAGAAAACGGACCCCATGGTGCTGACAATGGAAAACACGATGGTGCGCAAGGCACTGAGGTACCTGGGATGCTGCAACACGACACCCAACTGTGCGACTTCAACAGCATCAACAACTGCACCGTGTGATGTACCAGCATTACGTGAACATTCTGCGCAGCAACACTCAAACACTGTGCAACGAATGCCAACTTGGCTGCCTGACCTTGCAGCTCTTGTGATAAAAAGAATACTCTGCAAAGGACAAGTTGTCCAAAGCACTGCAGCAAGCGCAGCACGCGCACTCCGCGCAGCGCACGCGCCATTCGAAGGAAACCTCATTGTTGGTTCTTAGGCGGCGATGTCCCATGAAGGCCACTATGCAAATTGCTGATTGCGATGGCGAGGCTGGTGGCAGCGGTTTAAGTATAGGCTTGGTTGATTCTTAGCAGTTGTCGGCGCTATCGTCGCTTAGTGCTGTTCGTAAAAGTATTCTGCAAAATGACAGACAGGAACTCGGTCACGCCCGTACCACGAAAGCAAACCACGAAGCCGGCAACCCGGACGGTCTCCCAACTGTCCAAAGGCCCAAATTTCCGAAGAGTGCACAAGATCGAGAAGCGCATCGTTCGGAGCTGTGTCGGATCCATTTGCGAGGCAAACCTCAGGATTCTGCAGCATTTGGCGAACTGGTGCAAGCCCTTCGCCATAAGCCCGCGCCTGCTTGCTTCAGTGTGTGACTGAGTGTGCAACTGTACGTGTTTGTGCACTAGCGACATCTCTCAAGAACTGGATCACAATAGGGGCGGGGCACGTTGTTCGCTACTTTCCAGCATTATTTGCATACGCCGGAAAAGTGGTCAGCTGTTTCCGCAATAAGTCTGTCGAGCGAGAATCCACCGTAGCTGGAACCCCTCACGACCCTTGCGAAACTGGACTTGCTCACGCATGTCTGTGGAGAGGCTGTTGATTTTCTTCCTCCTGCTCAAAGTCAGTTCAAGTACACGAGTACACAGCTGCCGCTGCCCATCCGGAATGTAGCTGCCAAGATGCACGACTGAAGCCATTGCTTCCCCCACAATCTCGAAGACAGACATCAAGAATATCAGTAGGTCCTGACTGATTCACAAGCGGAACTTGGACGAGCTGGCATGCAAGAACCTAGATGATGGCCGCGGCTGCGTGCATGCTTCCAGCATTATCTTGTAGAAGATTCTTGGGAGATTGGCTTGGTGAGGGCTTCAGGCAACGCAAGAGTTCAAGAAGGCCTGCAGCTTCTAGCCTCGCTTGAAGCAATGCTAGTCCGCCGGCAGCTCGGCTCACGAAAAAACGTTAGTTCTAGAAGCATTTGGGGGGGGAGGGCGAGGCATCTGTCAATCTGTTCAAGACGTGTTGTTTGGGTATTGTGAGCAGGCAGAGGGTCTCTGCACTATGGGCGCAGGGAGGACTGAACCTCCTCCCACCGAGCAACATGCGTCGGAGCGGCTGACCAGTTCCACCACTTGTCTTTCCCAAAGTACATCATCTTGCCTCAAGGAAGAAGGACATAATGCTGTGCTACAGTGATATACAGCAAAACTAGAGGAGCTTCGGCATCATTTAAAATGTGAAGCTCTGTTGTGACGACATATGTGTAGTTGCATACGGGCATGTGGGTGAAGACATGTATTGTGTACACAGGCACGTCGGTATGCCGGCATGCACAGCCTCATGGCTACTGCTGCGATTGCCGCCGGTGCGAGGATTGTGTGACTGACCTAATGTATTGTCGAATCCTCCGTTTTCCCAGAACCTCGAGCCAAGAAGTGCAGAGAAAGTGGCAGCCATACGCATGCATCTTGAGAAGGATCTCACCGAAGAAGAAACACACGATGATAATATTCCTGAGACTGTCACTGACTGTAGGCTGAGGGGCGGCTGTTGCTTGCTGCTACTGACAACAGTAACTACAACTACAACTACGACTACGACGACTCCAATGAAGACGACAACGGCTACGGCTACTACGACGACGACGACCACCACCACCACCACCACGATCACGACTTCACGACTGCTACTACTTCTACGACTGCAGCAGACTATTGAGCCTTTGCAAGTTTCGGACTCGAGCTCCGAACGGATGCGCCGCTACAGTCACGAACATTACTCAGGTGCGATGATTTCAATCCAGCACTATTCTCATGCCTCCACGACTCAGAACAGCCTGATGAGACATGTCATGCAAGCTGACCTCACAATGATTGATGACCTTTGGAACCGGGCAGTCAGGCGTTGCATGTATGTAAGCATTTCCAAACAAGGCCCAGGTTCGCAACCTGAAATGCCTGGATTTGAGCATTGGGGGGCAGTTCCGCAGACAAATCCACCTGAGCATCCGGGATCTCCATGTTTCGAGTTTCACTCTGCCGGCTCCAAGTCCGTGGGGCTAGGGCCTACCATGGTTTGTGCACATGTCCACGGAGATTTATGTCCGTATACTGTCTACTACACCCACGACGTCATAGGGTTCGAGTGCACTTCGAAAGTCTTGAAGCCTGAGAGCCGTAGAGTAGTGGAGAAGGGGCATTTGCCTCTGCCTCATCGAAGACTTCGCACTTCCGACATGTTCAAGACTTCAGAGGTCTACCTACCATGGTCTGTTCTTAGCCACTGGGAAGGCCAAGAGGTCCGAAGCCTGAAAAAAAGAGAATGGCCGCAGAGGGCTTCCGGGGCGCCTCCACACCCAGAAGTATCAGGTTCGTGAGGATCACTATGGGAACGCCCGCCTGCAGTTGATCTTGTGTTCCCTGCGCTGTGAAACTGAAAGCTTCACTGGTTCATTGCTGCATCGGCAGATAGTTTGGGGTTGATAGAAAAGTGGCCGCAAAGAAGCAAAGGAGGGCCCCTGAGCGCCTCCACCAGCGGTCTCAGGGCTGATAGAACAGAACACATCCCATCGAATGCCTTCAGTGCCAATACTTCCGACGCGAAGGCCAAATCCATAACGTTTCAAACCATAAGCCACGGAAGGCTTCAAACCCGCTTCACATCCAGAAGCCTGAAACCACAGATTGTATCCGAAATTGATTGTTGGCCTTCATATGAGAGTCCAAAGGCAAACTTAGATTTGCTCTCCTCGCAGTTTGCCCCACGGCCATGGGCTCTCTAATCAATCGCAAGAACCATGACGACCCATTTCTCAGACAGGGAACCCGGAACGCAGATGACCGAACTGTTCGCAGCGACCAGGACTCAGAGTATTTTGGATCATCCATTTCGCCTGCCGAGCTTTGGGATGAGATGGCTTCTGTCATGTCACCAAGAAGAACCTCATGACCTGATTCATGAAACCTTCGAGCTTCCAGGCGGATTTGATTAAGATCCATGGACCTCCACATTAAGGCGCCTTTTCTTACAGCACCAACTTCGTTCGAGGTTTTTGCAAGCTCAAACGGCTCAAAAGGGTGTAGTGTGTAGAGCAAGGAAGAGCACTGATTCTGCGGTTCCATTGCAACGCGCGAGACCCTCCACGTGACAGGATGCTGTAGAAACTTCAAGCCTGCGGAACCATCCCTTGCAACAGTTGTCGCCACGACAAAAGCAGTCCGATCACTCGGCCACGACCTCCACTACTATAGCGACGTGTAGTCATGGTACGATTGTCGCTTGCAGCAGCCGTTGAAAAGCAAGCGGTGCTCATCGAGGAACAGGTCTTTTCGTGAGTATCGTAGTGCTAGATGGCCTTCAACTCTGCATATTCCGGCACCCTATCTCAATGGTGGAGCAGCTATAGGGAACAGAAGACCTTGCATGGTCGGATAGACCGATTTCTCTGACCTGTCTGAATCCCCCATGGAACTGGGAAGCTGCAAGCTTCGACTTCACACCCGGGATGCTCCAAAAAGACTTTCGAGGCCAATCCGACAGAAAGTAACCGTGGTAACCCACACACGAGCCCGTATAGTAACCCTTAAAGGAACCCCTGTAGTAACCCTTACTTGAATCCTTATATTCCGGGAACCCACATCGGCCTACCAAGCCCAAAGAGGAGTTCCCCCTGGGATGGAATCGGCGTGATGCTTTTTTGGGGTATCTTGTGAGAGTACACGGAACCGTCGTTTCGAGTGGCCTTACAGTGGCCTGAAGCTGTGAGGCATCGGGGTGCAGGCTTCATTTCTTTGCTTGGTTGTGTCCGCCTTTTGTGTCGTTTGTCAGACACTGTAGAACAAAGTGCACGGGGGCTCTCGTCATGTTAAGACGTGTCTTGGACACGGTGCAGTCTTGTGAGAGTCTCGTGCTAAGGGCCTAGGAGCCTCTTGCTGAGCACTGCAAGGACGACTCATGCGAGCATGAGGGCAAAGGCTGGCATTGCAGTTCTCCGCTCCATGTATGGGTATATTGGGGTACTAGGCATGGCCCTGAAGCCTGGAGTGCCTTAGCCAGCATTGGTACCTCGGAATCCTGCGGTTCTTAAGAATCTCAAGCCGAAGAGCCTACTTGCTCCAACAGGCAGATAACATGTAATTCAGGACTTTGCAGTCCCTTCGCGCTTGCTCTCATGCTCTTCTCGATTTTGGACCTGCTTCTCTGCATACTCCTTAAATAAACACTGAGCGGAACTAATTATGGAAACTTCAAGTGAACCCAGGTACCCGCGGAGCTCAGAGATCTTCTTGGCGGCCGCTTGGGCCTTCAACGGTGTCGAAAGCTAAAGATTGAGCTGAGGAACGGCAAGCTTGAGTCTTCAAAGACTTTGGGCACTTGCTATGTGATCCGGGCATGGAGCAACGTCTTGAGGCGACAAAGGTGCTTTCAGCCAGTGGAATAAGGTGGCAGGACTTTAAGCTTCGAGGTGTAGGCTTCGGGCACCAGCTTTTGAATTCCGTTGGGCCATGCTCTGCACGACGCACTAAGGAGCCTCGTTGAGATCTCTGGCTTCTGTCTCAGTCGGAGATCTCTTTGCTTGGGCTTTGAGCCTGGGCTTTCCACCCTCCGCGTGCCTTCCTCCTCGAAGCACGGAAATCCCGATGCCTCGGCAGGGATTACTGTATGGAGGCGGCTTGACGACATCGGGTTATTCTTTGATCCTTGCGGGACCACAGCGCTGAAAGCGGTGAACCTTTCCATCAATACTACACTCGTAATGTGCACAATCGTACCCTTTGCCATCTCATATTCACCAATGCCCTCCCTGAAATGCCAGAGAAGATTCCCAGTCTGCTCAACGAACCTCTCGGAACCAACAAAGGAAACAGCAAATGGAGCCCTACAGCTGCCGATGCCTAAGCCCTACGCCTCGAATGCCCAAGTCTTCTCCTGCAGGTCCCAGGTGCTGGTAGATGGAGTCCCAAGAGTTGGTACTGCTGACATTCTTCTCTGGGGTAGTTGCTGTCACGGGAGGTTCCTGCAGATGGTGCACAGCTACCATGAGCACAGGGTCATACTACCGTGGAAAGTACGGCAGGCTGATGGTTTGTGAGGGACTGGGACTGCAAGGTCGAGGAACCAAGGACTGTTCGGGTCTCGTGTAGATGCGCGAGAGTTCAGTTGCGAAGCTGGGAGAAGTTGAGCTTTCCTGCAAGATTTACGGCTTTGGCGTGGGTTCTGGGGTTGAAGGTCTCTTGCATGGGTTTAGTTGAGGGTAACGTCGAACTCGAGATTTGAGGGTTCTTCGGAGCCAAGGCCTGGAAATGTCTCATCATTTCAGCGTGTTGCTACGACCTATGACTATTACTACCAGTGCTACTCGTCGTCGTCGTCGCAGTCGCCGTCGTGGTGGGGAGCTCGGCAGAGGTGGCGGTGGCAAGTATTCATCATCGCAGTTGCTGTTCTTCTGCCAGCAGCGTCTGTACCCGTCATGGTCTGCGCCGTCGTCACTGTCATCGTCTTCAACGATTTTAGCCGAGTCAGTCTGGTCGGCTCAGGTGTTCCTTGTCAAGTTGTGGTCCCAGATAATGTACAGATTCAGTCTACTTGCGTCCTGGATGGGTTGGGAGAGCATGCAGCTCTCAATGTCAGAAATCCATTTACAAGCACAAGCAACCCCATACCAGTAGCCAAGGACAAACGGAATGCTGACGAGATGCTCTGCTGGGTGAACGAGATGCTGTGCTAGGCTGAAACTTCATCCTGGAGAGCCAGGCTCCGGCAAATGCTCAGAAGGAGCAATGTAGGGGCCTTAATACTTAGAGTAGGGTTTTGGGGCCCATTCTTCTATAATTATAATGGAGAGCCCCCAAAATAGTATAGGTAACTATTGAGGCCCCTATATTATCCTTTCCACGCGGTCTTGCTGCATCTATGTCTTAATCTGTCTCTGCTTTGCTGCTCCGATGTATCAACCCCCCGTGCTCAAAAAAGACGCAGCTGCAAAACTAAGACTTGTGACATGTACTCTTACTTGTTGCAGCAGGTCCGGCCTGAAATAGTTGCCCAACAGACATGGATTGGCACCTAATCTGCGGTTAAACTGGTAAAATCCTCAGCGTCGGGATTGCTGACCCAGGCAATTGAGAGACAACATATAAAGCACCCGAACACGCCATCACCAAAGAGAGTTGCAAAAAAAGCTCTTTAGACGACGCTGGTGGGCTACCTTTCATAAGAACCTCGCATCCTTTTTTACAAGGTGTTCAAGCCATGATTAACGTAATTCAGTCTCTTCCTGCTGAATGTTAGCCGTTAGCCTTTGTGAGGTTCGGTTCTGCCGAGCAGCCCCAACGGCAACGACTGAACGCCGAGTGAATCTGCCTCTGAGGAGAGAACCTGGGATTCAGGGGATGTGACCGAAACTCCAGATCCTTTGGTGCGGCGTTCAAAAGTTAAAGAATCGATTACGACATCTCCACTGGGGCTCTCTTCCGACACACTTGTGCCAATCGGACCAGTGGGAAAAGGTTTGCAAAGCTCGAACAAGAATGAGACTATCAAGGTTTGCAGCGGACATCGCGTGACACCACAAGCCGTGGCAGCGTTGTCTGAGGAACCAGGAGAACCAAGAAAATTGTCTGCTGTGGCCACGAGACACTTGACAGCCTCCTGGGCATCTCCGCATCTGTCCTGACAGTTACTTGGCGTTCAGATTCGGGCAGTAGTCGCCAAGCAAGGACCAAAACCCATCTTTCACTGCTGCTAGCTGCAGTCCCGTGCACTCACGATTACAGCTTGTCCTTACGATCCCCTCCCGCAAATATGATTCAAGACATGTGCACGACCAGAACTGTAGACTGGGCGGATTCATGTATTGGGAGTGTGGGAGGGAGTATGATAGCTCACCTGGACTAGACCGGCAAATATGCAGACATTTTGGCTGCAAAATGTAAATCGGAGGATAATATAGACATATGGAGAAAAATCGTACATCACTATGACATCCACGAACCTCATGAAAAAAATTCTCTTGCCACTGCCACGGTAACAATGTGTCTACACATCAAGGTAAGCAGCTACGGTAGGAAGAAAGGGAGGAGGTACTACAGCAGTAGCAGCAGCATGATACTGCGACAATGGTGAAGAAACTGTGAAGAAGAAGATGTTGCTGAACGTGATGATGGTCATCATAGCGCAGGTGACCATCAACAAGGCCATCAGGTTTGTGGACTCATCAGAATTATCAATCAAGAATGTGTCAACTCTTAGACCTTTCATGCCTGCAAACACAGCTGCAAAGGCGGGGATGTGCCAAGAAGCCATTTCGGGGTTGCGACGCTGCAATATGCCGCATCTTGCACGACTTTGCTACATATAGGGCGAGTTCTACGGACTTTTCAGGGGTCGCGGCTGTATTCATAAGTTTTTGAGTGTGCCCCTGACCTGCGAGAGCAAGTCAACGCAACGAGCCGACCTACTACGAGCACTAACCAGACATATCACAGGAGCCGTAAATTTCGTAGCCGATTTACTGCAGGAGGAGACAAGCCGCGAGTTCCTTTGGAGAGAAATTCGCGCTCGGGGTGATTTCCTTTTGACCGACGAACCCTCCTAAAATGCTGTAGGCACGGGGGCCATGGAATGTCACGGAATGCACGTGAAGCCGCGCCTGACGTGACGAATGCCCCGAGCTCCAATAGAGCTTTTGAAGACCAGCTCTTCCTTGAGCGTCTCCTGGAGCTGAAATTGTTGGGGCAAATTGAGGTCGACTGCAAGGGTTTCTGGCGCAGTACCCAAAGATACAGGAACCTGAAAATGAAGAAACCCAGGATCTCCTGTTTTCTGCATCCCGATTGCCACGCAGCCCCGGCGATCCCGGTCAAATACCTTTGAATCATAACAACTATGTATCCTGTTGGAAGAATCAGAAAATGTGGGGCAACGCTCCGAGAACCGATACATAAGCCACACTGGAATCCCCACAGTTCCCAACACATTCTCAATTCTAGGATGTCCTTGACTGTGGATATCATCTGCATTCCCACATCCCGAAGGAGAGCATTCTGCTTCGCGAACTCAACCTGTAGAGCAGTGGTAAATTCCAGCTTGAGGGCGTAGGAGCGGGACGTTTCGCTTTTGCTTTGGGGGGCAGGTACGGGTCAGGGTTTATATATACTGCAAAAAAATGTACAAGGACGTTCCGAAATTGGGGGCTTGCTGCTTGCCGCCGAGTCGTTCTTTCTGCGAGAGATTTCGCAGGTTTTTCGCTCTTTCTCTCTCTCTCTCGCTCTCTCTCTCTCTTCTCCACTCATGTAAACTCCGACGACCGGTGGCTCTCCTTCCTGTGCATAGCTGGCCTAGCTATGCCGTTCGGATTTGGAGAGCAATCTTCAAAGCGACCCTTGGTGGGGTAGGGGGCGGGGTAAGGGGCCTTAATGCCCATAATAAGGATGCAATAATAAGGCCTATTTAAGGAAGTATAGTCCCCTACCCCCCCTCCCCCTACCCCCCTAAGGGTCCGTATGACATCTCCTTTCCTGACAGCCTCATTCCCACCGTCCTCTCTCCGCCTCGAAGCAACATGACGAAGACCCAACTTCCAATGACAGGACGTTGGATAGGATCTAAAATCTAAAGGCAGAAGTGGTAGCCAAGAAGGTCACGATCCCCCTGCTCTCAAAATACGGGGGGNCATTGGAGCCAAACCTCCGAGCCCCGGTTGCCTCCAAGAGCACCTGCCAGCCGGACCTGCAGGGATGAGGGAATCAAAATCAAACCCCACAAAACTTTGAGAAATGCCAAGTACCCAGAGGCTCCATAGTAGTTCCTTTTTGGGATTGCCTTATAGGATTCTAAATATGAACCCCAAAAAGGAACTACTATGGAGCCTCTGGGTACACAGGAGCCCTCCGCCATGAAAGTCAGAGTCCAGAGAGGAAAGGAAGATGATTTCTGCCGGCCCTCGCCTGGGAAACGGATCGGCTGAATCCGCTGAATGCACAAGGCTCTCTTGTTCATCCATCATGTCCGGAAAATCGTGATCCATGGCTGCCATGGCCAACAGTTAGGGGCTCCAGAGACGATACCTCGTTCCTACAGCAGAAAAACCCTGTGCGTTGCTGACTGCTGTTTCCAGAATATATATTTAGAGCTTCTGGCCTAGGCTTTGCTGTGTCCGCGCTAAGGGAGGATGTCTGCGTCTGCAGTGCTGTCGGTCTGCGCATAAGACAAGATACTCAGGTAAAGAGCGATGTAGCCCTTTGGGAAGCTGTATTCATCGAAAAACACTTGGGATCCGCTAATGCTGAGCCAAACATGGCAGGCCGTGCATGCCAGATATTCCCGGCGCCTGCCTCGCGACCCCACCTCCCACCCCTCCTATAGGGCCTTGTCGCCTGCTTCGAGGGCTAAGAATGAATCTGAAGGGGTCTCCCCTTGCATACAGAACAGTACAAGCGCACTTTTCATTAATCGGAATCCAACGACATGCAGGCACGGCTCTTGGGAGCTACGCTGCCTTCGGGCGTTGTAGAAGCATGCCTGGCAACTTTACGTGTCAAAAGCGAGCAAAACATCAGCCTAAACCGCAATTACACCCCTAGTACCCCTACTATAGGTTGGGGGTTCCTTGTTATATTATAGTATCATGGGCCCCAAAACCTTATCCAAATTATTAAGGCCCTTTTTTAGTGAGCACCAGCGGGGCATCTCTCCAGCACTTCATCCTCGGCTCCAATTCGCAGAGTTTGCCGCGGATGAGTGCTGGGCTGCGGCCGCTCGGTACAGATTCATTGGCTGCCCAAGGCATGCTTTTGAGTTTTGAGGTCATGGAACGACCCGCTTGTTCGACGCCCTCTCCTGGGCAAGTCAGAGTGAGGGGTAAAACGGCGTTGTGCTCCCTGCTGGAGCAGCTCCTTCCAGCTCCCGATTCTTGACCTCTCCCGTTACTCTTTGTCCGTGCTGCTGCTGTGCCAAAGACAATGTCAAAGTCAGCAAGGCGAGGTGACCTGACTTCAGTCTGTACAGCGAGATATCGAAAAGCAGAATTTGACTGATTCTACATAACATGGCGAAACATCGGCTGAACCACAGTACCCATGATCCTGAAACCCTGCCTGAGCCATTAACAAGCTGTGATGATGCTGTACCGATGTTGATGACCATGGTAATGTTTAATGGCAGTGAAGATGGCGGTGATGTGACTGCTTGACATAACGACAATGAGAACCAACTAATCGTTGTGAAAGTCTCGTGAGTAAAAAAGACCTTAGCAATTGGAGTTATACAGGCACATACAACTTGCAGCCCACCAATGCACATCAGGAAGCCGAAGAAGAATCAGACGATACCGCGATCGAGAGGTCGCCACCCGCTCTAGATGTGGGCCTCTGTGGCCTTTGGCCACAAGGCGCTGGAAAACGGCTGGCCTCTAGCGGAATCCATCAAGCCGGTAGCTGCCAGTCACTTTGCAGAGATCCACCCACTCGGTGGTTGCCACGAACAGGAGTTACAGCTGTTCTTGTCGTCACGCTTCCGGTTCTGATTGTTAGTATAATGCTCGGCTGCGAATTCGGGGCGCACGGGCTCAACACACGTGAATTGAAGCGGCACCCTGATCCACAGCCAGCCGGCTAGCCCTCTGGGTATAGCAACCAACTATACGGCTGCCTGGGCTTCCAAGGTGTTTTCCTGTCCCAATTTCTGTCGAACTTGGGGGGTCCAGCGCAGCTCGACCCCAAGGTTCGGCCAAAATTGTAGGGGAGTTCAAAGTTCAAATCCTGCTCCGAAGCCCTCAAGATGACCCAAAGGTTCCACCCTAGCCCTACAGTAGCCCTCCTACAGCATCTCACCTATGATCTTTGATTTCTTACTTTACGCCCGCCGGACCACCACAGCCGTTGCCACTTGAAGATGAGCTTACCGCCTATCTGGCTTCAGGTTTTAAACGTTCTCGAATCCCCAAGCAGGGTGCCAAGTAAACCCTCTCTCTCCCGAGAAGCCTAGTCACCTACATTCGGTGGGTTACTATGTGCCTGTATGTGATGGCCCTAGAATTAGAGAGCTTTCGCTCAAACACTAAACGTGCCCCCTGAAACCATAATCCCTGCCGAAAAAAACACCTGCCCCCTGAAACCATAACCCCTGCCGAAAAGAAACACCCTTAAGGATCATCTATTTGGGAACTCAGCTGCCAGTGACTGCAATGGCTTGGAATGTCTGCTAAACTGCAGATCCGCGAGACCGGGTACAGCGTGGTGCCCAAGTTACCGGGCGAGCAGGGTATTCATAAGGGCAGTGACATGGGACAGGGCTTTCAGGGCTTTGGGTTTTAGGAAATGCGGTTAAGCTTAGTGAACGGTTTGTGCTGAGATGTCTGGGTCGAGTGGAAACTTCCGGGTGCATACTCAATATAAGGGGTTCCGGTAACCTGCCCCGGGGCTGAGTGAGGCTGTTGAAACATCCTCATAATGCCCTACACCCCAAACGGACACCCTAGATCCTCAGCCTCAAAATCCTGAACCCTCTCTGAAAGCACCAAAACCTAAGGCCATGGACCTTGGGCACCTGGAATATTTTGCAGAACCCATCTTCGGTAGTTGCAGGTGCATCTGCGGCGGGTTGAGGTGTGGTTCCTGTAGGGGTTTAGGATGGTTTAGGACTGCGACTCTATGTAGGGGTTGCGAGTGAAGCTGTCCCAAGACAGTTTGAGGCTGGAAGGCTCCAGTGGCGCTTAGAAAGATTCCGATTTCTGATGTCTCTGCTCCACAACTTTGCTCTACGACTTCAATATGGCTATTTTCGTGCCTCAGGATTGAGGGTCACTTCAAGAGTCGAGTTCGGCAGTTTACCCTGTTGTCTTCACTTCAAGAGTCGGGATCGACAGTTTACCCTGCATGGTGAGAAGTGTCCCCAGTTGCTGCGCGCTACCCGCCACCCCTGCAAAAACCCGCATCTAGACGAGGGAGGGCTCTGCTAAAGCTAAACTAAACTCGGACCGCAGCTCCAAACTCCGACATCAGGGTTGGAATCTCCCGCAGGTAGGCCTGACCTTGCGTGGGGCAAGATGAAGTTCTGGGATTCTGGGCTTCGAAACACTCCGAGACGAGCCCAGAATCCTAAAAGTATGTTGACATCTTCGGCACCGACAACCCAAAATTCCGAAACTCCGTATACGGTGTCAACCTTCAGGACATTCGGGCTTGGGATGGGTCGGAAAAGCTCTTCTCAGAGTTTGGCGGCTTTGTGCCATGTGTGCTGGCAGGTTTTGGCCCGACTTGATGAGGAAGCTGATGTCGCAGAACCACGGGTATTGCGACCGAGTTTGCCAAAAACGGCTTCGTGCCCGCTCTTCAAGTGTTGCACACCCAGCAGGATTGTCAACCATGATGCATCGATGCATAAACTGCTAGGAAATCCACGAGGTCGAAACGCAAAACCCTAGCAACTTAGTGCACACATCCATGAACAATTCAAAACCTGAACCCCCCGACACTAAAATCCCATTTCATTACAGACCCTCAGGCGACAACGACGACATGATGACATGAGTATTTCTTGTAGTGGGGCTGCACCGCCGGCTCTAATGTCTTGCTACTACTACCATTAAAATTCAAAAGCAGTATCACTTGCTACAGAAAATACCAACCATAACGACGATCGTCGTTTTGTCGTCATCATCGTCAGCCATGGTGACATTCAGAAGTATAACCCTTCGAATGAAGCCTTGCGCACTGAGCGGTAGAAAAAGCAAAAAAAACACTACTTACGTTGCAGCTGTGCCACTGCCGGCGTGTTGTCCATCCATGCTGGTCTTAAGCCGCCGCCTTGGAAGTTTTTGCATGTCGCACTGACCCAACAGCTTAGAAGGGCAAAGCAGCAAACTCATGATTTATGCTTGTGCAGTATCTTGGTGGAGGTGTAGCATCTACCGCTCCAATCCACTCGGTATCGTCTGGCCTGGCGGGTGGTGGCTGGGTCGGTCAAGCTCATGATCCTCTGGCGCTCAGGCACCACTCATGCCAGAATTCATCCTGTTCTGCAACACGAGAAGAGGTCACATGCCCAGACCATTGCAGGCTGGGCAAAGTTAGGACTACTAAGCACCAGGTGCGGAGCAAGGGGCGTGACTGCGCAACAGAGTAAGAGACAGAAACATCCATGGAGACCTTCGAGTCGAGGCACAGATCCTCCCGCATTGCTTTGATCTCCTTGCGGATGATAGTGCTCTCGTAGCCCATCCGTGCCTCGGTCACAAGCAATCCTGTCTCCGGCATGAAACTTGCAAGAATCCTAGACAAGGCGGTGATTTAGGGGCCTTAGTAATTCGAATAGGGGGGGTTTTGGGGCGTATTATACTATAATTATAAACAGGAACCACCAAAATAGTATAGTATTAGTATAGGTACTTATTAAGGCGTCTATCTTTGGCTTACAGCTGCTCCAGAGCTGACGACGACTATTTGACAAGGCTTCGAGACACGAAACAATAATGTAAATAACTTGCGCACAACTGCGACAACCTGAACCCTGCAACCCCAAGCTCGAACACCCTGCCGGCCAACACCCCTAACACTGAACCCTAAACCCTAAACCCTAAATTTAAACTGAACACTCAATCCAAAAACCTAAACCCTAAAACCCTCAAACCCACCAAACCTCAAAGGCGAACAACTTAAAACCAAAACCAGCAACCATCTAAATCCCAGACCGTCGAACCCGCAGACCCGAAAAAAAAAACCCAAAAGCCCTATGAAAACCCTGAAGTGCAAAGTCCAAGCTACGACTTGGAGGCCCTTTGCCGGGCCGGCAAGGTTCATGCAGCCATACCTTAAAAGGGCTTAGGGTACAGGGGTTTGGGTTTAGAGTTTGGGGTTTCGGGCTTAGGCTTCAGGGGTTTGGGTTCAGAGTTTAGGGTTTTTCGTTGTGTAAGGCTCGGGGTTTAGGATAAGGGAACATCCGGTGTGGGGATGGTGCCCGACGAGCGTTCTCTTGTTAGGATTGTGGAAGGCTGCGGGCTTGTGGGAAAGTGCCTCAAGACCCGTCGTTGTGTGGCCGGGCAGATTGTGAAAAAGTAAGTTTGGTCCTTTAGGATCTATGGCTTTAGGCCTTGAGGGACGAAAAAAAAAAGCTCTCCTCCGTGGATCAGTTGACTTACGGTTGCTAGTTTTGGCTTCAGAATTCCTCCGTTTGGGGAGAGTTTTGTCATGGTTTGCGAATAATGATACTCGGATGATTGCATGGAGCCGCATGGCGAGGGTGTGCATATAACACCATACATCATACAACAGCATATGAGCTGTGCTTTTTATTGAATGGGCGGTTCTCATCCTTATAGAGCCTACGCTAGGCTACGCACCTCTACGCGCTATCCCGGCCCACCATGGGGAAAGCTACCTACGCAGAGATATCTCGAGCTATGATGGCCGACGCCAGCCTACGCGCTACGGAGGCCTAGGGGGACTTGTCTTGTAAAACGTCGAAGCCTTTACGTATTTTTCGTATAGATATAGCCGGCTGTGTGAAGAAATTCTAAGAAACACCCCGCAACACCCTTGAACTTTCTATAAGAAGGCTCTCAAGACCTCAAACCAGCAGCCGAAAGCTTAAACCCGGAAATGCAAGTAAGGAGGTCAACATACATGACTACAAGGAAAGCCCTATACGCCTAAAGCGACTCCTAAGGCTACGCGCAGCCTACGCAAGGACTACGCCGTGCCTACGCGAAGTGCACTCCACTACATCCGATTTTGGACCTCCTCGAGGCCTGTAGTAAATTAAAGCTACTAATTGAGGAAGCTGGAACTCTGTTGTGTTGCATGGGTCCGCGTGCCCTGTGATGCAGTCATGGCACGACTTCGATTATTTAGAATACCAACTACAGTCTGCTCAACAGGAGAAAGACTCAAACANGCACGACTTCGATTATTTAGAATACCAACTACAGTCTGCTCAACAGGAGAAAGACTCAAACACGGTACAAACAAACCTTTTGCTCATATCTTATAGCACATTTCAAGACATAGCCTACGTAGCCTATGCGACATGTCGGCCCTACGCAAGACCTACGCGCATCGTAAAGAGTAGCTACGCGGAAGATGTTGGAGTATATCGGATATTCCGGTTTATATAAATTCGCACATGGCTAAAAAAAAGCTGCTCATATATGTTTCAATACTCATACCTGTCTATGATATGTTCTGTCGCCTTCACTGTTCCTGACTGAACCCCTTTGCATGCCGTGGGGGC
Organism: Symbiodinium sp. clade A Y106; assembly: GCA_003297005.1. Classification (NCBI taxonomy): domain Eukaryota; class Dinophyceae; order Suessiales; family Symbiodiniaceae; genus Symbiodinium; species Symbiodinium sp. clade A. The sequence continues at coordinate 141,834 of BGNK01000700.1, forward strand.
CCTGACTCTTGGCCATCGTTTCCGAAAGTGGCAACCAAAACACCAGCAAGAGCTGGAAGTCTCTGCACGGGTTGTTACAAAAACGCAGCATCCAAATTGCGTGCTGAACGACACAAACTCATCGAGTGTAATGTCACCACTGCCGTCTGCGTCGATGCACCTCAGTTCAAAACACGCCAGAGCTGATGCATATGAATGATACTAGTTACTAGATCCTGCACCTGCTCCAGCTATCTGTTCTTTCTGTTGTGGTGGCTGACGAGAAGCTGATTGTCCACCACAAGCTCGTGCACCGTTCCACTAGCAAAAGTGCAGTGATGCAGGATCGGACGAGGTGGTGATGTTTCCATGTGCGAGTGCGCGAAGACATTCCCAGCACCGCATGTCCTGCCAGGCCGCATGAACAAGGTGACGATGTCGTCTGTGGCTATCTCCATCCTCGGCCGCTGGATGGCTTGCTGTCGTGATGATGCTTCCTGGCCGCTTCCCTACTCTCACTATGCTCGCGTAGAAAGGTGAGCAAGCTCTCTGCCGGTGTCGGGTCACGCTGACTCGGCCGGATGCATGCGACTCAAACGACTTATTCAGCTCAGCGGCGCGTGCATGAAGCTTCGGAGTTTCTGACGTTGCATGGCTTCCTGGCAGCCGTACTTCTCTGCCTTTGGAGACGAAATAGCAACCCCAAACCCCCATGGCCCTAAAGCTCCAGATCAATTCTGGGAAGACCACAACAACCACAAACAGCCCGAAACCATTAATTAAGCTTCAACCATTCTCCAAACTGGAGCTAGCAAACGTCTCATATAGGGGCCTTAAGAAGTAGAATCGGGTTTTGGGGCCGGCTATACCATAATTAGAATAAGGCACCCCCAAAATAGTATAGGTAATTATCTAGACCCTTTTCTGTTGCACCGGCCCTCCTTCAGATCGTCGAGGCCGATGACTTCCTGGCCTTCCTGCACTCAGAAGCTGTCAACACGGCTTAGCATTACTGTAGTGAACAAAACATATATGCATGCATACAAATAAATGATCAAGAATACATATACATATATATATATATATGTATGTATGTATGTATTTAGGCGAATATGTACGTATATACATATATACAACTTAGGGTTTAGGCTGCTGTATTGTTGCTGTTGAGATTTATGGTTGAGGGGCTACTGCTTATTATGTATGTGCACACACGAATACGCGCATGCTGCATGCCTGTGTCCATAAAGAGGTATTTAGACCCAGTAGCCTGAACAGTCACAGCAAAGGTGGCTATGCGAGAACAAGGATGTTAAACAATTCTTAGCACATGGTAAATCTACAGGAAGATGCACAGTACATGACATGCGAGCACGTGATAGGTACGTGCACGAATTACCAACCCTTTGCATGGCATTTTCCATGATACATACGCTGCGGTACATCACCGACATCGCCTTAGCATCTTTTCACACTAGCATGTACATAAACCTGAGCATCGACACTAACGATAACATGCGCATGCACACGAACACTAGCACGTACAAGCATCAGCCTTAGCAACGGCGCCAGAATGGCAATATTTTCCTGCTCATGACGATATGACGGTATCGCATCATTACATTATCGCACTGCAATATTCCATTGCTGCGCTGCTACATTACTACATTCTTACATCAGTTCTTACATTCTTACACTCGAGCAGTGCTGCTTGCTTCCATCATTGCATTATAGCCTTATACTACAATACTACAATGTTTCAGTATTGCACTGTAACACGATACATTAAAATTTGCTACAAGATCAGAGCAGGCCCAAGCATTTAAACATTAGAGTGTCACTCAGTTTGTTCATACGTAAAGAAACTATCACAACAACATATCGAACTACATCATGCACTCAAAGCCTGCATGCATGCATACATACAGAACTAAACAAGCATACATGTATACCTACATTCATACATGCATGCAGACAACAGACCGATAGACAGAACTGTGTACACACATCGTACATACACATATTCAACACATACAAGCAAACATGTGACATATGCACACCACGGCATGTAGCATCCTGCAACCATCTACGCTCTCTTCGAATCTGCAAAGATCAACCCATTTCTGGACCTCACAATCTGAAACCTACACCTGGAACGAAACATCGAAATCAGCGGACCAGGTCAAGGTCTCATGATCACGGAAGGGCCCGGGTCCGTGTTGATTTCGCGGAAGACTTCGCGCAAAGCCTCCACTTGCGCCTGTTCCGTCGAGCGTCATGTACGTTGCACAATGCTGCGGAGTGCAAGCACTGCAAGCGGACCCATCGAACAACACAACTGTTTGAACTTGAAAACCGCTCTAAGACTCTAAGACTCTAAGACTCTTACTCTTACAACAAGATCGAGTGCCATGCAAACAATACGGCGCAATACGGCTATTCAAGTCAACAGCAGTGGTGCAAATACCAATACATGACGCAGCAACAAAAAGTCATAATCACAAAAGTAACAACACCAATAGCCACCTGCTATTGTGCGACTTCTGGGCACCTCGTGCTTTTGCATCTGCTGCATGGTCGCGATGTCCTTCCGTGCACAAGCCAGGATGCTGCAACCGAGCCGAAACATAGAATCGCATGGGGCTTCGAACACACTTTACCTCCTGAGTGGAAATGTTCGTCGCATGCAAACTTCTTACCGATGCTCTCATTCCGGATTTGTCAAATGTTCAAACTCCAAACTGGCTGCAGTTAGTTCACTTGACACACCTGACCCAAACAAGGAACTGCCGCCCTTGGCAACTGCAGTCCTTGTCTGCTCTCGCACTTTCTATCGCCATATTGCAGAAAACTCCAGTTACCTGAATTTGGGCGATTTCTGGGCGATGAAATCGTAGCAATGTTGCACAGCCAGCTGAGCATCCGAAGCTAAATCAAGTTTGTGCTCGAAACGGAACGATGCTATTGGCGCAACTATACTTGAAACCCATGAAGCGTATGGAAACGCACTCGGCAGTGGGATGCAAAAACGACTACTGTGGTCAGAACAAGTGAAGTGCAGGTCATGCACTCGCCGTCGAACACCTCATAACATCTGAGGCCAAAACAACATTGAGCACGGCCAGAACCGTAATGACCTGAGCTCGATGTCCAAAGGAATGCTGCAGATCGGTGTAAACAAAAGTGACACAAACCAGACAATCTGTATAAACTCACTGTGCATGGTGTTGGTTGTTCTGTATCTTTTTTGGTTTTCGGTGCCTTGCAAGAATCACAGGGATGGCGAGAACTGAAGCTGTATGCGAGGTTTTTTTTGGGTGTACATTTATGGTCTTCGGCCTTCGGTCGGTCACTCTGTAGATCCGTCGGTCCGGTCCCGCCAGTCTACCCGGTTGCCTTCCGTGCCAGTTCAAGCTGTGGGCATCTCGGTTTTCTGGCTTTACGCTCAGGATGGCACGATGTTATCTAAAGCAAGCGCACGCGGCCCAAAGACGAAAGCAGGGGGGTCGGGCCCCTAGGACCGGCTCTGAAAAGTCTACATCCTGAAAGTCTGCAACTCACATCCGCAAAAATCGGCTGCGTGCACTTCTGACATCCTTTTTCAAGAACCATGGGCCCCGCACTCCTGCAGCGACAAGCGGTTTAACCATCCTCATCATCATCATCAGCATCATGTGTTTCCTTCTGAAGCCACGAACAATCGTTCACGCTCCAAGCCACACGTGGACGGTAGCTCCGGTATGCGTGCAGCACCCTGAAAGCCCAGGCCTGCGCGACAGTCCTGCAGAGCTGAGCGCTCGCATCGATTACCGCCAGGACCCCTGATCCCAGAGGTCGTCTTGATGTGTCTGAGAAACGACTCCGCAATGTTGTCGCCGCTGACCACCTGATAAGCATCTTGTGTCTTCTTCGCCAAACCTCCGCCTCGGGCCGCCTGCTGCCGCGACAATTTGCTCTGTGCCCCTTTGCAGAGCTCCTGAAACTCAAAAACAAGACACGTCGGGCTGAGCTCTTACCGCTGCATGGCTTTGTTCATGTTTCTGGGATTTGGGGAAGATACCCCGGACTGCGTGTCAAAAGCAAGACATATCGGGCCGAGCTCTTGCCGTTTGCTTGGTTTTGTTGCCTCTCTTTTCATTTCAATCGAAAAGGCATGACATTCAGTGTTCTGCTACTGCTTCATCCTACGTATTCTAGTCTCTGCGTTTTCTTGAAACATTGCATAGGCCCCCTCCCCTCGATATGTTCCGTCTGCAGTCCGGCGCCCGGCTCATGAAGCATCAAACGTCCATGACTACAGTGTTCCCGTTCCTTACTCCCTTCAGTCCTAGGATCCTCTGGTGCTGCAGCCGCAATCCCGGTTCCTGCTGTTTTGGGAAAGTTGTGCACTGGACAATGGCCGGCAATGGTTTGGAAAGGAACTGGTACACGCTCGCTCTTGCGAGAAAAAGGTGCCTTTTCGTCAATGCGAGGCTTTGTCCGCTGCAGAGAACTGCCGCAGACAGGCCTGCTTGGCCGTGGCCGGTCTCTTTAAATTGTGTCTGCTTGCCAACGTCGCTCGCAATTTTTGCCGGCACATTGGACAGACGACATGTTGACAAGTATTCGTGTCTAAGCCATTTACACATGCATACACCAATTCGACCCCGTACCTTCCTAACACAGTAGCTTGAACTGATGCTGAAAACCTGAGGCTTTCCCGGCTAGCATCACGAAAGCTCCCACAAGAACGAGCAGACAGGAAAGTTGCGAGCCGTGGTTCAATTTGCTTCTGGCAGTAGCAATTCGAAGAACAGTTTGTGTGCAGAGCTGGCCAAAAGAAACAACTCTGACAGGGAGCCCGAGACTGGGGTTTCGGTGTGCTCCAGACACATCAATGAAGCAAAAGCACATTGCACAATGCCACATCAGACGTTGAAATTTTCACAAGGTGCCAAAGTTAGAGGGACGCCCGTCCAACATGACAGCAGCCAAGACTGGGATTTGCAAGTAGACTAGGAACGGCTTCCGGCTTCCACACTCAACACCTCATCCACACGCCCAAGTTCGCCCAAGCCGCCGTTTGCGCGAAAAGCAACACTCGGAATACAAACGTGGTTCTCAGTGCTGTGAAAATTCATCGAATCGGGAGTAAAATTTTGCTGTTTGCAACAAGTTTCATCGTCAAGGTACCGGCGATTCTTGCATTTTCAGAGCCCGCCTTGGCCACGCTTCGCTCAACAACATTGGTTGGTAACTTGCAGCAACGAGGCTGGCGCTTTTTGGGCTAAGGCGAAACCCACTGCCGAGATGTTTTGTTCCATACAGGAATGGGTGCATGCACTGCTGCACCGCAACGCTTGTGGGCTGCTCTGATGTCCTGCCTTGGCGTCCCGTCCATTTTGTGTTTGCTACATGTAGTGCACTTAATGGCTTGTCTTCAGAGGCGGAAAGCATCATGGCTGGCCATCACCGTGTTCACTTCATAGCACACCGATCTTTCGCCTTTTATTGAATGCAATGATTCAACCGGACACATCAATGTGTCTCTTCAGCTCGTGCACTTCCCTTCAGTGCTGGTCCCACCAGCACCTTCTAGCGTATAGCTCACAGGCTAGCATCAATCTATGCGATGCGATGCTGATGTCAGAACATGAACCATCAGCCGAAGTTTGCTGCACAAGCATGCGATCGAGTGTCATCTTTTTGATGCAGAGAAGAATAAGACACAAACTGACAGATCGTGATGCACTTACTCTTGAGCCTCAACCTATGAGTTGCTAGTTCCATATGAAGAACCGAAGCCAGGTGGCGATGTAGATGAGGAGTCCGACAACGGCGATGTCGGAGATTTGTCGGAGAGGCTGTAAAGCCTGGGTCGATCTCAAACGGCATAGTACGCTTAACACAGGGACTGAAATTGTGTAAGGGAAGCTCGCTATGTTGCGGACAAGCGCTACACGATCATAAGATAGCGATCGTAGAGGGGGAAAGCAGCAACTACTTCAGCATGCCGTATACCGCAGCTTTAGGGGCCGGCGGCGGGTGGATTCAGGAAGTCAATCATGAATGCTGTCTGGATGTTTCAGGCAGATTCAGGCTGCTTCACGGCAAGATGGGTGGCCTGGCTTCAACTTGTGACTCGGCCCACTCAGAACTTCTCAAGCCAACTAGTGACTAGAGGCCTGGGGTTTCGATCAGTACGCTCCTACCGTGCGCTTTTGGAGCGACAAGAGAGGAGCCTGAACATGTGCCGGTCGCTACACTGCCCAGGATCCCTGCCTCATCCCAGCTGATGCCGTTGGTGATGGATAGGAACAGCGTCAGCATGCTCTGTGGAACACTGGACCAAAATCCTGACAGCTAGGGGCTTTGGCAAGGGTCCCAAAAGAAAACTTCAACAACCCAGAGCCACCTAGAGAAACCTAGAACTAACAAACTTCATACACTCCGGATGCAAGGGCTTCGGGCTTGGATAGGTTTTCGGGCTGAAGAGAAAGCAGCGATTCTTTCGAACATCCAGCCTTCACAGGCGGACAGGGCCAAAAGAGCACAACCCTTAGCCAGAAACCCCTGCAGTCATTGCCTCCATGTTTTCCCGGGCTTGGCTCCTGTATGATGCTCTCCGAAGTCCGAGTGACTGCACTTATCTAAGCGGCAACGTGCATATGTTACCGGATGCGAACCGTGTGGTGCTGATCCTGGTATCCATGAGACTAGGTGACCAGGGTAATAGCAAGTAATCCTAATACTAGCAGCACTAGCCAATTTCAATATCTCTTGCTTATTGCGGTTTTGAAGACAGCTGCTGGGTTTTGCCTCGCCGGGCTTTGCTTCCCCGGACTTAAAAGCAAACTAGAGGTGGTGACAAGAAACTCTGTGGCAGCTTTTTTGGGTCTTGCATTATATGAAATCAGAACTCATAATGAGGAGCTTGTGCCATGAAACACTGATGTCTCGAAGCATCAGCAAAGGCACGGTCCAACTGATCGTCGCAGAACTCACCAGTGGTGTACTTCAGATCTCTGCAGTGGTCCGTGGATATCTGCGTGAGCAAGACCCCAAACAGATAGAACAGGACCACCTCACAGAGAGCATCGGAACGAGAGAGCTCGGACTGCGAACTGACCTATCCAACTAAGCCTGGACATATTAATTGCGGTCGTAGACACAAGCTGAATACGAGTGTCAGATGTGCATGCAGGTGAAACGCCAGGTGAAACTCCAAAATGTTATCGCAGATGGGTACGGCTAGGCTTGCATGGTATCACGCTCGGCCGGAGTGGAAATGTTCTCCTTACGTGGACAGGTTTTTGATGCTGTGCTTTCTGCCCCACCAGAAGCAAGGAGGTCCATCCAACCGAGCTCATCGTGCTTACGATGGAGAAGACGATGGTTCTGAGAGCGCTGAGATACCTCGGCACAGGGCGCGGCTGGAATGCAGTCTTCCATAAGCCGGTAGCTGCCCTGAGAAACGACTCACGACGGCCTTGGAAACCCTGCTAAAACTACTCCCACGTAGTTTCAGCAGGCTCGTGGGGTCGACCTGTACAGGTCCGACTAATTACACACGCAAATCAGCCAAAACATGCTGTAGCACGGAAAGCCCAAAAGACAGGATCTGAATGCCTGCGAAGTTCCTTCCTAGCCACCAGAGCCCGCCGTAATCGTCCAAGCCCTGATCTTCCGTGCCCAGAAGACCTTGAAACCCAAAGCCCCAAGACCCCAGGACCCCGACCTCGAGGGCTTCCAGCATCCCCCCAGTAAACGCATTGACAAAGTAGCTCGCAACCTCGAAACCCTATACTCGACTCGAAGACCTCGCACCGTAAACCCCTTCATCCTCAACCGCCTTCGGAACCCGGCACCCGCTAGCCCCTAAATTAATCCATATTCCTAGACCCTGAGGCCGAAACCCGACACCCGGAGCACAGAACTCTCCACTTCCAGCCAGCCACTGAAGAAGCCGTACGACACGAACTCCGCGCAGCGCCCGCACGAAGCGGAGAAATCCTCGTTGCCGGTTCTACTAAGACTGTGCCATATATATATACTAGACTGTTATACATGTCTATGTCTATACTTATGTTCTTTCCTTGTGAAACAAGATGTGCGTGCGTGTGCAGTCATAAAAATAGAGAGAGAGAGAGAGGGAAAGGTGGACGTGTATATATGCTATGCATGTATGTACAAATGGACACATACACACTACATGATAATATCAACAAGAGCGAAAACACCACATGACATTATACTATGCATGTATGTGTATGTGTATGTATGTATGTATGTGTGTATGTGTGTATGTGTGTATGTGTGTATGTGTGTGTGTATGTGTATGTGTATGTGTATGTGTATGTGTATGGGTATGGGTATGGGTATGGGTATGGGTATGGGCACGGGTAGGTGTAGGTGTAGATGTAGGTGTATGTATGTATGTGTTCTATATACACATATGTAGCATATGTATGCATATGAATTCCATATATATATATGTGCACACACACATATATATATACACCCACACACACACACACTCTCTCTCTCTCTGTCTCTCTCTCTCTCTCCATTTTTCTTTTCGTGTGTCTTACTGTTCAGGAACTGGGTTTGGAAAAGGACAAGGTGCCACAGTTGGGTCTGCTGCGCTCGAAGGATAATTACGAAAGACTCAGAGATGGCTGATATTGCCATACGGGGCTGCAGGGAATTCCTTTTGCTTCGCACGCTTAGACCAAAGACCTGTTCATCTTGAGATCAGTTCTTGGTACCCAACTTAGGCAACTTCTGTGACATGCTGCATTTGAGAATTTGTGCTTACATGTCATGGCATACTCCTTCAAAGCTCCGCTCAAGTGCTTTCGCATGAGGTCTTGGCTCTCATGGCCGTGTTTCATCATCCGCTGCCGCATGCAGGGCCACTTAGAAAGTCTCTGCCGACAATTAAGCATCTAATGAAACTGTTGCAGGTCATTCGGATGTTACGAGGGACTCCGTTGACTTTAGCCTAGTGCACTTCGAGAAGACCTGCATGCAAATGGGGGGGGGGGGATTGAGGTTTCGGCATTTTGGGGGGGCTGCTGGTGCTGGGCTTTTCTACACCTCAAATCCCCGTCCAAACCAGGCAGGGAAACGCATCATGCGGAGTTGGCTGGGATCCATCTCCGAGGCAAACCTCAGGCTGCATCGGCATGGGCTTGACCGTACACGGATCTCGCGGTAGGTCCAGACAGACAGACAGACCGACCGAGGGACGGACCGACAGACAGACAGACAGACAAACAGATACAACAAAAGTGCAAGCATGCATGCAAGCATGTATCCATCCATCCATACAAACATATGTTTACATGAACTGAACTAGACATACATACCTACATAAGTAAGTACGTACATCCATCCGTCCATTCAGCGATCCATGCATTCATGCACTGACATATGTATATATATATATGTATATATATATATATGCTACCCATATATATATATACTTTGTTAATTAATTAATTAATTAATGTATGAATTAATTAATTAAATACACATATGTATAGAAGGTATATGTGCGTCTGTATGTATGTATGGTATAACGGTACACGCACATGCATCATTCGCTCACACGCGCGCAAACACACAGAGAGATATGTACAACCAGATATACATATTCACACATTAGACATAAAAACAGAAAGATAGATAGGTAGGTAGATAGATAGCTATACAGGGGGGCTCCAGCTACCATGCCTGCACATCAAGATCCAACTCTCGAAACAAAACGTCCTCCTCGCGGTAGTGAAGAAACTAACACAGCCCTTCTCGACGTCATTCCTACACCTGTTAGCAGAGTACTGCAGTTCGGTCATGCCGTCCCTTCTAGGATCCTTTCCATACTTCTCTGCTATAAGGTCGGACTCCTGAGACCTATACCGTATACGGCGGTAAATCAAAAGGAAACCTGTATTGGAACAACCCCCATGCGGCTTAGCTCCGGGCATCACGGATGCCACAGCTTCTGCGACAATCTCGAAGATGGACAGGCAGAAAATCAGCAAATCCTTGCCGCTGTGCCGCTGCCCGCTAGCATGGGATGCCACTTGGGTCTGGGCTGGGCTGGGACGACAAGACGCCTGCTTTCGAAACCTGATGTGCAAGCCATGAGAAACCCCACACGGGCCTTACTTGAATTACATGCGTGCTCGGTGTTGACATGGCGACATGAAGCATTAGCTTTACAACGGCAATGGCGCAACACACGCTGAAGCAGAAACCGTGACCGTGTTTGGGTCGACGACAAACAGCTTCTCACAAGAAATTTTTAACGCAAAGGGATAGAATCTGCTCTTGAAGTAATAGTTCAGATCAAGCATCCGACCAATTCCACCACTTGTCGGGGCCACAGAACATCTCACTGCCTCGGACGGACACATCATGAAGTCGACGACTATTCTGCCGACGCTTTAGACGGCTTGGCCACTTCGACGTGTATAAGGTGTCGAGGAGTTGGGAATAACTTGGAGGATTTCGACTTGCGATGGAACTCTAGCATGCTGCGCCTTCAAGAAAGCATGGAGTCGTGTACCCTCGATGTCAAGGGCCCGTAAAATGCTCACGAAGAGCTTTCCCGGCAGCATCGCCAGAGCGCCGGGAGACGGCCACACTCACGGACCCGCAATCCAAAAGACAGTAACTAAACAAAACCATGCAAAGCTGATGTTCCCGAGAACAATCTTGTCCAGTGACATTGACAAACAAACGAAGAATGAAACACAAGATTGACATACCAGTGATAGTCCCGTTAAGAGACTGTCAGCTCACACTTGAGAAAACTCCCCTGAAGCTGCGGTCGGGGCAGATGAGCGCGACCAAGGCACAGCCGTAAGCCTTCACCTTAAGCAGAATTTCGAGGAAAAAGACGGACACGATGATCAAGTTCCTGCGGGTGTTGCAAATATCTTTGAGCATCTGGTTCAAGGATGCTCTACCTCCCAATGCCCAATGCATGAAACCGCCCACAAACGGACTTGAATTCTGATCTGTAGCACCAAACATCTGTGGAAGACAAGCAGCGCGGTGTAGAACCCTTCCAGATGTTCATTTGGAGGAAGGTCAGCTGAGGCATCCACCTGGATGTTCAACCGGGTATAGCATCCAGACTCTCTAGTATACCGACATTGGAGGGAAGCAGGGACATGGGGGTGGTTATGGTCGGAGGGCACGGTCATTTGCAGCGAATCTATGTTGCGGAGTTCGCACGCGGGATCAGGGCGCGTGTCCCCTTCGAGTTCTGAACGCTTCAACAACAGTGCATAGATATGTGAATCTTGGACACGGAGAGATCAGATGGCCTCAAGACTCAAGACCGATGGCAAGACTCCAGACTAACATGACCCAGGGTTTACCTACTTCGGGTCCTGAGGTCCTCGCTGAGGCTACCGAGCCCGTTCTTCCCACAGCAGGGCCGCTGTCCTTTCGGGGCGCCTCCACTCCGAGCAGTATCAGGTTTGTGAGGATCACGACCGGAACACTTGCCTGGGCATGGGGTCTACGCTACTGTGCAACTTCTGTAGGCTATCCAACTAGACTAGACATGGACATCCTTGGCACCGAGGATGGCGGAACCGTGAACAGAACCGCCGAGGTTCAAATGGCAAGTGAAGCAACAAAAAAAAACTACTCAATACAACCTACACGGCAAAGACATCCTTTAAGTCCTCGGAGTCCGTGAAGACACTGGAAGCAAAGCCAAGGGGCACGAAACCAAGAGGACTGGACGATGCGCCGGGCCCAAGGCGCCGGCGCCTCCGAGTCGAGCTCGCCATCTCGCCAGGGCGGCTTGGGCTCGGGGATTATATAATAATAAATATAAGTAAATTGATGATTCATAATGATTAACAATAATTATCATAATCACTATTATTATTAGTATTATATATATATATACACATGATACATTATATCCGTTGTATGTAATTATCTTCGGCTTTCATTTAAGCTAGATCGCAGGTGATGGATCGAAGGCAGCTGCTCGAACTACGAGGGCCTAAGTGGAGAACCCGTGTGGGTTCCCGAAGCCTGCGCCGGACAATGATCCAAAAGACAGATAATTTAGCTTTACATGCTAATACATACCGGTCGACAGTGTCAGCTTCGGCCGAAGCTGACTACAGTTGGGGTTTGCGGCGCTGCGGCGCCGGTTTCTGCCGTCCGTCTAGCTTTGAAATTGCGTTGCATGAAATGTCAACGAGGTGTCCTGGGGAAGCGGGTGTGTGCATCGTTCCCCGGTTGGCCTCAACGAGTGTCAAAAACATGCATATGACAATTGCGCAACATATTTCCTACGGAATCTGCGCACCAGACGTATTGATGGCTCGCTCTTGCCCCCGACCCTCCGGGACGGGGGGTGTGTGGCAGCTTCTAGAATTCTCATGGGATGGCAGTCTTGTGGCACATGTTCTTCATGCCTCGAGCTGCTTCTCTGCTCATTGCAACATAGAGTTAATTTCCGTCGTTTCAAGCTCGATGCCAGTTCGTCACAACCGTTTTACTTGAACCGTTTTACTTGAACGCGTTTAGACGCCAGTCTTGTTGCCCCCTTGTCCAACATGAATTTTGCACTCAGCGATACTGCAGGCTTGAAAACTGCTTAGTCAGTTACAGCGGCCTCGTGCATGCCTAATGTCACAAAACGATGACCTTTACAAAAGGCAATCAAAGACCTTTCATGTCTCATTCGTAAGCACAAGCCCAACCTGTCGCTTCAATTTGCAAAAAAGTAAACCACAGGGTGAGCACAAATAAGACAGATTGCCTATATGAATCTAAGTCCACGACAAACCAGGTAACCAAGCCACATATGTTCGTTCGAGCTACGCAGGTTGTTCTTGCAACGCCGGACAGCCACCTGTAAAAACGCAAAGCACATGCCCCAAAAATGACGTCATTGCGTCGAAAACAAGGAGGTGGCTACTGCAATCCCACATGGAGCAGAACTGTTGGAAAGATGCCATTTCGTTGTGCGGACCGTTCGTATTACGGGTTGCTGCGAGAAGGTGTTCGCACTATATATATTCCGAGCTAAGCAGGATACGAACTTGATACGATTTGCTCATGACACGGGCTACGAAAGGAGCCATAGTACGTCGTGATGCTGAGGCGACCGTTCTTAACTGAAGTTCATAGTACAACGTACTATGGTCCGTATCACGGTTCGTATCATGGCAAACTGTTCGTATCAAGTTCGTCTCACGCAGCTCCTTCGTACTATATAGTACGAACCTTGTCTGGCGTGGCAATGCATGGTACGAACTAGTCTGTAAAACGACACTGAATCTTTCCAACAGGTTAAATTCCATTAAGGCTACCTGGGAAAGACGTCGGCCGGTGATTTGCCTTTGATTTATTATTTTGGCATCTGCCTGGCACATGCGGGTGGCTGGCATTGCAGGGACGGTCGAGCTGACTGGAATCAGCAATTTGGACGCACAGGCATTCTTCAAATTTTGCTTCTGCAAAGTACTTATGTCGCGGCGCAATGGGTGCCATGAAAGGCATCTGAACCTGCTTGCCGAGCCCATCAGAACGTTACACGCGGTCAAGTCCGTCAAACGGAAAGCGACAAAGAAGTGCGCGCTTAACTTAAAAGTGTCAGCCATCATGAAGAACAATATGGATCGTGATGTTTCGCAAGGGCTCTTTATTACTGAGTGAATGAGAAGACTCAGCCCCACAGAAACAAAAACTTCCTCTCCGGAGCCGCCGCGCCTAGCACGAAGGAGTTTCCACGGATGGCTGACAACTTCCGTGCTGCCTCCACGACCTGTGGACGGGACCGTGCGCTTCCTGGGCTGTCAACCTATTGCGGTTGGCGGCTTAGCGTCTACAGTCTAGAGTTCAGGGAGACATCCTGGGCTAATCATACGAGACGACTCACAGAAGCGTGGACCGACCAGCAGAAAAGCTGCTCGTTTCGTCAGTGTGCAACTCGACCAGTCCCTGCTGATTCTATCGGCTGCTGCTTCGGCCAAGACACCCCGCGTACCATCGAGTGCACAAGTGCTCTGTTATCCACCCTATAGGCCGTGGACTTCCTGCGACACCTCTAATGTTAATTCAATCGAGCCCGGCATAGGTACCGCGCTACCGCCCAGCATCCGCAGGCGAAGAGGGGGCCTTCCGCCTGGAGTCCCGAAACTGCTTGTGCCTGAGCACAGGGTGACCTATCCGAAGCACCGAAGGACCCACTTACAATCTCAAAACAACTCCGGTAACTGACCTTAGGTTAAGTCCACATGTGGCATGCAAGACATCACCTGATGCATCCCTGACATTTGGCGCAGATAATGCTTACGCAGCTGACTGCCCAAGCATCTGCAAGGAGTTCTCCGCCCTCGACCGTTGGGTAATGTCGTGTTCTGCTTTCATTTGTTGGTCCGACTCTGCCCTTTCCCATGGCCACGGCCAAGCCCTACACAGACATCGACTGGTGCCCGTCTGAGCGGCTGGTAGATGGAATCCCAGCTGTTCATGCTCTCCGCAATGGACGAGCGCATGCTGACCATGTCGCTCTTGCGCGGATTGACGTGGTCCTGCCCAGCAATCAGCTGACGTGTGTGCATTAGCGCCTTCGTCTCGTACACGTGGTCAAGGACTCCAACTATTGTGCAAATCGAGGCATGCGACAGAGCTTTTCATTCAGAGTACAGGTGGGAATCTTGCAGAAGCCTAGCAAGACCAGGGTGAGCAGTGTTCACACGGATAGCACCAGCTGGCTAAATGCGTTTCTCCTGACTGACCCGCTCCTCGTGGAACCCGACTCTGTCCTCAGTTCGCAAAAAGGCAGACCATGGCTTGGAACGCGAACCCCAAACCTTATTTTAGAGCGCGGGAAGATTTTGCAGACCATTTAACTCCCATTTGTGAAATCGAAAGGCCACAGAATTCAAAATGTGATCCCTATGCCTTATCTCGCCTGCTGTAGGCAATCCCGTCAGAAAGGAGTCCTATCTATGTCCCCAAACAATTTGGTACTGCATTCCGGCACCTTGACATGCTTTTCTGAAGGCGATCGCGTACATACGTCCCGGGTACGTCGGGGCAACATTCTTGCAGCACCGCCCCATAGACCCAAAAAACCAGTTCACTCCAAGGGGCCCTCATCCTCGGCGGTGACGGGGAGGGAGGCCGAAGAGAGCCATGCGAGCCAAGCGGCCTCGGCTCGATTCGAAGGAGGCCAAGGAGGCTCCTAGAGATTCGTCACATCTTCCTTCCGAAGAATCTTCCGCTTGAACTTCAAAACGACATTAGCAGCTAGCACTGGCAATCGCGGCAATACAGGCAACAGCAACGCCAGGAAAGCAGGCAAAGGAAACAGCTGAATGCCTTAAAGCACGACCGCTCCATGCGCTGCCTCACTCCGGCCTTCACAGTTCTCCCTCCCGTCGCTGAGGAGCGAGCACGTTGGTGCCAACTCGTTCCACCCTCGAGTGACAATTACCATGGGGTTGCCGTTCAGGGTTTAGGGTAGCTTATTAGGAAAAAAGGATCGAATTGAGGGAGTTCGACATCGGGCTTCCTGCAAGCCGCCATTGTACTGCTTACCAGTCGTGCAGCTCAAGGCTCAGAGGACTGTGGACAGATGGATACTGCATCCCACCGCTGCCGTTGGTGGCGGCAGAGTCCTCAATCTTCTGATCGGGGCTTCACGTCAAACTTCGACACGACGCCACACAATCTAGAAGCTGTTTATGCCACACCTTCGTGCTCAAACCAGTCACTGTCCGTACACCCGAAACCCAAAGGTTGTGAGAGCAGCAGCAATACAGAAGGAAAGGCATTCGAGCTGAGCGGTGTCCTACATTCCTGATTGAACACATAGTTTGCGAGTTATCGCGCTTGGAGGCAGTGCAGGGACCGTCAGGACAAGGACGCCGAGGAGTAGTAGGATTACCAGAAAAACGACAGGATGAGGACCGTAATGGGTGACGCAGATGAACCTCGAGGAAGAACATTATAAGCCGGCAAACTCTTCTTCACAGCTATGTGGAGTAAGACTATGATGCTCATGATGATGATCATGGTGGTGATGACGATTACGATGATGATAGTGATGGCCGGATAGTGATGGTGTAATGATGTTTATGGTGGTGGTGATGCTAGGATGAAGATGAGGATGATGCTGCCGGTGATGCTTCCGAGGTGGCGGATGAGGCCGGCCGTCGGCTGGCTTGAAGGCCCTACTGCTGGTTTCGTTTCATTTTAGGCTGCTGCTATGATGTCGCTACGGTACGCAGAAGGCTTGGGACCACAACAGGCTTCGGCGACCCTAGCAAATGTTTTGGCCCGGCTCCGAATTCTGGACTCGGACTTTGGCTTCAGCGGCCGCAAGTTCCATCCTGTCGCATGTGTGCACGCAGTGACTGAAATCAAATCTCGCCTCAAAGCGCAGTTCAGTATCACCATGCACGTTCTTATTGTGATGTGCTGATATGCTTCTTGCAGTAGTCGCAGTAGTCGTCATAGCACTAGTAGCAGTAGTAGGAGCAGTACCAACAGCAGGAGGAGCACGAGCAGGAGGAGCAGGTCGCAGTGGTTCTTAGGAGCATTGGTAGTTGTAACATAGTCGTCGCCAGCGAAGCAGCGGTAACGATAAAAATAATATATATATATATATAGTAACTGTAATTCTCATATTGGTGTAGTGTCGTGTTTCGCAGTAGTGGTTTTCGAAGTCTGGGTCGTTTCAGCAGTCGTCCTAGCAGCAGCAGTACCAGGAGCGGCAGCTACGGAGCGGGTGAGCAATAGATTTTCCCATACTTACAACAGCATATAGGAGTTATGTCAAGAAATGCTGCCCTTACACCCTGAACGCGTGAACCTCACAAAGCCCACAAAGCCCCAAATCCTGCGAAGACACGCTTCAGCCTCACCGTCTTTGGCTCCCGTTCCCGGTGCTCACGCTCCGATCGCGCGAGCTCTGACTGGATAGTCTCCTCGAGCCGCATGATTCCTAAGCCTTGACCCTGAAATGAATCGTAGAACATGTTTATGGATATTTCATTTCTTGCCATAGGATCCGAAGAATAGCTCCCGCAAAAAGTCATGTGCTATGTACAAACCAGGATGTTGGTATTAAGGGTTTGGGCTTTCGGGTAAACTTGTGACAACACGGCCTAAGATTCATGGCTACGATGAATCCTGGTTCGAAAGCATAGCCAAAAACAAGCAGTGCTACAGATAGCAGGCAGTGAGGACAATGACATTTGGAAGCATGAGCCAGGAACTCTGGAACCCCAGAAGAAACCCACCCCCTGCATTGTGTCCTGGATTGTCAAGGTCACTTGGCTCGCCATGGAATTCAGAACCCGAGTCCTCGGATCCCACATCTACAAAACTTGCACGATCAGCCGCAGACACCACAATCAGAACGAGACCACGAAGCACGGACACGAATGAGAGCACGCCAAAACTTCTCAACCGCACCTGGTGCAATAAGAAGAAGGAAGCCCTTTGAACAGAATCTGGGTCATATCGCATGGCGAACTATACTAGCAGACAAGATCATGGAGGTGAAAAAATATTACTGCCGAAACTATGACCGTGCGTAGGTTCGAGAGAAGCCCCCTGGACACCTTCCATGGAAGCCATTGAGGAGGCTTTACAATCCTCTGGACGTAGATTTGAGTCGATCTTATTTGATAAGATCAACAATTGCATGATCTCCTGTTTCCTCCCCTCCGATCTTCGGGAATGATGCTTTGAGGTCTCCCTAATTTCCGACATCGCCAGGTAGTACTAGCAAGCTTTGGGACCACTCCTCCATAAACGGAAAGTGCCCATATATCTGCTTCCCCCTTCAAATCACTGCCTAAGCTTAGAGCTTATGCCTCGTCAACCAGTCCTCACACCATCCAAGTTGCTGCTTTGCAAACTCATTTTCGATTAATCTCCGGAGAGATTGCCTGCCCCGCGCGAATGTCTGCAATGAGGAAAAGGCTGCGCATCGAGGCTACCATTATCTCTACTTCCCGTAGAAGAGAAGCAAAAAAAGATAAAACCACATGCATGTGCATATATATATATATATATGTATTGTATGTATGTGTATATATAATGTAATTTTGAAGATTGATGTAATAAAGTTGTGGGGACCTTTATCATGGTTACATTAGAAAAGGCTCATGCGTAGATCACCGCTACAACTCAATTAGGAAGCCTGAGGCAGCATATTATCAATTCTTCAGCCCGCCCCCCGCCCCTCTCCAAAAATAACACACACACACACACAACCCCCTCCATGGCTCCAACCCCTAGAAGGCCGAACTCAGCTCTTTCTGGAGCCAAGGCCTCTCGGGAAAGCTCGGGCTGCCCATACTTTCATGGTCCAGTTCAGATTCATCCATCGGTGGGAAGTCCTCCATGGCTAGTACGTGCCTTGCTATAGAGACATACAACCGAAAGACTCAGCATATCATTTCAGCGAAAGTAGCTGCTATGATAAGCTATGATGCTCAGGTAGGAAAGGACTGGGAGCTGCCTGCGCCTGGGTCCTTGTGCTCGCTTAAAGGCCGGCTTCCTGCTGAGTACCGCCGGCCCGTTGCATCGTTGTATCTGGGCCGCACCGCTTTTCAAACTGCAAAATAAGATGTGGATCGAAGATGATTCTCCGAAGCTACACATGCAGTATAACTAACTATCGCAGGCTGTTCGTGGTCCGGAAAGTACTATACCCTGACGGCCTCAGTGGCTGCAGGAAGCGCACCACATTGTCACACAACACGGAACGAGTCCGGGAACGAGCACGCACCCTCAGTTGTGCTGCAGTTACTGCTTGCACGCGCATGCTGCTGCCAGTTCGACCTCTGATGACAGAATGCAAAAGTTGGTGTCAGAATAGTAGGAGCCTAAAGCCGTGCTTAAGAGCCGCTAATCCCGACAACCTTCTCATCGTGACACCTGCCGACGGTAGCTAGACATCGCAAATGCACATACAGCAAGTGTACGCAACCGCCTCAAACATGCACAAAGTTCCCCTGCACATTGTTTGCACCCCTGACCGTGAGCGCTTTTGCGACAGAGCCAGACTTGGCCAAACAGGAGAAGGATGCCAGAAGACGGTATGCCGAATGCATCATTATCATCAGACCTTCCATATCGGTCGGGGGTGTATAGGACTTTGAAGAACTTCAATCTGTCATCCTCCGAACTCCACGAGAGGCCAATGAGCACAGTTTCTCGCAGGACGAAGCAACACGCAGGGCTGCACCAATAGTTTACATAGGCTCAAGGGTGGTTGCTCTGGCTTTCTTTCAGGTCATAGATTTCAGGGTTTCATATCTGAGGGCTGTTCGTTCAGGTTACGGACCTTGGGCTCAAGCTTGGCTGCAAGCAAGGGAAGGTCCAATACGATCAGAACCGAGGCCAAGGGAGCCAACTTAGGTTCGGGAAGCCGAACTCTACTTAGACTCTACGTTCTGATCTATCAGAGCCCTGTGAGACCTCGTCCCGAAGAAAGAAGATCACGGAAGTTCTCTGAGACACTGAAGTCACATGGGGTCGCATGCTAGAGGTGTCAAGGATACGAAGCCCAAGCCGTATTTTAAGTCTCACGGAATCGCATTGACCCCAATGACAAGCAAGGTCGTTGCAGGGTTTATGATGCATGCGACCGCAGCGCGAGACACAGTGTGTGAAACATGCTGAGTTGTTCCCTGCAGCAATCGCAAACTTCTTGTCGTCGGACAAGAAGAAGCATCCATTGGTTTAATGCCAGCTGTCGTGCCCGGGAAGTGGCTGTCTGACAAAATGATACCCGAATCATGCATATTGGCTTGAAGAGGATCTCTGTGCTGAAATAGGTGCAAGTGTACGTAGACAATCCTGCAAAGAAGTCTCCGACAGTACAGACTAACTAGTTTTATGAGTATGTGTATATATATATATACACATAAATATATGTATACATATATATATATATATATGTCATGTACATATACATATGTATGCAAAAAGGAGGCTCTGGGGCCTGCGTTTTTGCAACCCACTATCTTCAGTAGGTTTATATGTTTCGAGTGGTTCTGTGCGGGTGTCTGAGCCAGTTGGTCGTTGGTTTGGTTCGTGCGTCCAACTACAACATCAACTCTGAGTTGTTACAAACCACGAGGTCAGCTTATAAACCCAGGGTTTGTTTCTAACCGCTGTCTTTCCGTATACCGTGCGTTCATCTCTCTTTATGTGTGTGTATATATATATATATATGTGTGTGTGTATACTCACACCAGGCTCCGAGACAACGAAATGGCCAAGCGCAGACGAAAAGAGGTTAAGGTGTAGCGGTGTAGAGCGTATGGCTCCCGGTCTGTGGAGGTTTCTTAAGGTTTGGGGGCTCCTGCTCGGGACCTGAAGAAAGAATCTGACTCTTCTGGGTCCATGTTGGGCCCCATGTAATGCTGAAGCTCCCAGATATTCGAGTTTCAGCCATACCGGACCTGTTAAATCAAAACAGGTAGAAATGATAGTTGCTAGCATAAAAACGCGCAAACCTGGACCTCTTGTAGTCTTGTTGCCTTTGCGAGTCCAAGGATGCTACAGAGGCTGGCCGCGTCCCGACAGCGACAACCATTTGCGTGATTACATGAGCATGTCGCATCTTGTCCTCTGCTCGGGCCGCGGTCGAAGGTCTTGCTTGCTAGCAGCATGAGAACGAAGATATCACACAACCGACCTCGCACATATCTGACATATTTGATAATCATACTGGCAGAAAAGGCGGCCCGAGTAAAGCAGCGCGACATACCCGCCATAAGACACTCAAACAGTGTCTGGAGAATTGCTCACATCCTTCGACAACCGGGCCCAGGACTGCTTATCGGTGTGCTGCTGGCCTGACCATATTATTGAAACTGTAGCAATGATGTTGCTCATGCTAATTGTAACAGTGCTGGTTTTCCTCTTCTGCGCCCATCCGGGCTGAGAGACGCGGAAGCTCAGTCGAGCAGTACCCTCGGGCTCGGCTCGTGGGATTCCGAAACTGCAGACCGCAGAGTGAGTCTGCTTTGTGGGTTAAAGCAGTGTGTG
Organism: Symbiodinium sp. clade A Y106; assembly: GCA_003297005.1. Classification (NCBI taxonomy): domain Eukaryota; class Dinophyceae; order Suessiales; family Symbiodiniaceae; genus Symbiodinium; species Symbiodinium sp. clade A. The sequence goes on from BGNK01000700.1 coordinate 162,858, forward strand.
CAGAATACCACAAATAATTATTGGAGGGAGATAGGAAACCTATGAGAAAAGTATGTACATATTTCGGGCATCGCTTGGGCCATGATCGGACATCTAGCCGAAGCTCACAAACTCTCAGAATGCGCTCTGCCCCTAAATTTGGTGTTCTCCCGCACCTCGCAGAATGTGGGCAGAACCGGTGCTGGGCTACTTTCACAAGGCAGCAGGGCTGCGGCACGGCTCATCGGTAAAGCATACATACAACCAAACCTTGTGCGATCAAGAATTATGGTCCGTTTGCTTAGATGGGTGCGGAGAGCCCTATGAGTCGTCATTAAGAAATTCACAGAAGCCAGGGTCCCTCCGAACGTGCGACCATCCTAGCTTCTTCGATCTCACATCCCTGAAAAGATGTCAACACCTGAATGCAGCTGAAACATCTCACTTGCCAAATCCAGGAAGCAAGATCGCCCGAACTAGTAGGTTGCCACTGACTGCAATGGATTTTGTCACTCTTCCCTTGTTGTTCCGATTCGGAGTCCGAGTGCCCTGCTTCCTTAGACACCGATCGCACTTGTTCCAAACCTGAGGCCGGCGCGGCTTCTGACGATATGTTATATAGTATACTATATTCTGCGCTATTCTAGTGTCTTCTACAACAGTCTATGGTAGCAACAGCAACTGAATGTTCGTGTTGTATGGTATTTTGGTATTGTGTGGTTTTTGGTGTATTGTATCAGAAAGCATTCTAGTCTATTCCACTATATTCTACTAGACTTTGCTATAGTATATTAACGATACGGATTTGTATAGCATTCTATTCTGCTCTATTCGTTTATTTTAAATTTCGCTATATATTATACTGTGTTATAGCATAGCATCGCATAGTATGGTACAGTATAGTATTTTGAAGTGCAGTATGCTATAAACTTTCGCTTATATTTACAGTTAAGCTACATGTACATAAACTATTTCTTAGTCGATTTCGTTATATATTATATAGATGGTACGGTATAGTACTGGGCTTAAGGTAACTTAGAGCATCGCTTCAGGGTACCAACCTTGACCCCGTAAGCCTCGAACCGGTGCTCTCCTTTGCTATACAAAGAGGCTTGCCAAGCATCGGAACCTCTGGGCACGGACACTGGTTGGCCGGGGCTTGCAAAAGCTCCAACATTAGACAGGGTGCGGTAAAAGACTTTCTTCACATCTGCTCGAAGCTGCTTGAGCTCCTTGCCGCATCGCAATAGATAAGGCAAGTCATTCGAAAGAAGGAAATGAGACGTTTGTCATATACAAAAGACCATGACAAAGGCCTCCTGATTAGTTACCTGCAGCTCTGTCTGCGCCTGTGGGGTCGACAGCAAAATTTCCACTGCAAGGTGGCAAGCTCCAACTTCGAACACACAAAAGCATGAATCTGGAGCGACCGGATGTGGCGATCTGGAAACAACAGACTTGTACGCATATAGGCTATGTAGACACACACGCACACACACACACAGGCACGCACAACTTGAACGGTAGGAAACACCCCTGCATGGATGCCATGGTCTGGGAACTCGAGCAGTAGAGGCAACAACGCGAGAAGTGCTTTGGCTGTAAGGGTCCTTCCGGATAACTGTGTTCTCATAGCTCATCCTTGCCTGAACATTGGCTCTTGCTCCAGACGGGCTCTCGGACCAAAGTTGGGATGCCTGGAGCTGCACCCGGCGGTGCACACAAGAGATTCGCTGGCCTAAAATCAAGCAGAGCGGATGAAACATCTTGCAAAAGGAGCCTCTTAACTCCGTCTGCGTGGCTCTACTCTGCTTAGCTGGACGATTGAAGTCTCAAATTCGGTAGAATTAGTCCGAAGAGCTAGGACTTGGACTCACACCATTCCCTCTTTCCGCACAAGCTGCAATCTGCAGGCCCTTTGCAGGACCTTGCAGCTGCATACAGCCGTAGACGAACTCTTCCTGCGACTCCGAATTCAGGCGTTGTGCTCCAGTGTGCAGGCTTCAAGATCTTAGGCAAAACTGGCTGCAACTGCAACTGGCTTGCTTGTCATTGTCGCTGCTGCTGTTCTCTCGGCTGTTTGCTGCTTCTGCTGTTTCTTGAGTCTCTGTAGTAGGCATGCGCGTCTGTCTCCTTGCCTCAGCCTTTTGCACTGACTGACTCTCCAAATCTAGGGTAGGAAACGTGACGGCAGGGGAGTCCGTGAAATTACATTCTGCATCAGATGCGTCCCCCAGCAAGACGCGGCAGGAAATCGGATTTAGCGCGCAGCAATGCAGCAGGGTATTCGGCGATGCAGCAATGCAGGAGTCTTGCTGCTTTGACCGCCAAGCTCCATCGTCCTACGGCCCTGTCCACCCGGAAACCCGCTCCAGCGTGATCTCGCCGCTACCATCTGCATCGATCACCCTGCTTGCAATGGAGTTTTAAGGTTCGGGATCCTGTGATGCCGCCATGGAAGTAGATCAACAGGAAGCGAAAGTTGGGACGGTGAGTGACACAGCCCCCAAGAAAACCCAGCACTGCATAAGCCGTAAAATGTCACAACCTCCCGCGTCGAAAATGATGTCCCTGGGTACACGGTGCTCGCATGTTACCCAAATTCGAGCGACTCTTTTTGTTGCTTCACTGTGGTTCGACGTCTAACCATATCGGCTTGCATTAATGAAAGGGCATCAGCCCACTGAACCCTTGACGAAATGATCATCGACATCATCGTCAGCAACATCAACATCGCCATCGTCCTCGTCGTCATCATCGTCGCCCTGACCATCGTCATGTGAAAGCACTTTTAAATTACGGACGGCAAGTGACAATGCAAAACGTAAACGCTTTTGGTGATCTTTTCATCACACAGCCACTACTGCTTCCCGGACTCTTTTCGAGAGTTTCCTCAGAGAAGAGCACTAGTGCTATGATATGTGTGTATGCACATACATATACATGTATCGTGCGTGTGTGTATATATATATAGGTATATGTATATGCATACACATATGTTAATATCATCAAAAGAATACCAGCCCAGCTCAACGATAAGAGACGTAGCCTAGCAGCTTGCCCGAGAATTCGTGAAATGAAAGCCGTGGAACCCAAAGAAAGCAGCTGCAGGCAAAGGCACATGAAAAGCGTGAACACATCGTTAGTGGAGATATCCATCCTGAGCTGGAGCAGTCTGGCAAAGTGCGCCGGGCAGTGATGATAGGATGTGACGTGGATGCAACACAGGCCTTTCGGCTTCAAAGCCAGAAACTGTACCTGTGAAAACTTGTAAAGAACAACAGAACAGTACCATGTCATGCTACATGTTCGAAGCACCAAGGCCCCTTTCCCAACACTTCCAGTTCCTCCTCCAACAAGCGCTTGGCTCCGAACCACTGGCCTACCCACAATGGTCCTGAACAACTAGCTTTGCCAAGCACTCGGCTTCTGGGCGGCGAGAACTGAAAATCACGAGTCTGATGTCACAGGATTCACGGACTTCCATCGTGAGCATGGCCACGAAAAACTTCGACCCTAACCCTGTCACACATCTTCCATTCGATATGCTCGAAGCCTGAAATTCCCAATTGGACTCTTCTGGACACAATTCACGCCAGCTTCGACTGCATGAAGCTGGACATCTTCTGACCCCTCATCGCCTCCTCTCGCAAGGGTTGAGCTGCTGCAATGGATCTTCAACAAAATAGCAGCATGTACTGCAATACCTTTCGACATGAAGAGGACTTCACTTCTGCAAAATGCAAGGCCAACGTTGAAGTTGTATTGTCGTTGTGTTGTATGCAAACAAACCATCGGAGCATACATGCTCCATGATGCATGCACTTAGACAGTTGCGAACACGCACAGATCATTCTTGATGAATCTCCTTGAGCTCTGCAACCGTGATCACGTTGGATCCATCCTTGGCCAGAAATGAAACCTAAAGAGACTATTTGGGGAGGGCATCGAGCATTGATATACCCCGTGCAAGGGGACACATTTCAAAACTTCCGATCTTCATGTTGATGTCGGCTTTTTGATATGTCGGAAGCAAGAAGCATGCAACGTGTGTCTTCTGCCGACAGCTGGAAGAGATGTTCCATCGTCGCTATCACACACGCACACGCGGCTCCACTCTCGTGCTGTCGAAGCCGAGGCCATCAACACAACCCAATCGGCCAACTGACGAACTATCCATTACATTCACCACAACATTGCGTTATTCCAGTCTGATGCTATGCGCCTTATGCTATGCTGTGCAAGAACTAGCAGCGAAAAACATTTGCAGCAATGGAAAACGCTATCAAGAAGACAAGCAGCCAGATCAATTTCGTGGAAGATTTCCCGGAGGGAATCCACTTGCGCCTGTGACAACACACTTGCTGACAAAAAGTGTCGAACAGCGCGGGCCGCCCATTGTGAGATCCTAAAACTGCCTACGACTACGACAAACGACCATGCAAGTACTCTAACTGTGGGTTGCTATCCTGCCACAACACTCGGCTCCAAAACAATCTCAGGTGCTTGGGCACCGCTCGAGATCATGTCTTCAAAGAAGCAGATATACGACGCTTGACCCGGGGCTGCCTCATGTTTGTGGATTTGCTGCATGATGGCAATGTCCTGCAACAATAAGCACCAAGTGCTTGTCGGATATCAAACACATCAAGCCCACGTCCTTGTCGGCCCGCGCAGACTCGATTGCCATATTACAGAAGACACCAGTGACCTGAACTCTGCAAAAAAGAAGAAGTTCTTTCCCATATGTACTGCCGCCTGATCGACAGCACAAGGAAGACGGCCAGCTAACCCAACCTGAGAGTCAGCTGGCCATCACACAGCAAGCACCTTAGTGTGTCCGGCTCCACCTGGTTTCCCAGATGAGAGCCTGGACTTTGCTCATATACTCCAGTACTGAAGTACCTTGGCGTTGCCAGCCAAACCTTCTGCAGAGGCCACTACTCGGGACAGCAGGCCTGCACTGCAAGAGAGGCGAGTGGGTGCATCTCCAGAAGATGTGATCATGAGTGCCTAGCTCATCACACCACAAACACGTGGTGGGAAAAGGACTATTGCCGTCATACTGGAACCAAGCAGGGGTGACTGTGGCACCGAGCGCGACCGTCCGCGCAGGAGCATCAGAGGCAATGAGCTTCTTGATGCTCTTCCAGTCCATCCCAAGAATGGAAGCGGGGACAACCCGCCCTAGAGAGGCAAGCTCATGCCTGTTGGCTTTGACAAACCTGTTCCAGCACCAAAGGCGCCAGCCTTCGCGAAGGCAGTGCTGCGCCTTGTCAAGGCCTCTGCCCGTGCTGAGTACGACGCGTGGCCCGCCTTCCTTAGTCCACGTCCAAGGCCTGAGCTCTTGAAAACCCCGCCGCTTAAACCAATTACGAAGTACCGTGACCGGAGCACCTGCCTTGGCATTCCAGCGCGATAGCCCTTGGTCCCTGAGCCTCCAGACAACCCGGAACAAGTTTGAAGCAGCGATGATGTCAAGGTGAGAGTTCCCACCAAGGATCAAAGCACGCATCCATTTGTTGGCCATACGCACACGGCCTTGCCCAGCTTTAACCGTAGCCCATAGTTTGCTAGAGGCAGTGAGAGTGGGCATCCGAGCCAGCCAACCGTAGGAGACTGCACTGATAGCGAACATTCTGGCATAACGCGCAAAGCAGTCATACGCAAGTTTGAGGCTGCCGAGCACCGTGAGCCTCTCAATGGCCGTAGCAAGGCGTTCCGTTTCCTTATCATGGTCAGTACGAGGCCTGCTACGGCTGGCCACCCCAAGGAATAGCACATCCGCTCTAATCACACAAGGGTCAAAGTTGAGGGCAACGCTAGCTCTCTGCTTGAGACCCTTCGCAGCGACCTGAGCTTTGGACAGGCTCTCAAGGAGCCCAACTCTGGAACTCCAGGATTCCCATCCCTGGATTTTGAGCTTCAAGCTGTCAACGCTGCTGGCCGTGAAAGACCTATCGTCCATGAACACGGAAGTACAGCCATCCCGAGCAACCCAAGGAGGGGAGTTGGAGGCTACCCATCTGCAGCCGGCCGACAACCACAGAGCGGCAACAAGCGGGCCAGCAGGGTCTCCCTGTGGCACAGCAAGAGTGCAAGCCATCGGCCGATTGGCAACGTGACCTTGGTATGACAACCAACGTTGGTGGCCAGTCCACATGTGTCCTGCAAGCGCGGCGAGTCCATGGTGAAAGCCAACATGCTGGAGCAGCTGCACCGTAGCCTTAGGCCGAAGGCAATCGAAGCATTTGGTATAGTCACGGCTCCCAAGAAAGCCTGTGCTGCTGTAGCTGTCCAGAACTTTAGCGGCCAACACTTGGGCGTCCGAGCCACAGCCATAAGCAACGTCAGGGTGGATCACTTGAGCAGTCCAAGCACGACACTCATCCCTACGAAGCCACGTACTCATGAGCACCCTCCACCATATGCTCAAGACCGTGATTGGTCTGGCATCGTCAGGCTTGAGTTTGCCGTCAACGATTTTATGGTCTTTACTCAAGAAAACACAACGAGCATGCATGAGTGGCTTGGGAAGTTCGCCAGTCGCAAGCCATCTCTCAACCAACGCACGGTACCAGCCCCAGACCGGCAACGGCAGGTGCCTGGTGTCCTCCGCCGTCCAACCGTCTCCACCAGCAGCCCCTCTCATGCCAGAGGCCTGTTTGTGGAAATCTTGGGCCGACGGGATAGTCCAGGCGACCTGGGAAGGAGTCTCACTATTCTCAATGAGTCTAGCAGCAATGGTGTTCGCATCAGGGGAAGTTTCCTCGACTTTGCTCCAGAACTGCGCCCAGTACTCCCGGATGGCTTCAACAGCCTCATCGTTGTTGTGAGCGACCGGACCGTTGGTCGGCTTAATGTCAGGGCTTTGAATGCCTTTCCTGCTGCGGAGCCAGCGTCCAGCAAATTTCATGTCACTGACGAAGTCATGCTTCCACTGATCAAGCCTGGCCTTTCGTGTTTTGTTTTCGGTCTCAGACAGATTATGCTTGGCAACATCAAGCTCTTGGCAGACACGACGCACCGACCAACCATGCTCACGCAATGCAAGTCGATTGATCAAGTTGTGGCAAGTTCGTGTGTGCTGGTCCTTGCGGGGGTTGTCGTCCTGCAGTCTGAACATCAAGCAACGCTTAAGCTCATACAGTCTGGCAACACGCTTTCGGAGTTTAGTAACTCCCATGGCACCTTTGCCATTGAGGTCACCACAGCGCTTGGGGTGCCGACTCTTATGCACTGGCTCCGAGCCACACAGACCTGAAGCTCTAGCTTTGTGCGCCGCTTGTTTTCGGACCTGTTCATCCGGGTGGTGAGAGGCAAGGTGGGTGAAAACTCCTCTCATGAGCTCATCAAGACAATCAAGAAAAAGTCTCCACTCCGTCTCAACATCTATTTGTTGCTGAGCGACCGCCGAGGCAAGGGACTCAACATCAACACGACTCCATGCATTCAAGAGCAGAGCTTTCCACTCGCTGTTAGTCAAAGCATCCGGCTTGCCCCAGTTAGGGCCGGAGTCAAGGTAACCTTGAGCGGACAGCTGTCGCGGAAGGGCAACATCAAGCACGACTGGTATGTGGTCACTCACGTAGTAGAGCTGCTGCCAAGGGGCCTTGCACTCCGTTGGCCTGTTAGTGCAGTACCAGTCAATTTCTCTGTTGCTTGGTTGGCCACCCGGGCCCGGGGTGCATCCTTCAAGCCATCTGGTGCCAGCACCAGTGGTCAAGGTCGTGCCACTGTGAGCAACCCCAAGGTTGGCAATGTTACTGTCACACGGGATGACGTTCGCATCACCACACCAGATCCAGTGTTTGAACTCAGTGGGGAACTCAAGCATCATGTTAAGGAGGGCTTCACACACTTCTATCTCGGCAGCAGCTCCTGTTCCTGGGGGAGCATAGAAGTTTGCCAGGGCCCATCCTTCTACCTGAAGACAACAGACCTGCGAGTGGACTCCGGTGAAGTCTTTGAGAAACCTGACTTGAAGCCTCCTGTCAACGAGCCACGCGACTCCCCCTCTCTCGCGGCGAGCACCAAACCCGTTGTCAGTGGGCCCTCCTACTGTGTAGAAGAACTTGAAGCCTCGTTTCTGAGCAGCACGTCTCAGCGCCTGAAGTTCTTGAGTGTTACACCTAGTCTCTTGGAGGGCAATGGCCAGACGTTGCTTGTCGTGGGGGCGGCTAGCAACAAGGTCAAGTGCGGACCAAAAACCTTTGGCACTACCACAATTGCAAGTGATTAAGCGCATGTGGGGTTTAGGGGGGCACTTAGGGAGAGGCACGGGAGTTTGATCAAGGCCGGGATGCTGACCATGGAGAGATTCGGTGGGAGGGCCAGGATGCGAGGCCTCTCCAACGCGCACCCCTCTGTAGCCGCCCACTCGCTTCTTGTTCGCTTTATCCGGTTCTTTAGGGGCACCCAGCTTCTGGGGGCTACGTTTAGCACAGGCTTTCCTGGTCTGGTTGGACTCAACCTTACCATTGTTGGTTCTGCGATTACATCCAACTCTGAGCGCCGCAAAGTAAAGATCAGCATCTTGCAGCGTGACGCCCCAGACTTGGCACAAGGCATCCTTCTTGGAGTCCTCAGTCTGGCCCCAACTGCGAGCCTGAGCACTGCGAACCTTATTGTCCTTAGAGCCGCAGGGAGAGCCCCATGTCTTTTGATTACCTTGGGGGTTGGTTCTCCAGCATTTGAGGCAGGTGTAGTGACCAAGGGGCTGTTTCTTGGCCTTAGTCTCCGAGCTCACCGGAAGCCCTCTGACTGGTCTGAGGCGGTGACCAAACTTCCCTGCGTAATCTGCAGCAGCCTTGAAAAACGGAGGCTGTTTGAATAATTTCCTCACTCGGCTCACTTTCCTGAGGGAGGAAGCTTCCTGACAAGAGAGCTTTAACGCATCACAAGCAGCTTGAAAGTTTTCAGGGTGCTCTTTTATGCATTCTTGAACCACTCTCTAACAGACGTTGACAAAGCCAGGGTGTCAGACGAGCAGGGGTTGTTAGTGAACATCTTAGAACTGCCGCGGCGGCGGCACTTGGCACAAACAAGCACAAGGTTGTGACCGAGCCCACGATGTTCTTTTTTTGTATTTCTATACAGTTTCAGGTACGAGAGATCATGACCAGACCTTTTGCGAAGTTCTTGGAGGGACCTCAGGGCAGCTTGCGTTTTGAGGCCTCCAACCTTCTTTCCTCTAGCACTCATCTTAGAACGAAGCTTAGGGTCGTGGCGTTGCTTGAGCCTGTAAGCCTCAGTAGGAGTGATATCAGGGTGCATGGAGTTGAAGTGAGCCAGGACGCTGGCTTCATGATGGCATTTCTTAAGCAAAGGTAGTTTTTCCTGACAAAGGGGACACTCCCAATCCGCCTGGTTAGCCGGAAGATCAGCCGAGGTAGCTACCACTAAAGTGGCGGGCCCCAAGCGATCAAACTGGGCCCGCTGCCCTTTGTGTCTTTGATTCTTATGAGCGTCAATTTTGCGTCTGAGCTGGTCTCTAGCATCAGGTCCCGGTGGGATTTTGATCTGGAGACTGCAGAGCTTGCACACCCATGACTGCTCAGCCTGACCATTCTCAAGTGCAGCTTGTGACATGACTGGGCGGCTTTTACCATACCTGGGATATGGGGCAACATCCGGCATGTATTGGGGACAACTAGTATTGTCAGGGGCCTCAGCATTCTCATCCCTCCAAGAGCCTGCCGCAGTTCTGAGGCCAGCAACACTGGTCTCAGAGTGCTGTCCTTTGGGCTTTCTGGCAGCAATGTCAATACCCGAGGTCTGCATAGCCGCAAGGTCAAAGTAACCGGTCTGCTTACACATAAGACGTCTTCTCTTTGGCGCAACCGTATTTCCTTCAAGAACCCGACCTAAGGCCTGCAGGTTTTGTTGGTGTTTAGGGAGACTGCAGTCAGGAGGTAAACCTTTACTGCTCTTACAGGGTGTACTGCCCGCAAGACTCAGCGCGCAACTCTCCCTTCCGGGTGTCTTTGATGCCAGAGAGATGGCATCGAAGCTGCCCTGGGAGTAGTCCTCGGCAAGACCGCTAAGCTCCTGCGGCTTTTTGCTGGANGCAAGACTCAGCGCGCAACTCTCCCTTCCGGGTGTCTTTGATGCCAGAGAGATGGCATCGAAGCTGCCCTGGGAGTAGTCCTCGGCAAGACCGCTAAGCTCCTGCGGCTTTTTGCTGGAGCTGTTGGACCTGGGAGGGGAGGGGGTCGCACTAGCAAGGTCAAGGCCGTTGCTACCAGGGCTGTTAGGGCAGCTGACACAGTCATCAGGTGCTTGTGGCTGTCCAAGGCAATTGACACCGCAACTACTCTTAGGACTGCGGGATAAATGACCAGAAGGGCGCTTAGAGCAAAACATTCCATGAAAAGCATCAAAAGGGCCCACAGCAGGCTTGTTTTGGAGGCTTTTGGGGTGGTTTGAAGTCTCGAGGCGATCATCCGAGTCGGGGGAGCGCGTATGGGGCGAAGCGGGCTTAGAGCAGAGGTTAGGAGGATCTTGGCCAGCTCCTCTGAGAGTGCCAGGTCCTCGCAGTGACGTCCTTTGCAGCCAAGCTTTAGAGATCTCGACATCGAGTGAGTGAGGCAACAGAGCCCTGTAGTGCTTGTTGCGCAAGGCTAAGACCACAGGTCTCTGGTTCCTGACTGTTTGTGCGACATTATCCTTCCACCAAGGGGCGTAAACAGCACGAAGCCAAGCGTTATCACTCAGGCAGTAGTAAAAGATGATTATGGGGGCTCCCTGGCGTTCTGCCAGGGCCTGGAGTTGAAGTTCATCAATCCATGCTTCACGTCTAGCGATGGCTTTGACGTATTCTTCGAACGTGGTTGGCGCGGGGGCAGAGCCCCAAACCGACGTGTCTTCATTTTCATCGAACGCCCAGTTGTCAATGTAGTCCTTTTTGTGCTTAGCTATGTGATTAGCAGCGAGAAGGCGCAGCGTGGAAGCAGTGCGCATTAGNGAGCCCCAAACCGACGTGTCTTCATTTTCATCGAACGCCCAGTTGTCAATGTAGTCCTTTTTGTGCTTAGCTATGTGATTAGCAGCGAGAAGGCGCAGCGTGGAAGCAGTGCGCATTAGTCCATCCTGGCTAAAGGGAGATTTCTGTTGGTTGTTCTGAAGAGCAACACCGGCTGCCCTGAACCCGCAGTCTCCACAACCTCCAGCCTCATTGAGGCTCCAGGGCCCAAGATCTTTGAGGAGGACTTGATCAGGAGTCAAGGGCTTGGGGGCTTTCTTGCTTCTCCTGTGAGGGGGAGACCGGGACCTAGCTCGTTCCAGTTTGGCCTGGGAAGTTCCTACTTGAGTCGCAGTCTCATCCTCCTCTTCACTACTGTCAAGCTGAGTGACAGGGACAGCGGGAGTGACGTCACTGTTGCGAGGGTTTCTGTTGTCAACCNGAGCCCCAAACCGACGTGTCTTCATTTTCATCGAACGCCCAGTTGTCAATGTAGTCCTTTTTGTGCTTAGCTATGTGATTAGCAGCGAGAAGGCGCAGCGTGGAAGCAGTGCGCATTAGGCTGCCCTGAACCCGCAGTCTCCACAACCTCCAGCCTCATTGAGGCTCCAGGGCCCAAGATCTTTGAGGAGGACTTCATCAGGAGTCAAGGGCTTAGGGGCTTTCTTGCTTCTCCTGTCAGGGGGAGACCGGGACCTAGCTCGTTCCTGTTTGGCCTGGGAAGTTCCTACTTGAGTCGCAGTCTCATCCTCCTCTTCACTACTGTCAAGCTGAGTGACAGGGACAGCGGGAGTGACGTCACTGTTGCGAGGGTTTCTGTTGTCAACCNGTTTGGCCTGGGAAGTTCCTACTTGAGTCGCAGTCTCATCCTCCTCTTCACTACTGTCAAGCTGAGTGACAGGGACAGCGGGAGTGACGTCACTGTTGCGAGGGTTTCTGTTGTCAACCCATCTTTTCTTAGGAGCTTGAAGTTTGGTGGATTTGAGAGTCCTCTGTTTACGGGCACCTTCAGGCACGACAGTAAGGCAACAATCAATGTCCGCATAACTCCATGAGTCTTCAGAGGAGTCTTTCGGGGGCATGGCTCTCACTAACCATTCCGGCGGCGAGCCTTTGAATCGGCCTTTTCTTCTCGAAAGAACCGTAACCTCAATCCACTGGACCGAGAAAAAGAAATCCCTGACGTCAGATTCGTCCCAGTCTCTCGGAGCTCCGCGCAGCACAAAGTGCCGAGCCCTGGGCTCATGGTTGTTGAATCCTCCTATGACTCCTAGATCAGCAGAGCCAGATTGACGGAGAGCGAGCGGAAGATTACCTTGGCTTTCAGCTGAGGCCCAAGCGATTCTGAAGAAGTCCTCATCTGAAGTGGAACTCTCCCGCCTCAGCCAAGAAACCGGCTCCTTCGAGGCATTCTTGTGCACTATTGTGGCGAAGAGTGCTTGGGTTCCACTACGTTGCACAACAAGCTTGGCAAGTTCAAGCGGGACTCGTAGGTGAGCGACCAGACAAGTTCCTTTCGAGGCTTGAAGTGTTTCCCACGTCCCACCCGTGAAAACTTTCACTGGTTTTTCAAGGATTCGGGCCAAGGTGGCAATAACGGAGCTCGGGGTATCCCAGGACTTAGGCCCGATGAACACCGCCCGGTAATGTGACGGCGCAAGAAGGCGCAAGGTGCACATTTCCTGTTTGGGTTTGTGCCGAATTTCCACGCTTCTGGGGGGTTTTGGCTCAGGGCCAATGGTGGCCGTCAGCTGTCTGACTGCAACTTTGATTCTGTGCGGTTTAGAGCTAAGTTTGGAGCCCTGCCACCACACCGCCAGAGAAGGTCCTACCGAAGAGGCCTCAGCAACGCAGGCAAAGGAAAGAGCTTCAGTGACCTCGAAGGCCTCAACCATTTGTTTCAGCTCATCGCCAACGTTTCTGTCTTGGGATAACACGAGGTTACCCGGGAGCGGGTCTCCCTCAGCCAAGGCTTTCTTAATGGCAGAAGGATTTGTAACGATCGTTTCAGCATCCCATTCGGCAGGCAAGATCCTGGCAGCAAACTTGCCTAGCTTGGTTTTGGGAATGGTCTCCTGCAGCGCAGGAAAGTCTGAGTGCTTAAGCTTGCGGCGTTTTGAGCCCTCAGCTTNATCCCATTCGGCAGGCAAGATCCTGGCAGCAAACTTGCCTAGCTTGGTTTTGGGAATGGTCTCCTGCAGCGCAGGAAAGTCTGAGTGCTTAAGCTTGCGGCGTTTTGAGCCCTCAGCTTGCTTCTTCGCCAGTGCAAACTGCATGCACAACCCGCGGTGCTCCTGAAGAGGGCGCTTGAGCAGGTGGTTTAGCGTAGTCAGCGTCTGCCCAGTCCTGCCAGGCTTCTTGGGGCCAGACTGACTGCTCAGCCTCGTGCGCCCAACTACGCGTCCACTGCCCCTCCTTGTAAGACTGAGGATTGTGCCATNTAGCGTAGTCAGCGTCTGCCCAGTCCTGCCAGGCTTCTTGGGGCCAGACTGACTGCTCAGCCTCGTGCGCCCAACTACGCGTCCACTGCCCCTCCTTGTAAGACTGAGGATTGTGCCATGCTTTCCAAGCTTCCGGCTCCCACCAGCCTATGTCTGGATCTTGGTAGGTTTCCCAGTCAGGGACATCTTGTTGCCAACTATCACTGTACCAAAGCCAACTGCGATCCTGAGAAGTTTCGCGAGGGGGGTTCGGAACATGAGTCGGGTTAGGGATCAACCCTATGGCTTGAAGAGTGTGAATCATTTCATTGCGAATAGCTTTCATAGCAGCAGGTGTGATTCCAGATCCTTTGAGCTGCTGTCTGAGGCGTTTCGTTCGCGCGGCTCCTCTAGGACCAGGGGGCCCCGGATTCGAGGCCTCGCCTACCCTAACCGCGAGATAGGGATTCCACCCTATCGCCAGGAGAGTCGCAATGATGTCAAGCATGAAGTGCGAGACCGCTCTGAAAACACAACCAAGCGCTTTCGGTCTTTCGGCACTACTCTCTTGAATCATCTGCTCACTGTTCGGGCTGTCAGGGTCAGTGCTCTGACGTTTCTTAGGCCAAGGCAGTCTGCCCTTGCTGAGGGCTTTGATCCGAGCCAGGGCTTTGAGTCTCGCGCGCAAGCGATACCTAAGCCGTGGCCGTCTGTAACGGACTCCTGCAACACGTCTACACCTGAGAGCGAAACGGCGTCGAGATCTTCTAACTTTCGTGACAGGTTTAGAAGCTTTGGGTTCGCGGAGGTTTTCAGCCGTGACAACAACTGGTTCACCTACCGTACAGGGCGGGGCTTTGTTTTTCCCTCTTGACAAAAGCAGCAGGCTAAGGCCCAGGCGACTGCAAAACAAAAGGAACTGGATCACCGGTCTCTCTGAGTAAGTCTCAGAGGACAGAGCAGCATGCATAGTGACGATGGGTAAACCCACAGTGCACAGTGCATGCTGCAAAACGGGTTCGTCAGCAAAAGGAACTTTGGGAGTCTTCGTGGGAAAGCCAACGAAGCTACCTTCAATATGCACACAGGAACAGGGTTGCGCATAATTCATGCCAGGAGGCAAGAAGTTCTCTGCCGTAAAGTTGCTGCCAGGTGTCACCTCCAGGAAGTCGAGACCCCCAGTAGCGACGAGTTCCGCCCATGGCATCGCACTAGTGCCGTGGGAGGGACGGGANGGAGGCAAGAAGTTCTCTGCCGTAAAGTTGCTGCCAGGTGTCACCTCCAGGAAGTCGAGACCCCCAGTAGCGACGAGTTCCGCCCATGGCATCGCACTAGTGCCGTGGGAGGGACGGGAACGAAGGCAGCCCGAAGGGCAGTGGTAAAGTGTTTCTCGAATGACACTCTCATTACTCTGGTTCTCTTGACCAGAGCAAGCAGAGGCATCAAGCACTAGAAAACCCAGGAACAACAGGACCCAAAAGACCCCGTAAGTGGACCGAAACCCGGACCCTGAGGAAGAGGAGCTACGCCTCCTCTGTGAGTCAGCACAGACTCTGTTTTTCACCNCCCGGACCCTGAGGAAGAGGAGCTACGCCTCCTCTGTGAGTCAGCACAGACTCTGTTTTTCACCACCAACTTTGGCTCTTGACTTTGTTCTTGAAGTGCCTTCACTGGCATCTTGTTTTTTCTTGAGAAGACTGACCTGAACTCTGCTCTCTCTGTTGTTGTCGTGCAGGGACCCTTGAACGTCACCTGCACGCCCCCGCCGCCAACCACGCACAAGCCGTAGACGACGACGAAGAAAGAGAGAGAGAAGAGGGGGAGAGAGGAGGAGGAAAGGAAACACTGCTAACTAACTAACTAATCAACTTTGTTGTGGTGCCGACTACCCCAAATGGACAGGACACCTGTGTGCGCCCGTCACATTGACAACCAACAAACAGCCTCTACTTACACACACACCAGAAACTTCGTTCTGGTGCCGACAGCCCCCAAACGGACAGGACACCACTGTGAACAGCTTATAGAAAAATAAGGGGCGACCATTTAACATGAGAGAAAAAACGATGCCGGAAGTGGGAAAGCCTGTGGCAGCAGTTGGCTACTCATGTACACAATCACTCCAAAACACAACCCAACCAAGGATCCCAACTTTCTCACACTAGATAGGCTGCGTGAAGGATGGGAAAAGTAGCCTCGCTCGTGTTCCCACACCAACCTTAAATTCTTAACTCCGACTTTCCATCACCTTGCTGCTTTGGCACTCCTGGCTTGAATGATTTTTGGTAAGTATTGCGATGCACAATGGCTGCGGCACCTTGATGCTGGAATCAACCTTGTGCATTGCTCACTGGGCCGCCATTCACGTTACAAACTGTTATTGATTTAGTTTGCAAAAGTGCAATTCCGGTGTCATGCTTGCTTACATGGTTTTCCATTTGTAGCTTCGGTTCCACCCTGTGGCTATGCGTAAAGAACATTTTGGTTGTGGAAACTGTATTGCCCGGATCTTTAGAATTACATAAAAAGTTTCGCTGAAGACTGCCTGCCAATTTCCGTGACTAGCATGTCACCACAAGGTGGTTGCCAAAGCCCGTTAACAGCAGCCCGAAGTGCTTGCCTGCTGCCAGACATATTCTGCCGTCTCGCTGGCATCCAACGAGGAGCCCGATCTTTGCAAGATTATTGAAGGATGGGGATTCTTATGAGTCCGCTCAAGCAACCTCTGCAAAGCACCAAGCAACAACGAATCGACGTCGGTGCCCACATTGCCCAAATGTTGAGTTGTAGCATGCACCGCATGCCTTTTGAGGAACCTACCAAGGACCTCCGTCAAGGCTCCAGTGAGCGCCTGCTCTTGCCGCTTCGCCTGTGCCGTGTTGCCACCTCCAGCACGTTTCAACTTGTTCAATGACATACATGACTGTTGAGCTATGTCCTTGTAATCACGCATGCCGCATGCACAAGTACTTCTTGGCTTTATTTTTTTAGAGCAACCCTGGCACGAGCTCGCAGCCTCCAAGCGCGTCGGGCACAGGGATCTCACCGCTGACTGTGCAGCATTTATTATCTTTTGTTTGTTCTCCTGTCTTTTCTTCTCTGTCGCCATCTCACCAGCTTCAAGTACTCGCTCCGATGAAACGCCGACTGTTGGGACAGTAGGTGGCATCGACTTCGAAAAAGTAGGTGGTGTCGATAATGACCTGAAAGTTGGGGTTGCCGTTCTGGTACTCCCTGTGTTGCAGAATGGATGGCTGTGAGCCCTTCGACAAATGGAAGGGCGACCATTTAACGCGAGGTAGTCAGACGAAGCCGAAAATGCGCAAACCCTGTGGCAGTACCAAATTTGATCCGGCTCCAACAGCCTGAAAGACTGAGACAACGATTGCCAAAAGACGTGCGGTCTCTCGACGACTGTGCGATAGCAGGGCATAGCACAAAGCGACCAGGACACAACCCGAAAACAATCAGCCGAAGAGAAAGCAGCCCAAACATATTATAGGACCCGAAAAGCGACTGTTAATCAGTTAGTCGTCTATCGGCAAAGAGTCTCTCCGTCACTTGGGCAGGCCATGAGAACAGTCGATCATCGTAGGCCTTTCGGTCCGGCAGGCCAATCGGCGATCCAGCGTGGCAACGAAACCGTCAGACGCAAAAGCTTGTGAAAGGCCGTCTGCCAGAAGCAATTTCGGTAGGAATGTTGTGACAAAGCTGTTGCCATCCTTTGTTCTCATCAAACCATCGCGTGCATGTTGTGGGCAAGCTCAAAGCAAGTTTGTCAAGATTCTCATGGATAGCCTCCTTCTTGATGTGGCTTCTGAAGGCCTGACGCACGAAAACCCAGAGTTGCCGTTAAAGTTTGACCCCTTAGAAGGCTGAACCGCAGCCCCAACTGAGCCTGAGCAGCACTGGTGACCTTGGCATTAGGAGCCGCACTGAGGTGTCCACCCTGTGGCAGTGTCCTTAGCACTCCAGCCTTTTTTCGGGGCAACGCGAACAAGGCCCAAACTGGCTCTGCCCCCCTGGGGCCGGGGCTTGGGGTTGTGGGCCTGGGCTGCTGGGGCAGGAGCCTGTTCCACAAAAAAACGTGCTTTACGCCTAGCCCCAGGGCGGAACCGAACCATTCAAGCAAGCATGACACCGGAACTGCACCTTTGCAAACTAAAACAGAAACAGCGGGTAAAGTGAGTGGCGACTCAGCGAACACTGCACACGGTTGATTCCAGCATCAAGGTGCCGAAGCAGTTGTTCGTCTCAATACTCACCACAAACCCTAAAGCCATGAGTGCCAAAGGACCAAGATGACAAATAACTTAAGATGGGTGTGGGAACACGAGTGAAGTTACTTCTCCCATCTTTCATGCACGACCGTTTTTCTGCAGCACGCATAATCCCGTCCCCCATTTATTAAACACCCCCCTAATAATGAAAACACTTTGGGGACAATCCTCCCGAAGTCATCCCTGCATATCCCTGCCTTTTTAAGACCTAATTTGCATTGGGGGGGTCCGGAGCAAGCAGGAGCAAGAGCGAAGGCAAGAGCAAGAGCTGGAGTAAGAGCAAAAGCAATTGCAAGAGTAAGAGCAAAAGCAGGAGAAATAACAGGAGAAACAGCAAGAGCAAGAGCAGGCGCAGGAGCGAGAGCAACAGACGTCGCAAGAGCAGGAGCAGCTCGCGCAGGGGCAAGAGCAAGAGCAAAAGCACAAAAACACTTGCCGAGTTTCTATTGGGGGGGGGGCCGTTTAATACGAGGGGAAGGAATTACCAATCTTGGGCTTGCGACGATGTCAACCCAACCCTTTTTGAGGGGACAGGTTGGAGTGCATGGGCGAGTGATAGCGGCGTTGGCGACCAAATGACATGCTCAAGATCAGCCCCGAACGTAGCCCCCGAACGAGGTGCAGAAGAGGCAAATAAAGATGGCCACAAATCCCGCATCATACTGTCAGGAATTTGATTGCTGCGTTTCCAAGCTAAGTCTGGTGTGAATGCAGGCAAAAAGGTACCACACAGACGGTGTGTGTGCAGCATGCTGCCGTTTAACGGAAACACAGGACGAAACTGTCCAAGACAGTAGCAGTGTTCCGGTGCCAACAGCGTAAGCATAGACGGGAATTCGTAACAGCCCGACAACTGCGAAGAGCGACCGGAAAAGACTACCGTTGTCATGCGGCAACATAACAAAACCATGCTGCGGCGATTTACCTCACGAATGCTTCGAACCGGCACAACCAGTCGAGAGCCTATGCCTATGCTTTGAAAGCCTTCCTGAAGGCAACCGAAACCACCAATTAAAAGCAACAATTCGCAGCACGAGCAGCAGCTATGTTGCTCCACAGTCTGAAGCCATGCCTTCGTGCAGTGAAACCCTCGCCAAGGCTGCTGCAACGTTTAACACGGCCAGCACGGTTATCACGATGTACAGGAGCAAGCCAGTCACAGCCTGAAGGGGTGCAGGGCAAGGGCCAAGGGTCCACGACAGGCGGATGCTTAATCAGAGCAGTGGGAGCGTTGTTCGGTCTGGCTTCAAGCAGTGTTTGTGGCTGCGGCCAGTTGCACGTGTGGCTGTTGCGGGCCTGTGCCCAAAGTGAAAATTGCCCTCAAAGATGTCTCGAACAGGCGACCTGAACTGAACACCCTACAAAAGCAGTGCTGATCGACAAGTTCCAAATGCCGACGGCTATACTGACCATTCAGTGAAACCCAAGGGCCCAAGAGCTATAAGAAACTGAGACCATCGAAGGAGGGTGTGTGACAGTACTCGATTTGGAAGTAAACAAGCCTGTGGAGAAACGCCAAATCACTACTGCTGACGCCGGGTGGCACTTTAGATAGCCGTGGGAAGACGGAAGCCATGCAAAATGTCTCAAGGAAACCACCAGTTTTGTCTACCCATTAGCTGAAATTACTGAAGCCGCCACTGCAACCTCTGAGAGGCACTCATGTTCGTCGTCACACCAACACTAAACGTAGGTTACAAAGCGAGTCACGATCTCCGAGACGGACCGCAAAGGCGTCAGGGCATCATTCCAGCTTAGGCCGCCGGTGATGGCCATGAGAAGCCTGAGAGACGACTGGCTCCATAATGTTAACCTTTGGGAGTATATCGGGATTATATACCATATATAAATAAATAAATAAATATATATATATATATATATATCATATATATCATATATATCATATATATATATATATATATATATATATATCATATCTATCATATATATATATATATACAACGACGATAACAACATCCGGGTTACAGGTTCTAGATCAACGACTGCCGGTGATGATAGTGATGATGTACCGAAGAAGATTTCAAAGCTAACGTTTGAGATGCCACACTCGTATCACGGTCTGGTCACTTACCTGTTTGGGAGTAGGGATCATAGTACCTCAAAAAAGTTAAGTTACCTACTCTACTACTATAGGCTTAAGTGAGAGGACTCATGCACTGCAAAAAGGCTGCTGGATGGTGTCAAGAAAAGAGGTCTCGAAAGGAAGTTAAGAAAACCAATGTGGAACTTGACCCCAAGCTGCCCCACGAAATGGCTCAAATTGCCGTTTGGGCACGTCAGCATGCTCTCAGGCACGCTGGACCAATAGGTCAGGAGCTTGCCGAACACCTCCTGCCATGTCGACTGCTTTCATGGCAGTGCTCGGGATGCAGGAGACCCGGTGTCCCATGGAGCCCCATAGAGCCGCAGAGTACAGGATGTAGCAAGCGTGATATATCTATGCAGCACACTCGAGACTGTGTGCGTGGTTACTACTGCTGTTGGCGCTGCTACGGTTGTAATCAGCGTTGCTTGTGGTGGTCGTTCTGCTTGCTGTTGTAAATGCAGTGGCCTGTCTTACTTTTGACCGGTTGTGTTATCCTTGCAGTGGCCCGTAGAGTCTATAATCCGATGTTCAGCATTCCGTGAAAAGTTTGTGTGTTTGTTCGTGGTCGTTGTTGTTGTTGTTGCTGCTGTTGTCGTCACGTTGTGGCTACGCAACCCGATGACGTTTTGTGTGGCGATGGTCCTGCTCCTGCTGCTGCTGCTGTTCTTGGTGCTGCTGGTGCTGGTGTTCGGTAGTGGTCGCCGTTGTTAGCAGTTCTTGTTGCTGTTGTTGCTGCTAAAGCTACTACCGCCCCTGCCGATGTGGGTTGGTTGGTCCTGCTGCTATCGAACATGGCTCTAGATCTTCAAGGATGTGCTGGACGTTGATGACGCAGCTGCTACCGTTGAGTAGTCTTGTTATGCTGTTAGTTGATGTCCTGCTGCTGTTGCTGCGATTGCTGTCGTCAAAGCCGCTACTGTTACTGTTGCAGCTGCTGGTGTGTGCTGCTGCCTGTATTGCCAGTAGCGTTGATATAGGTGTTCCTTTGCATATCCTTGGATGTTGTCTTATTGTTCGAGCTAGTCCGAAAGAATACGCCTGCTGGTGGTATTGTTGTTACCTCTGGTGCCGTGGCTGCTTTGGTATCACTATGCTACTCTTCTGGGAGGCGGTCTGTATACAGCTATCCGTAAAACCGCGCAATTTATGAGCATGTACGATGCCTGTGTGTATTTATAGACATGTATGTATATATATACAAATATAGAGATGTGACTGCGCAGTGTGCATCATGACAAGCGGCTGCACGCACATGGAGAGCGTTGCTATTTGTATATACATCCGCAGTGACCCCTGTCCGCATGTAAGCTTGTTTGTATGGGATGTAGATGTGTATGTTCACCGGATTAGGGTGTCCGTGCCGGCGCAATTTTACACTTGCTGTGCATAGACATCCCTCTACATCCATCCAATGAAAGCACATACATAGACACAGAGACATGTCTTTGCATGTGAATATTACATGTCTTTCTGCATACACATTGTAATTATGTATGTGTACACGCAATGCTTCCTATGATTGAACATAGTCTTGTGGATGCAGGTTCTGTGCAATGAAGAAATAGGCTCAAAGGCACTCACACATATAGGAGGGAATTTCCGCGTCCTCATTGGCACAGTCCAATGCATCGGGCTGGAACTTCACGTGCCTGCAGTGGTCCGTGACCTTAGAATCTTAGGAAAGTGAAGAGACCTTGGCATGATGCTGGTTGCTACGATGACCTGGAAAGAAGGACTACAGTGATAAAAGCAAGAAGCACAAGCACCAAGAGCCCTCGAAGCAGCGGCTACTGTGCCTTTGAGCTGGACCCATGTCAACTCATTAATTCCCAGATAACAATGGAGCAAGCACGGCTCTAACTTTCCACCAACTTGTTATGCCTCAGAACTGACACGTTGTGACGTGCTGCATGTGGCTGTCATGGTTTAGCTTGTCATCTTGATGTTCAACGGTGTGATACCGCGCATCTTTCTGGCCGAAGTAGCGATTTGCGCGATCAGCACGCCAAATAAATAGAAGAGGATCACCAGCAAGAGGGACGTCCAGAACACCGAGCCCAGAGTACTGATGATGGAGAAGACAATGGTTCTCAGCGCACCTATGTACCTCCACGGTCATGCAGACGTTTTGGCTTCGATAGAGACTTATTTGCTTGTGCATTTCCGGGCAACCGGCGTCCCTCGTGCTTCCGGCACAGTTCTTCAACGTAGCTTCAAGACCCTTTAGCTGTATATTCTTCCTTACAGAAACGATGCCAAGCCGTCCCGGGCACCGCAGGAGCCGTACCACACGGATGCCCCTCAAGGCACGGACAAGGCGAAGGAAGCCTCGGCTGTGATAGCCTAGGAGCCTGTCAGAGTCAGGTCAGGGTTCATGATGGTTCAGGGTGTAGGGAGTTTTGGGTTCAGGGTTTAGGGCGTCAGGTAATGTCACGGTTTTAGGCAGTGCAGCTTCGGGCTTGGGTTGCAGACTGGGCTTGGAATTGAGGCCTCTGTCTGGGCCCACGGAGATTCGGCTGTTGAGCAATGGACCTGAGCTTTGGCACCGTCCTCAGTGTGCGACGGTCTCATATATAATTCCGATGCTACGAAGGTAGCACCCATGCAAACATCCCGGAGCTCACCCTGCTGCCCATTCTGGAAGCCTTGCACATTAGCACCGCAACACTGTGAATTCTCCGCCCGTTGAACCTCAACCGATTGGACCAGCCCCTTCTGAACCGGAACTGCACGTAAAGCCAACGTTGCGACGGTTATATACAGGCTCTGGAGAGGATGGTTGCGACCCAGCAGCGCATGACTCGCAAGTGGCTGGGATCCATCTGTGTCTGCGCCCTCTGCTCACAGGCGACAGCAACGAAACAAGGCGTGCTAGCGACTTGCCAGAGCTCATGCGCCCAACCAACCACCCAACCAATCAAGCACCCAGCTAGCCAGCCAGCACACACAAACAAGCACACACACACATGTTAAAAACCTGGCATGATACTACGACAGGACTAACCACACTCAGAAGGCCAGCTTGGCAACACTGAAGCTTTCCAAACCTTGCGTGGGCCTTGGATGTGCCTTGCAGCTCCAACTTTCAAGCTTGGGCCGCCATTTAGAACGGCCCAATCCAGGCTGACCTAGACTAAGAGCGTTGTCCGACCTGCTGAATGCTACCAGTACAAGCCAGAAGACAAGAATTGCCAAAAACGTCCTTCACCATGTGTTGCCAGGATTTTCATGCTGTTGGGATAGCGAAAACATCTCCGGTCTACCCTGATAGTGCGCATATGTTTTTGCTATTTCGCTCTTGCGAAACGGGTCTACAAATCATCCTAAACCCAAAACCCATCATGCCCCGAATCCTAAACTCTATTTGTCAAAGCCCTTGACCCTGAACCTTCAGAGCCGTCAGCTCGACTCTGAAGCCCGAAGCCTGACCCCTGAAAGCCCTTAGGGTTTAGGGTTTGGGTTTAGGGTTTAGGGTTTAGGGTTTAGCCCTTTAAGCCCATAAATCCTGAAGCTTCCCCTTAGCCACCTTCCAGGAAACCTGCAGGATTCCAATCGGTTTAGTTCCTCTTCCTCGGATTTTGTTGTTCAACTTCTAAGTTGGGCGTTATAATGGAAGGTTCATTATCCAGGTTTCAGGGCTCTGAATATTACTAGATTCCCAACACCTTTGAGGTCCAATCTGGGAAGGTGCATCCGACGTCGTCCAGAATGCCAACAAAGCCACATGGCGGTCAACAGGAGCTCCGCCAACATCTCGAACACTGACAGCACGACTATGAACAGGTCGAATAGGTTCCACCTGGGCCGACGAAGAAGATGCCAGGACACTCCCCAGAAAATGACATCAGTGGATGAAACGTCTCGAGTTGACAACATCTGTGATGCCGCAACCAAAAGCCCAGATATTTCTTCAGTTGCACGCGTAAAGTGGAAGGAAAGAATCCTGAATCGCTGCCGTCTGCTAGATCGCATGGGAGTGCTACTGCTGTTGATGCTACGAGTAGCACACTCGCGATCTTTCTCCTAGACTATTATGATTGTCTGTACAAGAACGGCTGCTCCCGTTGCTGCTGCTCACAGCTCGGCAACGCAAGTACTCTGGGAGTCGACGTCTTGTGCACCGGTTCACAGACCCATGGCACAACACCGGATGTGGATTGGCATCGACGTGTCTGGCCGTTGGAAGGTTGATTGCAAAATCCTAACAAGCCAGCTGGTAGCCCTGGAAAGTCGCTTCGCAGCTGTGCATTCACACAGGCTTCTGTGCATATCAATTCACCACGAAGGCCAAGACGCCATTTTTCCGATCCGAAGAAGAAGTCTCGACCTTTGGAGGAGTCTCTGCGAGTACGAGTATGTCTCTGCATCAGCTCAATCGTAAGCATCCCCGCTCTGTCAATCCAGCAAGCAGCTCCTTCCGGAATGGCTCTTCAGTTCGGACCCCATGCCGGTGGAATTCGGGCGCTTCCCAAGACTCTGGTCAACCCGAAGCTTCCGACCATGTCGACGTTTGGGCCAAACTCAAAACCCACCCATCAAAAACAAGTGGCATCCGCAGCCGACAAGCTTCAACAAGATCTCCACAACGAAGATGACGACAATGATGCTATTCCTCATCGGAAACATCATGTTGCAGGAGGTGTGGATACAGCTGCTACGTAATTAGTAGTCTTGGCATCAAAGCAGAAAGAAGGACACGTTCGGCCGGACCCACAGCATGACAACGCTGAGAACCATCCAAAGCACATGATGAAGAACGCTCTCGGATCTTCCCCCGGAGGCAGCGGCGAACTGACATCCACCTCCGGCTGGGAAATGTAGCGATCTGAATAATTGCTTGCAGACTCGGTATCAATCCTTCAGTTAGATCTTCCGACCTTACTGCAGCTCCTCAACTCCCTCATTTGCAAGCAGTCTACCGAGGCCAAGGACAGTCTGCCCACGCTGGAGCACTCACACAGGACTGAAAAAGCTTGCCTGCAAGTGACTGTGAAACATCCCACCTTCCTTCACTACGGTCCAGCGCTTCAATTCATCGCTCTACGCCTAAGGTACCCAACTCACACTTTGAAAGTCAGCAACGGCCTCAACTCCAAGAAGCACGAGGTTCAAGAGAATGACTAGCGGCATGCCCACCTGACCAATCCACGTGGAAAGATCGTAGTTGTTGGATAATCGGAGTGGGTCGGGGTATACCGAATAGGGCAAAGGAAGGTGCTGCCGGCACTCCTCTGCTTCAAAACTGACATCCGAAGGGGAGACGATGCTGCGGAAGCACAGCGCTTTATGTTGGTGGTGCCTGCGCAGCCGCACCGACTTAACACCAGGCTACTGACAGTTCCCCGGTACGTTGCTGAATCGGTGCACTTTGCGTCATCAACTTAATAGCAGGTACTTGAATCCTGCGAGTGAAGTGAGCGGGGCCAGCGTGCCCCTTCACACCTTTGATGTTCCCACACCGTAGACAAGAACAAAGGGAACAACATGTGCGGGCACTCTGAGCGTCGTGTTACCAGTCTTTTCCGAAACACAAGACCTTGGCACATAGGGGTTTGCATGTGTCTGCACATTCATCTATGCGAAGCAAACACAATTGCATGTGGGCACGGTTCTCAGTACTAAATCGCTACTGCTATTTCCCTCATAATTCAGGTGACTAGACCGGTCATAGTGTACAACAGTGCACCTGGATGGTCTGTCGCCGCTGCCAGTGAAGGAATGTACACTTGAAGCACGAGATACGGATAGTGACCCTGGAAATGCGGAATACCTTACCCTTGAAGGACCGTGATATTCATAGCCACACGGAACCCGCGGTCAGCGCCTTGAAAGCTGTGGACTTCACCAGCGACTCGGCTAAAGACATCGGCTCGCCGTCCATCTCTCCTGGGCGAGGCCCAGCGGCGTATTTTCTTTCCATTTGCGTATGCAACTACTTGACTGCTGCGCCCTTGGAAGCTTAGGTGCAGCGATGCTGGCTACTGCTCCCCTGGCTGTGATTCCCCCTGCTGTGGTAGCTATGCAAATTCAGGCATTAACCATTAATGACATGAAAGTCAGACCGAGCAGTGTGTCTTAGTGGCATGACTACTGCCTCTTGATAGTAGCAGTAATAGCAGTAGGGGTAGGAGTAGGAGTAGTAGTGGTCGCCGTCGTCGTGAGATGAGAGTAGCAGCAGCATGAGGAAGTAATACCAGCAGCAGGACTAGTGCTGTCGTAGGGAGGGAGTGATATAGTAGGAGGAGGACAGCCTGATTCTCACTGCGCTGAGTATGTGTTCACTTCTTGCCATCCTGACTCAAATGATTGGTTTTGAGTTTACACCAAGCATCGGGTGAGTCGGCTGGGGCTCAACGAGACGCCGTGCTCAGAGTTGATCGTCGAGAGCTTTTTGGCAGCTGCTTCGGCCTTCCGCACCATGCCCTCTCTGTGCATGCGTGTGCGTGCGTGATCTCCGTGAATGCATGCGGGTCTCTACGTGCCCGGTGTCTGTGGGTGTGAGCAGGGGGGGCGATGCATCGAAGGATATTTGAGTCAGTGCCGGCCTGCTGTTGACCTGCTGGGGTGGCATGGCCGGACACTCTGGGCTGTCGCATATCAACAGCTTGAACGATTCAGCAAGGTGGTGGACAGACGACCTGTCGCAACAGTCGAGTACTGGATCCCCTTCCCAGAGCCTATGAAGCCAAGCCCTGAAACCACACGAACCAGCAAATCTAAAGATACAACCCTCTGCAAGTAGCGTCCTCACCCGGCCTCAGAGCTCTCAAACAAGAGGTAAGATAAGACAAGATAGCACACAACCGGCCTTCTTCCTTTGCTCTTTGAAGTTGCCCTGGAGATATATAGAATCCCAGGAGCTGGCAGCCTTGTCCTTGAGCTTTGGAAGGCTATCGATTTAGGATGGCTCAGGGCTTAGGGTGCACAGAGGCTCAAAAACAACTGTGCGAGCACTTCAGAGCCGCAGAAGGGTCTACAGGCTGTAGTTTTGACTTCAGCCTGGTGTTTCGACTGTGGTGCATCACTGGGGAGTCGGGGTGGGGGGGGGGGGGGGGNGGGGGGGCTGCGTCCACCCAGTGACGTAACTCTAGGACTCTAGGCTGGAGGCCAGCCTAAACCCTGGCATGTAAGTTGATACTAAGTTGATAGTTGCTAGTATCAGAACCAGAAGCTCCCGAACCTGCCACGAACACGATGAATGCAACGCTGACAGACACAAGACGAGCCGCAGCCGCATCAGACTGTGTCGCCGTGACAGTGCTCCTCAATGAGCTGATAGTCGTGGACCGGTCTGCACGAGGGGTAATCCATGTCCGATTTCTTTGAGCAGTTCAGTGCGTACTTTGCACAAGCGAGTAGCATCGCCGTACTGTGTCTTGCCACTTCTTCTCTCACCCACAAGCCCCACCAGATCATCCGCTCTAGCTGTCTGCTATGGAGAGACATGTTTGACATATTAGATACAGGAATTGTCAGCATGGTCGCATTCATGACATGGTTCTTCTACTTACAGTTCCTTTGGCCACAGTGTGTTGTGGCTTCGAAAGTTTGCCACTGTCCGGCTGAGCTTCAGTTTTCATCAAACTGCTATGGTACCATATTCTGCTGCGAAAGCAAAGCCAGGTATTGCTTTGGCTTGGATTCAGTCGTTTGGGTTCTTTGGTGGCATATAGCTTCTCTGGTGCTCTTCTCGTGCTGCCTTCCAGGACAATTTCAAACTTCCTACAAGGGTAAGCTGGTTTGATTCTGAACAGTGCGCTGCAAACCTGCTACCATTGTAAAATTGAAACACAAATCTTTGCTACAGTCCTGTGTAATCCATATCGCATCATTCTGGGCTACCTCAACGTCATGCTAGCGTTGTGTCAATATCTGAGTTCACACTATAGCCAGAAGGTTGAGTACCGTATCATAGGACTGGGCTGTCTTCAACGCCCATCAGCAAGCAACTGCGCACTTCAAGTACGCAGCACCCACGCTGCTATCTTGCTGTTGGGCATGCCTGCTCTCGTGTAAGCCTGTCACTGTATTCCAGTCGACATGACGGTGCCAGTTAGTCAGAGAAACCATATTGATGTGTGACTTGGCTGCTGTGTTGTTTAGGTAGACATTGACCATCCGACGTATCTTCATGCAAATAGTTGCCTTCCAATGTACTTCCTCTTAATACTGAAGGCCGGAAGTACAACTCCGCACATGCTAAACAGCCCGCAATTCTTTGGACACTTTGCCTGATTCAAAATGCTGTGACTCAATCCACAAAGCATGGCTGATGTTGCTAGATCAGTGACTTGACACATTCACTTGCTTTGATGGACAGCCATGGCTAACGGCTAACACAGTGATCTGTGGAGTTATACTTGACTCGACAGGAAGGCCTTTTGCCAGCTTCTTCGCCGTCACCTTGCTCTGCCGCCGATCCTTGGATTGCTGGCGCCGCGGATAGAAAGGCCCAGACGAGTACCGGGGTCGTCTGTATAAGAGGTTTCGATGCAAGCTCTCAAGGTTCAATGGACAATCGAAAGTTTAGGGCACGTGATTCCGGGAATCCATTTGCGCACGCTCGACAACCCCAACCGCTTGTGACAGGAGGACGGACATGGAGGCATGCCTATTTGCAGTCAGGCGGACGCTCTCGGACATGTCTGCATCTTCACCTGTGGCAGGCTCGGATAGCACGTGCCGTCAGCAGTCTAAAAAGAATCATTTGGGCCATGAGGAACTTGGAGTCCTTCTGAAGGCAGGAATTTATGGGGAGCGCCACCAGCCCCGCAACAGCTAAAGTTCTAAAGGAGAGGCTACTGAGAACCTCAGAGACTTCACACACACACACACACACTGTATGCACATTACATATTGTCATGCTTGTATAACACGAAACCGGAAGTAGAAAGTAGCAGTTGTCATACGTTCTGAGTTGGCAGTCCTAGGAAAACTTATCCAAGAAACGACGCTCCAAAACCGTCCTGTTCTCAAGGTTCGGCTAGTCGGTCAGAGAAATGCCACACTGCATGGGCATCGTCAATTTGTTTAAACTGAATCTTGAGGGTACTGTGCGGCGATCTCACAAGCAATCGTAAACCAGCAGGATTCCATGCTGATGCATCGCTACAGATGACTCATCGCTTCCCCCTAACACTGACCCCCCCCCCTCCCTAATATAAAAACTCCCGGCCCCCGGAATTCCGCGGTTTCGGGCCCACAATTGAAAGTTATTTATAAAACATTAGGGGGGCCTAGGATTGTACTAGTTTTAATGAGCCAAGACTACAGCACTACAACTCAAACCGGAAGGACCGGAGCTTTATGGTTTAGGCGTTTAGGGCTTAAGGTTGAGGGCAAAGGGCTTTAGGGCTTTATAGGGTTTAGGGCTCAATTTAGCTTACGCAACCGGAACGGCTGCGTAGGAAACGGTTGTTGTTTACTTGTCTGACTGTCTGGCTCAATACTAATTATTGTCAATCCGACTCATACCCGGATGCCCCGAAACCCCCCCTAATAAAAACACTGACACACCGAAATGCAATTTTTATATTAGGGAGGGGGGGGGTTAATATTCGGGGGAAGGGATTACAGGGTCACATACCCGCCATACGCTTTGCACTGTTGCAGTCTCGGGCCCGATGAGTGGTGATTGAAATCGGAAGACATAAAGAAGTAGCTATGCACGTATGTTCCAGATGGGAGCGAGGAAGGCAGAGAGAGAGGGAGAGAGAGAGAGAGAGGGAGAGCGAGCCTTGATAGAATAAATTGCGGTCTGCAAAAGAGCTGATCGACTGGAAGGAACTGATAGGTAGCTAGAAGGATAAATATAGAGAGAGAGAGAGAGACAGAGAGAGACATACACACAATCCAACAAAACAGGTGCATTATGCTATTACACTGTACAATCCTGGACAGACGATCAACGGAAACTGCGAGCACCCCGCCCCGGGCCTTCTTTGGCGGCTCCAGGCTTAAACCTGGGCTCTCTCTTTCCGCATCCCAGCAGCCGATCATATCTGTGAGTGTCCATGGTAGTTGAGCGGGGAGTATGATCAAAGAAGTACGTGAAGCTTCACTCAAGCAAACGGGAGCAGCAAAGCAGCAGTCGCCTGTGCTGCTAAAGTCGTCGTACCCAATGTGCCTCTCTGTGTGTGTGGTGTGTGCGTGTTTGCAGACAACCTGTTTTACTTTCACAACACATGCAGGAAGAAATACACTGCAATTCGAGGCCTGCCTACTGGCCTGATCCATTTACGTAATTGTCACCGTCCAAGCTGCGCGTGACTGCTGGATGCCGTGCTGTTCCGTCTCGACGCTATGCTGTTCCGTCTCGATGCGTCTGCCGTTCCTGGTGTCGCCATGCCTTCGGAAAAAAATAACTACCTCATGACACAAAGCTGATGGGAACTGTGGCATTTTAAAGGGAAGATGGCAAGCGAAAGTGCCGGTCAACCACACGGCGGCAGCTCTGAAAACATCGTAGGACCGTAGGGCGTATGGGGCGCAGTCTCACACAAAAGGACTGCCAGGTAAACGGATCATGCAGGCTCACAAAAGCCCCGCACAGCCCGTTCTGGTGCTAGACTAAGTGTTTTGACAAGGCAACATCCGGAAGTCCAAAACGTTCTGCAAAAGTCTCGACCCAGCCTGCATGCTCCGTGTCGACCGGACCCATGTTGGAGGCCGTGCTGAACCTGATGCTGACTTCAGCTTGGAAGATGTATAGAGCTCCAGGATTCGGGGTTCGCAGTTTCCGGCATCAACTTTGAGCCATCTTTGTATGGAAGCTTTCAGGCTAGCAAAGGAGCGCTGTGGTTTGATGGCTTGGGTTGCAAGGATGCAAACAGGACAGATCCCAGGTCTTCGTGTGCCCGTCCATACCAACACCAGCATTCGAAAGCATAGAAACTGTCCCAGCAGGAGCAGGAGCAGGAGCAGGCATCGCCCAACTCGCAAAACAAGCCAAAGGTGACCAGCTGCCTGAAGAAATTGGGCTGCTGCTTCTGATCCTGTCAGGGTGCCGAGGCCGGCATGGTAGATGATGTGCCTGGGGTGCTGGACCTCTACACTGTCCGATGCATGGAACTGAACCGTTTCGAACATGGAACGTAGCTGTCACGGCATCACGCGGAGTTCTCCTGCGCCTCTGAGTCAAGGGTTGCTGGTGACCGTGGAGACTGTGGCGCAGCCACTGATAGAGATAGAGACTGCGGCAAAGTGAACGAAGATGCCGCGGTTTCCGGAAGCTGCACCGGCAGGAGCGGCGTTGGCGTCAGCATTGGTGTCCCCGGTCGCTGGAGAGCTTCCTGCGTGAAAGTGTGGCTTCTGTTCGATTGCATGTAGATTGGTGTTGTTCGAAATCAGGAATGAAAAAAGAGCTCAAGTCAGATCTGCTGGCGGACTTTCAGCGAGCTATAGATTGTAGAAGCCCATGCCATGGAACTAATCCACAATCATATACGCCTGCTCAACATGCAAGCAAAAGATACATGCTAATTACAATCATCTAGGGCATCGCTTTCATGTTGCAGGACCTTTCTGGACGTTCCCACGAAATCCGGGCTTCAATGGAAGAAGACCTAAAACAGCGGCTGGAGTGTTCGAACCTCGTGCGAAGACTGGGATGAACCTATCAGAGGCGGGAAATTGGAACACCACAAGGAAGAGGTCTCCTGCACCATGGCTGACACCTGCTGGGTGAAGCCATTGAGAAGATCCTTCTGCTCGGCAAACTCTGCCTTCATGACACCTCAGACTTCGAGTCCCTGGATGAAGGTTCGCGAGGTTCTGCGCACATCTTTGTCCCTGATTCGGCCTCTTTGCCTAGTGACGAGATCGCAACTCTAACTGGGACGCCCTAGCTGCAAATCGTACGCACTAGCTAGATTCAACGATGGATTCTCGGCTAACACACAACCAAGCCACCCTCGATGAAGTCCTGGCAAAACTCGCAACTCGGAATTCCCCGAACACGCAAATCCATCAGGCATTGCCAAGCGAATTCGGGATACATATCCGTATTTGTGGTGGTGTCTGTGTATACATACATATGTATGTATATATGTATATATATTGTGTGTGTGTCCCCTTGCAGTCCTTGTATATCACTATAAATATACTATAGCTGAAGAATGTACACAAAAAGTTGACTTTAAATTGCTATACCCCTACTTCTGTTATCCCTGCTTTGCGGTTCCAGGCAGCCGACCAGGAGGCGCTGAAGTGCATCCTCGCCACGCGTAACTAAAAGGAATCATCGTCATCCGGATAGTTGCAACGTGGATGATGTCTTAGCCTTACTTTGTCCAGGTCAGTTCGGGCCCATATGCCCCATGATGCTTCTACAAGGCTAGACTCTGGAGTATGTTTATGTATGTAAATATGAGACAATCTCGGGTTCGTGAGGTTTGGACTGTCAGTTGACGGTTAAGTAACAGGCCAACATTCTCCAGGTAAGTAGCAGGCCTGCTGGTTCGAAGCATCGGACTCAATACTCGGAGGTAGAAGCCGAGATGAAACACTTCCGGCTGAAGAGCTAGTTCGGTCGCATGCTGCGGCAGATGAGTGCGAGAGAGAGCGAGAGAGAGAGAGAGAGAGCGAGAGCGAAGGTAGGAGGGAGGGAGGGGGAGGGAGGGAGAGGGAGGGAGAGAGAACGGCAAAGAGCGAGAGAGAGCGGCAACCACAGGAGAGAGAGAGAAAGAGACAAACCTCAGAATATCCTCACCGCCGAGGATGTTGCCAAGCAGAGACATCGGAATCGTATGCATATACATAGTTACATACAGACAGACAGACATTGCATACGTGCATACATACGTATAAACACATGTCGTCTGATGCAGTTTGTGCATGCGGGTACCGCGTGCGGATAGTGACAAAAAACATTGTCATGTGTTTACATACACACACGTGTGTGTCATGGTATGTCTATATATATATATACACACACATCGGTCAAGACACTACATGCAGGCGCACAAAAACAAACTGCGACACACACACACACACATACCCAGTCTGAGCTGGTTGTCTCGGCATCATCTCTCTTCACGCTTCGAATTGTGCAGACTCCAAGCAGGCATTCACTCTAGGTTTCTTCAGAAGGTCTCTGACGGTCACATTCCGAATATACTCAAAATCTCTAGATGTGTTCTGTGAGCTCAGATCCTATATTCGCACGGACATCAATCTCTTGACTCTTGACATCAATGCAGGCACGTCCAGGTGATCAGCCTGGATATCCTCCCATCTCAAGAGTAGCTTCGTTGGCAGTGGACTCTTGAGTGGGCCACTGCCCCCTGCATTCTTTGCAAACTGTCAACAGAGGTAGCTTCCTTAGGAACAGGAATTCCACACACACACACACACACACGCGCACACACACACACACACACACTCACACCCGCACACCCACACACACACACACACGCACACACTCGCACACATACACAGACACAAACCACCTGCGTGTGTGTATGTGTTTTTTGCCTGTGCGTGTGTGCATGTATGTGTGTGTGCCATTTTAGATGGCATGTGCCAAACGTAGTTCATACAAGTACCAAGGAACTGGTAAGCGGACCAACAAGATGCATAATGGCAGCAACAGCTGGAGCAGGAATAAGAAGCACCGTAACCACAAGTGACAGGGAAGAGCAACAGTAACGGCAAAAGACGGCGGTAACCAACAACAGCATAATGGTCTTGGCAGCAGCAGCAGCAGCACTACCACCGACAACTAAAGCCGAAGCAACAGTCATGACGCTAAGCTGCAGCAGCAACAGCAGCCGCTGCACCACCACCACCACCACCACCAGCAAAACATGACAAAGCCACAAAACAACAGACTCCCCTGTAACCAGAATGGCAAACTTAAGCAGCAGCGGCAAAGAAACATGCGGTGGTGACCGTGTAGGCAAAACCCCCAACCAACACTTTCCCCTGTTCTTGCAGATCCATCATGTTAGGATCTTGTGATGCTGAGTTAGGCTGTGCACTTGTGGCTGGTCGGGGGCTGCTACATGCCCAGAAACGCAGGCCGCATTCCGTCAAAACGAGCTGTTTCAGGATAAGCCGAGCTCCTTTCCAGTTTTCCTTGGGTGTTGACTTGTAGTTATTGAGCTCATACTAATACTAAGCCACTCTGAATCCTGAACCGGGTCTGAACTTTTCACTCCTAACCTCGACGTGGAAGTCCTGCGCCAGCAAGTCCCGTTCTTCCGGCACGGGGTCAAACGCAGATGCCATGGCACTGGCACTGGAGGAAATCCCTCTCCCAGCAACTTGGGTTGTCCTTAGACTTAGACCCGTAAGTACAGGTGTCTGGTATACCCACTACGTTGAAGCTTGACAGTCTGGTCTTGTCAAGAATCAGCAGCATTGTACATCAGACCGGCGATCTGATTCTGGGAGCTTCTTGGACCGACATTGAAAAAAGGCATCGTTGCGAAGCCGGCTCATGCATGGAGGGACTGTGTGCTGACTGTACACATACACCTCTGCCTCGCTTCCACGGTGCCCCTCCGTTTGTGGATCTTGGCAACATCCCATACTGCGCATTATCTGAATCGAAAAGTCTGATCCGAATCCATCTGTGGGCCTGTACTAATCATTCTAGGGAAGGCGTGGCCTTGGTACACAACGAAGCGCATTGATGCAGAAGTGGCTCCCAACTTGATGCTTCGCATGCATATACATATATACAGATATATACATATATATATATATCTTCCTTTTTATTTATTTACTACATATACATATGTATACATATACTGATATGTGACGAATAATATCTGTGTGCATGTGTCCTCGCGACAATAACACCGCCCGGCACGCTCGATCTTGAAAGCCCTGGCTGGCTGCGCCTCGTCTGCTGCAGCCTCCCCACGAAGCTCAGCGCTTCGAAAGGCCTGGCGCTTGGAAGCACTGGAATGTTTGGGACCTGAAGACTACGAGTTGATGGAGACCGTCAGGCATGGACTTAGAAATGCTCGGCTGAAGCTTGTGGCATGGAGGTTCGGGCATTGGCACTTGTGTGATACTTCAGGCTCCAAGACCTACAGTACATCTTGGAACAACTAGACCAGTGCTCAGCTTCCGGTCTAACGTCGCAAGTAGAGAGCAAAGTTCTACAAATCAGGAATGTAAGGTACATCCAAGCAGCCGAGTGCGTGTTTTCAAATTTGTGACCAGCAAGGCCTTCCCTAAACGTAAAATCCCCATATCCCCTCAATCAACAAACAATTGAAGGCGAGACACTAAACTTATGTCGAAAGCCCTACATGCCAGAAGACCAAAGACAATGAGGGAGGCAGCAGGAACAGCAGTAGCAAGGCAGCTGTCGCTTGTGCTGCTAGTAAAATCTTGTCTGCGTAGTCTACGTGTGCATGCGCTCGTGTGCGTGTGTGTGTGTGCGCGCGCATGCAGTTTGTTTTACTCTCATAATACATGCGAGAAGAAGTGCACAACAATTCGAAGCCCGCATCCTTACCTGATCCACTCCCCACCCTAAACCCTAAAAAATCAAGAGCCCTGAACTTAAAACCCATACCTTTACTAGACATTACCAACTCTTTTGAACCTTGAAAGTCTTAGAACCCTAAACCCCTGAGCCTCAAAGCCGCAAAAACCAATCTCCGAACGCGCCTCCGCCTCGCTGCGGAGGGCATGCAGCTGCTCGCTCTGGAGTCGGCCTCTGTCTCAGCTTTTTCCGTGCCGCTTGGGGAGTTTGGGATGTACGGTTTTGTTCTAAAGGTCTTTTTAAGTTTCTGGGATGCCTTTGTGTGATCAGAGTAACGTCTCTGAGCCGTTTTGGGTTTACGCTGTTCGTCTGTAGCATATCTAAACATCGGCTCGGTTTCCGATCCTAACCTGCAGGGCCCTGAGATCCACTTTCCGGACCCGTCACGGCACCTTTTCAGCGTTCAGAAGCTCCCTGTTGAAACAACAGGCGATGATGATGCTGATGATGATGGTGAGGGTGGTGATGATGATGATGATGCTGATTATGATGATGATGATGATGATGATGCCAATCCTGGCCGCATCAAGCTTACATGATTACGTAGACATACATTATGCGTATACACTTGTATGGGTATGTATAGTTGTAGATAGACCTATCTACACAGGCACATGCACTACAAATACCTTCACCGTAATCACGCTACTGACGCTGACAGTGCTTGTAGAAGCAATGACAACAAGCATAACCACTATTCGTATCAATGTAAATCATGATCATAGTGAT
This sequence comes from Symbiodinium sp. clade A Y106, assembly GCA_003297005.1. Taxonomy (NCBI): domain Eukaryota; class Dinophyceae; order Suessiales; family Symbiodiniaceae; genus Symbiodinium; species Symbiodinium sp. clade A. Next base: position 198,838 of record BGNK01000700.1, read on the forward strand.
GGCGAGGATGACGGCATTACCCCAGTACAAGATGTACCCACATACATACATACATCCATCCATACATACATCTTATTCTTCCCTCACGGCAAAGAAGTCCTTGCGATGCGTCCTCCTTACACCGCATCTTTGATGTGCGGCTCTTCGATTGAGAGCTAAATGCAGAGGCATGCCTCCTCCTCCAGTCGACTCGAAAGTCCAAGCACTGGGGAGAGAAGCAAAGCCCCAGGTAATTAAATCAGTCTGGGCTCAAGAAACTCATCGAGAGACCGAGAGAGAGAGAGAGAGAGAGAGAGAGAGAGGGAGAGAGAGCGCGAGCGAGCGAGCGAGAGGAGAGAAGGAGAAGGAGAAAGAGAAGGAGCAGGACACAGAGACAGAGAAAGACAAAGAGAAACAGAACGACAGACAGACAGACAGACAGACAGAACGACAGAAAGAAAGACAGACAGCCAGCCAGGCAGGCAGAGACAGAGAGGGAGAGAGAGAGAGAGTGCAATACGTCGTTGAGGTCCTAAGCTTACTCAGTTACATGTAGTTTCTGAAGGGCACATGTCACTTGTGGCGCCTAGAGATGGCTCCGAGAACTATCAAGAGACCTGGAAACCTCGGCAAATAGCGAATCGACGCTGGCGAGAACGAGTGGCCGTTTTCTGCCCGAGTTCTACTGATCTTATGCTGCAGGGGCCAGGCACCGACATCTTGTGCCATGCGGTGGAGCAAACCCTGAATCCTGAACCGTGTGTGGGAAGCTGAGATCGTTGCAAACGTTTGCCTCGAGAACAGCTACTTCACCGGCACGCTGCTCCACCTCGGTTGTGGATGTCAGTTCTCGCCGTTTGGCATTTGAGCGGCGTCTTCTGCCCCAGAGTGTTGTGGCATGCATGCGTACACCTACTAGTGACTTTTGCAGATATGGATATAAACTTGGATGTAGATAGGGACAAAATTTGTTTTTGCAGGCACTTCCTAATGGGTTCCCCAGTAGAGACCATGACTTTCAAACTGATATGGGGTGCAGGTGTTCTTCCAAGCTATAATGGTGACGAGGCTTCTTCGAACATGGCCTTGAAAAACCAATGCAAACTCTGGACTATAGACTGCTGATAAGCTAATACAAGATGCCTCTCAAGGAGGGAAAATATTTTGGGGATCTTGAGATTACATGGCCCTGAAGGAAGGGGGTGTTTAAATGTGCATCTCAGGGCTCTTCCAGGCGCACGACATTGTTGGTAGAAGATCAACGATTCTAGTGTGACACAACCGCCACCAACTAAGGAAAGTCCATGTCCGAAGACTTTGCCCAAATTCGAACAAAGCAACCATGTAAGAAACTACCGATGTTCAATCGTTCTTGCAAGATCATAGTCGTGGCCTCTGCGCGCAGTGCTGCCGCGGCCTGCGCCCCTGCGAGCCATCATCTCTGACCGCTAATCAAACATCACACAAATAAGGGACCTCTCAACACTTGTATACGAGGGGCATCAGGCTTTCGAGAGTCATGTCGTCAAAGACACACGGCTGTCGGGTTCTGATAGTACGGGGCAGCCAGAGGTCTCGTGCTTAAGGACATCCACGAGAAACGATCCCGACGAAGCATCTAGGCGACAGAGACCAGCATAGATAGGTTGGTCGGCTGTATCTACAGCTGCAGCACTACATTGTGCCAATCAGCACATCGCACTCAGAACATCTCATCACGACAAGCCCGGGATTGCTTCAAATGATGGCAACAGGCCAGTCCTGGACCGCCTCTACCGTGAAAGCCGAGAAGGTCTCTGGCGTCGGAACGAACTCGGTAACCCAAAGCATTGTTTCCCTTGGCTCCGGCAGAGCCTTCTTGAAGGATTTCGTTGGTGTTCTCGGCTTTGACCAGCTCCCGGCACAACCTGATAGGGTACAGCAGACGGGATACTTTGTATTTCACGAGCCTCGTGGGAAGTCACAGTCTGGGCTGACTGCAGGAAGCTCTCGTAGCCCTACAACTGCAATCCTCATCACCAAGTGTCTACCTGCTTCAAGCCATCCCTGCGTTAAGGTCTGAGATTGCCTTTCGGGTTTGGCAACACCAAGCACATCAAATATTACGAGTCTGATAGTGGCAGAGCCGAGGATGAAGGTATTGATGCTGACAAAGAGAAACAACTGATAGTAAAAATGGTTACTGTGACGACAGTGATGACCATGAGTTGACGATAGCTGCGATGGCAGTGATCAGCACGATGACCATCAGGATGATGATGCACTGATGATGACGCCAAAGGACCGTCATGGGAGGGGGATGACAGAAGAAGACGAAGAGGGATGGATGAGGATGAGTGTCTTGCGAGTGGTACTCCCGTGGGGTCGGCAGCAACAACTGAGTCGTTGGCTCATGGATGCGGTTCTCGCTGAGGGAGAGCCTTTGACATGGTCAGGATGGGGGTGCAAAGCGGAGCGACTCTGTAACAACAGCAACGGGACTTGGGGGCTTGGGGATACCATCGGTGCAGCAACAGTATTGACAAGCCCGAGATGTTCTCAAGCTCACACTGGCACGGCTCACACGGACATACACGCAAACCACAGGAATATCACTGCTCAAAGTCCGCACATGCAGAAAGACGCAAAACCTCAAGACCAACAATCGTATAAACAACGTATTCATAGTAAAACAGCGTATTCGCAGTCGTAGCCGTAGCATAGCTGTTGTCGTCGTCGTAGTGACAGCAGTGGCCGTAGCAGTGGCGGTAGCAGTAGGAGCAGGAGCAGCAGCAGCAGCTGCCGCAGGAGCAGCAGTAGTAGCAGTAGTAGCAGTCGTAGCAGTCGTAGCAGTAGCAGTGGCAGTAGCAGTAGCCGGAGCAGTAGCACAGTAGCCCCGTAGCACAGTAGCAGTAGCAAGCATTAGTACTAGTAGCAGTAGTCGAAGTACTAAGCAGTAGTCACACTAAGCATACTCACCGCAAGATATGCCTCAGGATTCGCAGACTGAAGACTTGCACAGATTCTGCGAGAACGAACGCCATGCAGTCAGAGTGCCGGAGCTTTCACCACTGGGTACAAAGTCCCCAAAGGAGACTTTGGGAGACCTTATATCATCCCCTCGAGGCTGCAGCCTCTAAGACTCTAGGCCCTTCGATGCGTCTAGGAACACTGCGGCCCCTCTTCCGGGTATTGCCGACCTGGAGATTAATCCTTTTAAGTGTAGCTGTTCCACAAATCAGATCTTGAAACGGTTAAAGAGGGTCCAACATTATCGCGTGGGTCTTTCGAAGTACGCCCCTGCGTGCTTTGGATCATTGGTCCAGCGGTGACTGCCCCAAAGAATCCGAATGCTGGGATCATGACTGTGTTGTCAGCGCCCTGCTCGCCACAGACTCCGCCATTGACTCCTCTCTGCTCGGCTTGGAGAAGTTAGGGTCTGACGGATTGATGACAAGCCATGACGGATGGTACTGAGTTCACCCTCCAGGATTCCAGGCCATGTTCGGACTCACGTGCTTTGTCATGTCGATGGACTGGCAAGACGATTTTTACGAGTGGTTCGACATCGAAAGATCCGGTCAAGGTCAGCGCGCATGCCGGTGACCTACCAGCAACGCTGTCTACCGCTAGAGCGGCACATTGTCATGCCTTGAATGCTGCTACATTTGCACGGGCCCCGGCACGATCAAATGCCCTGCCCACGGGGGCTCGGTTTATGCCGCCTCCTTGTATCGCAGAGCGCGTGCGCCTCTCATGGGTTCCAAGATTGAGGTGTGCCGAGCGAGTGAGAAGGATCCACACACGCCGATGTTGCGAGTGCTGCATTGGTTCATGACGACATCAGGCGCACGACACACGCTGGCTCTGCATCACATCGGCCCACTCTTGACAAGACACCCAGGTTAGAATGCAGCCAGAGCCGAAGTGATGCTGGTCCGTCGAGCTGCATGTCTGAACCGAGAGGGCTGTCTTCTCTGAAGTGTGGTCTGGCAGGAGATTAGCCGGACTGCCTTGGAACACAGGGATTCGATGAGGTCCTGCCGCAGCTGCGCCGAGGCTTCACGCATCCTGAGTGGCTGAGGAGATCAGCTTCCAAGGGAACGTTAACAGCTAAAGTTCAAGACCTGCTTCTGTAATGGGATTGCTCGCTGCCGTTTACCCGCTCCAACATCCCGCGTTGCTCAGCTCTTTCATGTTGTCAAGCTTGCTCAGCATCACTACGAGTGAGTCATGATCAACAAGCCTATTCAAGCACAGCTGTCTGCGTAGCCCTACAATCTGCGACACACTACATCAACAGCCACCCGTGTTCCGGGGACAATCATCTCTACATTGCAGAGCTTCCCTTCTCGCCCCAAGTTCAGACGGCAACTATGGTGACCCAAAACAAACGGCACGGGACTGAAGTTAAGGCCCCTGCTCCACGAGCTCCCCCTCAGCGAGCGACAGCCTCAACACGCACGATGGAAGAGATCCACTAGGCTGTTACTTCGTTTCGCAAAGGCCATGTTGCCGTTTTCAATCTGTATTATGTCCTTGGCTTAGGCTTGCCTATGCCCTGAGCACTGGGCTTGCGCTGCGCCACTTCAAGTGCCTCCTCCCGGCCGGCCACTGCCTGAGCGCAGAGAATTAAACGCTTAAGCATCGTCTTACGTAGTAGAGTGTGAGACATAGAGTTGACAAGATGATCAACACCTGCTGCTAGGTGCACCAATGGGTCTGCGGGAGCCATATCCTTAAACGCATCATCGGTAATCCAGCATCAGTCAGCATTCCGGGCAAGCAGCATGTTCGTCATGTTGCTATGTATTCGTTCGAGCACATACTGGTAAATGCATGTTTGTCTGCCCGCAGCTTGGCTTCTGCAGGCAACAGTGCCGCTGACGCTGAGTCTAGTCTAGGACACATTTTAGTATTATCGATATTGTAGCTGACTCCATGTCTACACTCATGTTCACCATTCTCAGATTCAGCATCATGCTAACCCTGAGCCACCTCATCCTCATTGCTACCACGAATCGTAATGTCCTTCGCCGTCCCAATAGCCATGCATACGAAGAGAGAGGTGGACATACAACTAGCGGACCACGGCTCTAGTTCCGAAACATTCGTTAACGTTTATGAAGGACCGAGTTCCTTGCACTGATTTCACTCTCAGCATGGGACAACGGGACAAGCCCTGGCCCTGGGGAATCAAAGTGTCGTCCGCATTGAATCTCGACCAGATTCTCGAGCTAAACCCCTCAACGGCCCGAAAACCCCAAACCTTGCTCTTCGAACGAAAGAGGCATAATATAGGGGCCTAAATCAATTACCATTACTATTTTGGGGCTCCCTTATCCTAAGTATAGTATAATGGGCCCCAAAACCCTATTCAAATTTTTAAGGCCCCTATTATAGAACCCTACTATAGATCCCCTATAGACCCCGTAAAAAGGAACCCTTTAAAGGAACCCTGTTCGAAGTATGAAGGCCGCTATATTAGACACAGCTGCTAAGTGTCTTCCAAGTCGCGCTTCGAGCCTGGGCCTGCGGGTTCAGCATTCAGGGAAGTCTCAAGGGTTAGTGGATTCATATATACAGATTAAGAAAGTATATCATAATACATATGTACATATATACATACAAGTAGGTTTACATATACAGGTTAAAAAAGTATAGATAGATAGGTAATTTGTATGAACAGAAAATAAACAGCGTAAAAAGTAAGGATACTTAGATAGATAGAAGGAGATCCTACAAGCACCGATCGCGAACGCAGCTGACCCCAGCCCCTGCAGCTGGTGGAGAGGTTAATCCAAACCACAGAAGCGGAAGCCCACTCAATAGCCCTAAACCCTAAACCCTTAACCCCAAATGCTCAACCCTAAACCCCAATTTGTTTCCCCAGAAGCATCCCTCAAATTCGCGCTCTAACGACAAGCTCACCAGGGCCCTGGCGGCGACTTTGCGCTCGAGATCCCGCTGCTGCACGATCTCCCGGCCTCTGGTGGTTTCTGATCCGACCCAATTTTTGGGTGGTTGTCAAGATTATGGTCCCTGTTTGGGTACCCTAAATTATAGGTTATAGGTGCCGTATTATAATAGGGACCCAAAAAAAAGACCATAATTTTGACAACCACCCATTTGTGGATGGGCTTGTACCCCAGCCTCTAAGCTTAAGGGCAACAAGGGCAGTTAGATCTCATGTTCTGGATCTGGCATTGAACAGTGGGTCGGTTTCGAATTCCGGCAGAAGGAGCATTGCGGCTGCAACACTGCAGCAAGTTGGAGCAGCTTAGGGGGATGTTGGTTCGACCCTGATTTTGTGTCGAGTAGGTACTGAAGAATCGGGATATGCCATTATGATGTTCAATGGCATGCACCTGGCATATTTCCAATTGCGGCCTTTTGAACAGCTTATTCCCAGGGCTCAAAGTCTCAAGTTGTGGTCCCGAGCCTCGTACTCAAGCTCGAGCCTTACAACTCTGTGGCTATAGCATGTTGTAGCCTGTTGGCGCGCAAGATGGAGACCGCGCAAACTTTCTTGATTTGGTCCTCAAAATCTCAAAGCAAGTGCTGCTGGCTTTGGGGCTTCAGGGTATATGGCTTTTGCCACACACCCGCCCACGCAACACTTTAGACTTCTGCTCTCTGAGCAGCTTGCGTCAAAGAACCTCAACCCCGGGGACCGGGGTTGTCTTGTTAATGCGAACAAAGCCAAACCCGAGACCGATGCCCTGCTGCGAGCAAACCCTCACCTTGTTCATGCCTGTCTCAAACTTAACTCCTAGTCCATGGATCACAGTACGGTTGGCTTTGGGTGGTGGGGTCAAGACGAAGTGGGAATCGAGGCTATTGTTTCATGTTTAAGTGATATAGGCTCCACAAAACAGAAGATCTTCAAAATGCACAGGACCGTGAGCACCCCTTTGCAAGCGCTCCGACCTACACGTTAAGGCAGCCAGCTTTGATCTGCTGCGGAATCTCATCCAAGCTCAGTAAAACATCGGCAAACCCTAGAATGCTACAGGCGAGAGCAAGAATCAGAAAGATACTCTCAGAACTCCGCATCGGCGGAGAGATGTAGAACATCCCTGGTCCGCGACCGCAGTACTTGAAGGTGTCGGGTTTCCCGTGTGGCAAGATGTTCTGCTTGCTGCTTCTTCGATTTACAGACGGGGCTCGATGGGAACGACAAGCTTCAACTCCCCACCCCGTCATACACGAATCTCTCATACCCCGAGTTCTCAATTCTCCACCTGGATTAGATGAAAGGCCTGCGCCACGCTGCAGGAGCTCGTCACCTTCCCAGTGAGCACTCCCATCGACAGAGTTGTAATTACCTGCCCTGCACTTCGAAGTAGCCCCCTGCCCTGCTTGCGGAGCTGTTCCGAAAAAAATGTCAGTCGCAGAAAACACCTCAGCATTGCAAATGCCCCGCAGTTTTTGCAAACGAAACTTGTTCGTCTTCGCTTTGGTCCGGTCTTCCTGTCTTGGGCACGGTTTTGCAATTAGGGGCCTCGACGCCTCGCGACAAAACATGACTGGCGGTTCAGCAGGGACTTACTCGGAAAGGGAAACTGGCTCTTATGACTTTCACAAGCTCACAAAGTCTTATCCATCCCAAGTTACTACGAACATGTGTCAATTAAAACACTTCGATGCCGTCCTCCGAAGTCTCAAAGCACCGGTGACTGGCCTGATCTCCCAAGTCGACCGCTCACAGCACTCGGAAGGCCTGAAGACTTTTCATGCTGGGCTCAGAAACATCGATTAGGCTATCCGTACAGTACTGGCTGCTCCAGAATCCCAATTGAAGCTATCCGACATTGTATGGGCGGGTCTACGAGCACCTGCTGAGTGTCGTGTAGTTCTCGCTATTAGGTAGCCCAAATGCAGCGGAGAGATCTCAGCTCCTGTGCTACTTGGTGCCAAACCCCTATAGATGCTCATGCTCCAGGAAAGCAGCGCTCGGCAGATGCACAAGCATGTCTAGTGCGCAGAAGTCTGCACAAGCCTTTCGAGCTTGAAAGCCGTATCTCAACCATGTAGATGCGCCCTGGCCTTGCCGGGCGCCACGGCCTGCAGCAGCTCCTCGTCCCAGCGGCAAAGCTCGACAACCTCCATCAAGGCTGATAGCCGCTTGTGATGACTTCGCTTGCTTTTGCTGTCCTGTGAGCCTGAACATCCGGGAAGGTGAGGAGGGGCTCTCCATTCGAAAGAACACTGAAGAGGGCGATGAGCAAACACAGAGGTGAAGCTGCACTCAAAACAACAGACCCTACTTGGAACCCGAAGCAGATGCACTTTAAAGTAAAACCGTTGTCAATTGCAAAGTCTTCGCAGCTTCTTCTCCAAGCAGACAGGTCGGAGTTGTCGAGTGGGACACTATGGCTCATCGCAGTATCAGGATCATTTTCTGGAAAGCTCTGAGCAATAAGGAGGCCATGAAGCGACAGACCTAGACCATGGTGTGATACTCTGTGGCTGGTCTCAGCCCTTGTGTGCATCTACCTAAGCCACATACTCTTCACACGCGCCCAGGTCTCGTTTACCACGGTAGACGAGACTAGCATTCACACAGACTCGCACAAAGGCTTGAGCAGAAACACATCTCCCTGCCAAACACCTCGGTCCACTCAGTTTGTCTGGCCACCTTAACATATGCTGAATCCCCAAACCGTGAGAATCCTGGGTGTCAGCGTGCCTCGATTTTTTTGTAGCTTTACAAGACATTGCAGGATGTACGACATACTGCTGGTCATCCCTGCTCTTCCAGACTTGCAGCAATCCGCAACTTCTCCCAACCCGAAGCAGCTTTATTCAAGCCAATGCCGGGCAGAAGCCCAGAATCCATGGTGCCTGGGCGCGAACACCAGCGACCCAGTCGACGCTTTCGACATCCTCGCGGTGCTGCTGCGTCGGCTGCAAGTTAAGGGCAGTGCGGCTGGGCGTTGTGAGTTGCAAGGGTTTCGGGGATATGCGCTGGAGATGTAGATGACGTGCAAATGCAAATGATTACGTATCACACGTGACTTATGAAGTTTGTGTAGCGATGCCTGATCACACATGAAAGGGAACAGATGGACACAAAATTCAAAAAGTACACGCATATGCGTGTGGAGATGTAGGGATATCAGATGTGCATGGGCATATTATTCACATGCAATGTACACAGCACATAATTCTAGATATGTATACATATATATATATATGCTGCCCCCCATCATGTACCCACACTTTGTGCTTGAATTGTCTGGGATCGTCGTCGTGTCCCTACAAGGCTTTCCAATCTCCACTATTCTTGGTCATATGTGAAGTACACTAAAGTACTAATATGTTCTTCTATGCCAGCACCAAGTGTAGTTTCACTGTTACAATTCAATGATGCTGTTGCCGTGACCAGTGTCTTTACTACGATAGTTATACTCACCGTTCTGATTGCTTCAGTCATGCTAACCCAGCTACTTCTATATTTCCCCCTGTCTTACTATGTCTGAATTAAAACGTTCCTAGGTACATCATTCCTGTGGCTACTATTCACACTATCTTATACCAGCCCGACCTGTAAAAGTAAATGTATTATTTGTTGAGTCCTACGTTTATTCACAGATTGATAAAGTATAAACCTACGAGCTATAACTTTTCGAAGATTCGCACCTGTGCTTGCACGGTTTACCAACATACACGAACACTCTCACTAGAATGATGGCTTATTCTGCTGGCATATTTGTTCTTAGAAGCCGGCTGAAAGAGGTGAAGACCGANAAGATTCGCACCTGTGCTTGCACGGTTTACCAACATACACGAACACTCTCACTAGAATGATGGCTTATTCTGCTGGCATATTTGTTCTTAGAAGCCGGCTGAAAGAGGTGAAGACCGAAGAGAATTTAACATGTTTTGGCTGCGTATTAAGCTTTCTACTCCATTCTACTCCTCTTTGGTTAAGTTAGATTATTGTTGGTACTGATTACATGAGTTTGTTGTTCTCGCTGTCTTGTATTGGTATCAGCTGTAAGCTTTGCATGTTTTATATTGTTTTTGGATCATCTGTGCATCGTTTAAGTCATGTCCATCCTATCGAGCTGGGGCTTGTCTGGTCGTACAGAATCGTTTAGGTTTCGCACCTAAAAAATGATGACCATTAAAGACTCCTGTATGCCAGAGTTTTTGTGATGACTTGTGTATATTGTACTGGGTAATGCTCTTTACTGTAAGCACCGTTCAAAGCCGTACAAAAATGAAAGTGCGCCAATTAAAGGCACCCCCATGCAAACATGAAGCAACACAAGTTATACATTTACCTTTAGACAAGTGTAAGCTAAGCCAATACATTCTCCGTATAACACTAAATTTCCCATGGTAAAGTCTTCAGTCGTAGACAACAGTAGGCGACAAGTATAGTTCCGTACACGTAACGGACGAAGACGATCAATGAAGTGGTCTTCTGAGAGTATGCACAGGACGAAAGGATTAATCTCGTGAACATGTTCGCAAATATGCAGTAACTTATATGCATATGTAGTCACATCGCAAGAGTACATATGTCATATGTGTGCCCAACAAGTGGATCCGGTCAATCCGTCAAACTATCCAATTGGTGATTAGACCGACTAAATTTCATCAACATTGTTGGACCTGTCAAAAGGGTAGTAACAGATCTATCAAGATGAAATCCAGTTTTTCTAGTCGTACGATGCGGCTGGACGGGAAACAAGCCAAAGCTGAACTAAACGAACTTCTGGACGTCGTTAAGCCCTTTGCTGTGCCAGGCCAAAATTCTAAATAGTAAAGCAGAAGTGACGGGATGAATGACAATAGCGACAGATGTATGATAAGGGAAATGTTTTCTGAAAGAGTCAAACACATAGAGAGCATGGCACAGTGGATATGTTACCTCGCACAGCATTACCAGTGTTATGTTTCCGCTATGACCGCGCGATATCTACAGTATCTATAGAGCACAAAATGACGACTATCCACAGAACAACGACAGGCTCAAAATACAAAATGCAATGTCAAACCACAACATTCCGTATTCAAACGTACTCAAAACGTATTCTGTTGAATACGCCTCGGATCCAAGATTCATGCAAGGTTCAAGGTGCAGGGCAAAGTTCTCCCTGGCACCTTGAGTCTTGAATCTCGGATCCGAGGCGTATTCAACAGAATACGTTTTGAATACGTTGGAATATGCCCTATCTTCGTCCGCGGCGAGAGTTTTGTATTAAAAGATAAGGCAGAAACATACAATCTACAGGCACGCCCCCGATCCCATTAACGCACGCCGTCCTGCAGCTGAGATTTCGGAGAAAGGCATGGAAACAAGGGCATCCCAAGACCCATGCCTTCCCAAAGCCGAGATTGAGAAGACAGGCGTGGGTACATGGGGGGGGGTAATATATATATATATGAGAGAGATCCCTCTAGGGTCTATTTGACGCCCTATTTCTTCTACTCTAAAGGAAAGATAATTTAAATAATTGAAATAATTGAAATCAGCAAGGCCGATTTCAAT
>BGNK01000701.1:0-15553 GCA_003297005.1 Symbiodinium sp. clade A Y106
ACACTACCGTGAGACTCCCTGGAGTGCCCAATCCCAACAGACTACCGTGAGACTCCCTGGAGTGCCCAATCCCAACAGACTACCGTGAGACTCCCTGGAGTGCCCAACCCCACAGACCACCGTGAGACTCCCTAAAATGCCCAACTTCACAGACTACCGTGAGACTGCCCGGAGTGCCCAACTTCACAGACTATCATGAATCCCCAACCCCACAGACTACCGTGAGACTACCTGGAGTGCCCAACCCCACAGACTACCATGAGACTACCTGGTACGGTGGGGATGTTCGAAGTAAAATAGTTGTTTATATTTATATCTATAACTCTCTCCCTCTCGCGAAAAAAAGAACTTCTATAGCTTGTAACATATATATATACTTCTAACTAACTTGTAACGCAAGACAAGGGGTTGGGCTGCACAGCCCAAGCCCTAAAGCCTTATAAACTGCCTTGGCATCCTGCAATATACCCGTAACCCAAGCATTATGCAAGGCCCCTATCGTAGCTACACAGCCATCCACCGAGAAGCTCCCAAACCGACAAACCCTAAACCGAAGCCCATGCACCCCTACACCACATGCTCGGTTTCAGCTTTATCTTTACATCCCCTAAATACCTCCAACCCAGAGGATCCATGTGCCCAAATAGTCTATACACAGTAAGGTCAAAGTAAATACTATATTTGGGCACATGGACCCTTAGGGGAACGTCGAAACCCCAAACTCCTGAAGCCCCCAAGCCACCTTCACACCTGCTAGGCCCCGAGCCCTCGAAATTTTATGCCCGGAGAGTAGCCTCAAAAGCAACCGTAAACCTGGGCCCTAAACTCTTTAACCTCTAACCCAGTCTGAAGGATGCCCTGAAACTTAAGAAACCCCCTAAACCCCAAATCAAAGAGCCCTGAAAAGATCCTTTTAGGGTTCCTTGAACTTTAAGGGTTCCTTTAACGGATCCGTTTAGGGTTCCTTTAAAGTTAAGAAAGCCCTAAACCCTAAACCCTAAACCCGGGGAGCCGAGAGCTCCAGGTGGCTGAAGCAGCGTCAGATCCCGCCGAAGAAGGAAGGCGGGAATAGCCGGTTTAGGGTTTAGGGTTTAGGGTGTGTAGACAGTGTGCGCGCGGTGGGTGCCTTTTACTTTAGGAATAGGGGCGCACCCACTAATCGCGCGCTTGCGTCAGCATGTAGTCCCGCCCCAACCACCCCAACTATTCTCAATTAGGGTTTCGGGTTCACCCCCCAAACCCCCCTCAAGGGGGGCTTTCTTGCTTCTTGCTTCCTTGCGCCGTTTGACACATAAACAACCACATTGCACAACCAAGCACTGCTGATATGGATGGGTGTCGGGTTGTCGGTCCTCGCGGTCTGTGCCGGCCGCTCGACGAAAAGCCAGGGTTTCCAACAAACAACCTGGCCCTCAATAGGGTTCCTTTAAAGGGGTCCTTTATGGGTTACTATATAAGGGATCTACAAGGGTACTTTCATGTAGAGGCCTGAAGAACCAGAATAGTGTTTTTGTGCCGATTATACTATAGTTATAATATACGGAACCCCTAAAATAGTATTGGTAATTTATTTAGGCCACTATCTCAGGCGTTTTGGGCTAACGGCTTAGGAAGTTGAGGGCTTAGGGCTAGGTCCTGTTTTGCTTTGGAGTTTGCTGCGCTTGGGGGGCATTGGGGCTTCAGGGGGTGAACTCGGTTTTATCAGACTGTAGCAAATGCAGGGGGATCTCCTTTCTACTTGTGCAAACGGGCTCTGACAGGGTTCGAGATGCAGGATTTTGTTTTGCCCTGAGACAGCGACGTCGCTTGTGAGGTTCGATCAGAACATATGAAACCCAATGCTAAACTCTAATCCCCAAATCCCTAAAGTTTGGAGTAGACTTGCGGTTGGAAATAAGGGAGAATGATCCTTTGTGGTGTGAGGGAGACCCCTTAACTTAATGGGAACCCTTCTTAATCTTACGGCTCTCTTACAAGGGACTTAGAGGGTCTATATCCCCAAGGGTCCCCCGAATCCTAACTCCTAAATGAGAATTCTCATCGAGCTGGAAGTTGGGGGCTTAACTGGTTCAGGGCTTCAAGGGGTTTAGGGTTTAGGGAGGGCTTCGGGGGGGGGCGTCACAGCTGTAAGCCCTAGAAACCCTAAACTCTCCATCTCCATTCGCGCACTCATCAGGTGGACTGCCAACCATCGTGCTCAGCTCAGCTTAGTGTTGCCTTGCGATTCGGATTTCTAGGTAGGGCACAGGGTGTATATCACTGTATATCAGTTAAAGGTTTACGGGTTTGCTGATAATTATACGTTTAAGGACAGAGAACAAGCGGCATTTGTAAAAGCCAGTAGATGCTCAGTGACATCATTCCACGGAGGTGAACAGAGGCTGTTTCGGCTTGGTCACACACCCATTCAGCTTAGTAGCTAAGTGGATACACTTTACACTTTTGGGGATATTATTACCCACTATAAAACTGAAAGTGTGCACTTTTGGGGGGCTTATGAACTCAGCAACTAAGTTCAGTCTATTGACCCGCGTGAGGCACACCGGTCTTGCAGAGAAGCAGGGTTTCCCCTAAACCCTAAACACTAAACCCAAGCATGGCTCGACTATTGAACCCCAAAGATCTCCAGATCCTACACCGTAAACATCGGACCACAGACGCCCTCAGCAGCCAGATGGAAAGGCTGAGGTTCTGGGGCTTAGGTAGTAGCAGTAGTAGTAGTAATAATAATAATAATAATAATAATAGGGTTGATATCCCAAGTTCCCAAGTCGCAGCGGTGATGTTGGCTCTACAAGCCGTGGGCACACTAGTCAGCATTCCCAGATGCTTTGAAGCCAGGCAACTCCCTAAACCCTAAACCGTCGTGAAGGCTTAGACCTCAACCCGAAGTTTAATCTCCCATCCTGGACCACCGATTATGAAATCTGGCCATTTTCAAACACCTCATTTCAAGCTTTCAGCTCAGGCGTCTACAGGAACCCCGATGCTCTACGTTTAGGGTTTAGGGTCTCCGGTTTGGGTCTAGGGTTAGGGTCCAGGGTTTAGGGTTTAGGGTCTAGGATGCAGGGTCTAGGATTTAGGGCTTAGGGTATAGGTTTAGGGCTTAGTAATTACATTATAAATACATGTATTACGGCTACCATCAGCTAGTTATACTGGAACTATATGGTAGCGGTCGTATGAAAGTCATGTCCTAGCTATATTAGAGGTAAGTAGTTATAGGCTAGTTGTACATATATATATATATTTATATATCGTTTGTCATTGCAGGCTTTGCGTTCAGTTCATTTTACTCAGCTTATAGTCACCTTGTATTTTGTATGGTTAAATTGTATTTTACTCGGAGCCCCAGCCTCCCTCCCCCAAAGCCCTAAAGCTTGTAAACCCCTAAACCCTAAACCCCAAACCCTAAAACCTAAAACCCCCTGAACCCTAAACCCTAAAAAAAACCCTAAAACCCTAACACCCAGGCGTGGCTGCTGATGGCGGTCCACGTTTGCTCGCTCAAAGAGACGAGTCAGGAGGCCGTTTTGTGGACCTTTAAGGGATTTTTAAGAAGGGTTCCTATAGGGGCTCCTTTAAGGGATCTATATAAGGGAGCAGGACCAGGGTGCAAGGTTTGGGGTTTAGAGTTTAGGGTTTAGGCGTAGAGTTATATACAATTAGGATCCTATAAGGTAACCCCCCAAAAGCAACTACGATGGAGACTGTGGTAGGGTGCAAGGTTTGGGGTTTGGAGTGTAGGGTTTTAAGGTTGAGGATTTGGGGCTTTAGGGTTTTAGGGTTTACGGTGGGGTTTCCAGGTTTTTAGGGCTTTGGGCTTTGGGTTTTGATGCTACAAGTATTTACAGGAGCGGTCAGGGAAAAGGCCACGGTCCCGTTGTAGCGTCCCAGTATCGGATCGAACTCGGATGCTGCATGACTTCTACAGCACTTTGAGACCTTGTGTGCCTGCAAGCTGTGCCCTATATGGCTTGCCAAGTCCAAGCCCACGAGAAGTGCTGGCCTCACTTGTCCAACGGCGTAAATTTCAGCGATTTCTGTTTATGCTCTCCTGAACCGCAACTTGAGATAAGGGATTTGTTTTTTTGTTGAGCCGCGGGGCGGGGCCTTAAACCCCAAACCCATCTTGCGCCCTTGCGTTGCAGGCTTCAGAAGTGGGGAGATTCAAGTGTCGTCTGGAGACTGAGGATCCAAGACCCCTGCGACTCATAGGGTGTAGGGTTCAGGGTGTAGGGCTTAGGGATGCGAGGGTGCAGGGTTGAGTAGGGTTTGAGGTTTCGTCTTTTGGTTCTTAAGCCCTACCCTAGCCTTTAAGGGGCTTGCCACAACAGGCCAGCAAGCACTCCTTCAAGATTGGCTAGAAGAGGGTAGTTCTCGAAAAATAGGGTCCCTTTCAGGGTCCTTAAGGGTGCCGTACTATTTGGGGGACTAAAAAGAGACCCTGATTTAGAGAACTAGGAAAGTTCAGCCCGTGCAAGGCCATGGCTGGCGGTCAGCGACCGATGGCGCTTTGGTGGCAGTGAAGAATGTAGAGTGGCTTAAACCCTAAACTCTAAACTGACTGAAGAGGAGTTATGCAACAATTGCATAGGGGTTCTCGACATCTGGTATTTGCCATTATCAGTGTTTTTGGTGTATTTGGCTTTTGGGCTACGGGTGTTGAGGTTTCCTTTCGAAGTTTCCGAGTTCGAGTGGCATATCTTCGAACAGTCGAAACATGCGGGAGGCTGTTTCGAATGTACCACCCTCACTTTAAAAGACAAAAATCAAGAGCATATATATATATATATATATAAAAAGCTGTGCTGGACCTTGAGAAATCGCACAGACTGCCTTGGATGGAGAGCCTTGGAGTTATCTTGTTGGAGGTTTCAAGTTGTTTGTGCTAAACCCCAAAACCCTAAACCCTGGCTCTACCCCTAAACCCTAAACCCTAAACCAAAACAACCCCAAGCCTAAACCCTAAGCCCTAAACCCTAAACCCTCACCCTAAAGCTTTAAACAGCTGAGGCAGCACTCCTGGCCTCCATGGCCGCCTTCTTCCGCAGCTGTGGCTAAACATCAGCTGAGAGTTTAGGGTTTACGGTTTGGGGTTGGGGTTTAGGGTTTAGGGTTGGGGATTTAGGGTTTAGGGTTGGGGTTAAGGGTTTACGGTTTGTTTAGGATTAGAGATTAGGTGTTTATGGGTTTACCTACAGTCTCCAGTGTAGTTCCTTTGGGGGGTTACCTTATAGGATCCTAGTTCTATATTTGGTTAAACCAAGAAAAGGAACTACAATGGAGACTATAGGTAGGGTAGGTTTAGGATTCGAGATTAGGTGTTTAGCAGTTTCAGGCTTAGGGTTTAGGCACCTAAGCATAGCGCTTATTGGTTTTTGTAAAGAGGGTCTGTCTGGTATATCCCTATCCTGATGTTCGCTTGTGTGCTCCTTTTCGGGGCGGTTACGCAGGGCCGCCCGCGCCGTGGACTGCCCCGCCCTGCCCTTCCCTTCCCTTCGCTTCCCTTCCCTGCCTGTTGGCCTCTCTGCCTGCCCTCTGCCCCTTCCTGTCAGACAGTTCCCCCTCACCAAAACGCCCGCTGCAATCACGGGCATGACACACCCTAAACCCCTAAGCCCCAGGTTATATAGTATACTAGGCGTCGATTTGGGATGATTATTTGATTTCCCTTATTGCTTAGTATAGAGCCCTAATCATTGAGAATTTTGGGGACTGTTGAAATCGACACCTAGTATATGCTGATATGATACATCAGCTTCGAGGCCTCCAGCATCTTAGGGTTTAGGGTTTAGGGTTTAGGGTTCAGGAACTCTTGTAAAGGGATTCGTGCTTCGGGGCACTAGAGCTCACGGTGTAGAGTTCAAATTTAAGGCCTGGTTGCATGGATGTAGACCGCCCTTACAACCGCATGCAACCCCGCAGGCCACCCAAGAGATACCAATGCACGACATTCACGCAGGATATGAACACTAGCCCCTGAACCTGCGCCCAAGCTACTTCAATAACAAAATATTCTCCCGGTTCAACAAAAACCACCTACACTAGATCTCACATACCCCTAAACCCTAAACCCTAAACCACCCTAAACCCTAAACCACCCTAAACCCTAAACCCTAAGCCGTGTTGTTGGACAACAAGAAGCTCAAAGCTCTTTTCAGCCCATACTGTGCCGGTACGGCGTCCCAGGTCACTATCAATCTCTGGCCTGTCTAGACGGAGCCACTTCGGCAATGTTTGTTGCAGAGTTCGGCCGTGGCTCTTGCCGTAGAGTAATATAGGGCCTAAATAATTACCAATGCTATTATGAATGTAGTATTATGGGCCCCAAAGCCCTATTCTAACTGTTAAGGCCTCCTATAGTACCATCACCTACTTGTTTTGGGGTCTTGCAATAAGTTCAGTATCTTAGCGGCTGACTGGGCAACCTTTACCCTTTTGGGGCTCATATAACCCCACTATAATTTGAAAGGTTAGCCTGTTTGGGGCTAGGGTGCTCAGTCCCTGAGGTAGCTGCATTTCAATACAGACCCTGCAAGAAAGCAGGTCATGTTAGTTTCAGGTGAGGTTTAAAGTTCAGAGTCAAATGTAGCTTTGGGCGCTTGTTTCTGCCATTTGGATTTTGCATTTGGTTTAGATTCGGAGTCCGGGTGGTCTCTCACATGGGTCGAAGTCAAATCCCAACTCATATATCCAGTACGTTTCGCAGCTATACAACCCCACAGATCTTCTTCGCCCGACAAACACCTGCTGGATTTGTTAGAACTTAATCCAAGTATTTCAGCCGAAAGGCCTAAACCCCTCGCACCTGAAAAACTGAACCACCCGTTGAGTACATAAACACATTAAGAAATGAGGTATCAGTGTGAAATTGACAAATGCATGTTCAGTTGCATGTATGATATGCATAGTATATAGACATGTATATATATATATATGTATATATATACACATACATACATACATACATACATGCATACATACATACATACATGCATACATACATACATACATACATATATATATATATACATATAGACATAGGCATGGACATAGACATCGACATAGACATAGACATAGACATTCATACATACAAGTGTGTGTATATATATATACACAATTCATTCATCCTTACATACCTGCAGACCTACATACCTGCCTGCTTACCTACCTACCGACCTACCTCCCTGCCTGCATGCATGCATACAGATACTTGCCTTCTTTTACATGCATGCATACATACATACGTATATGCGATATATGTATATACATATGTATGTGAGCCACCCACCACCACCCCCGNCCCCCGCCGCCACCACCACCACCACCACCACCACCAAACATCCCTGAACCCCCAGCCGGAACCCTAAACCACAACGCTAAGCTGCCAACCTTAATCCCTAACCTTCAAACCCTTTCGACAAAGTTTGAAGGGTCCTCAAACGGTGGCAGGTCCTTCACTTCTCCGGTGATGACTCTAGCTCAGACTTCAGGCGCAGACAAGCTGCGGTGCTTCGCAGGGTTTAGGTTTGTTGAGCTGTGAATTTAGGGGTCTTGGGCCCGGGTGTTGGGAGTCGCGAATCTAGGCCGTATATAAGGGCTACTATAATTACGGGTTCTATAAGGGCTGTGAAGGGTTTAGGGTTTAATATTTAAGGTCCCATGTGCCCCAATGATATATACACTAGCCTTAAAGTAGTCCCCAAAAAGGTACATTGGGGCCAAAGTATATACTGCTTGGGTACATGGACCCTTAGGGTATTCTAGTTTAGAGAATGATGTCCTAAGCCTTTTAAGCGTATCCAACTTAGGCCGAAACCGCCACAGATGAGCTCGGTTTAGGATTTAGGGCTCATTGTTTCGGGTTAAGGGTTTAGGGTTTAGGGTCTCCCATAGGACTGAACATGAGAAGTTTACCATTCATACGCCGAAACCCGAAGTGCTAAACTCTCCACTCCAAGCCCCCGGCCCACAAACCGCAAATAAACCCTAAACCCCTAAACCCTAAATCCCGAAAGCAGCAAGAGCAACGGAAGCAGTTTCAGGCTTAGGGCTTCTGGGGGTTGAGGGTTTAGGATCCTCCCGTTTATGGAAGCCCAGGGTTCAGGGGGCCCCTATGACTCTAAGAGCCGTTCCATCAATCGTAAGAAGACCCACTTCGGGTATAGTCCTTCAATGAGTTAATCTAGTATAGGAGCCCCCTGGCAACCTCCCAAAGTTCTCACTTCCTGGCATCTCAAGTAGATGTCAGGCTTCGGAACTAAGGCCGTTCAGGGTACAGGTAATAAAGGTGGCTGTACACCGCGAAAGCCGTAGACCCAAAGCAACTAAACCCTGTAAGCCCTAAACACTCAAAGCCCTAAAGCCCACAAACTTTAAGTCCGGAACCCTAAACCGACAGAAAACCCAACGGCCGAATAGCCTAAACTTCCCTAAACCCCTAAACCCTAAACCCCTAAACCGGCAGCATTTGCACAGCTCAAGACTCTGCCGTGCTCCCGCCCTTGCAATCATGGAGGTGCCCACTGAGATGAAGGCCAGACTTCGGTTTATTAGGGTTTGGAGTTTTGGATTTAGGATGAAGGGATTGGTTTAGGGGTTTAGGTGCTAGGGTCCAGGGTTTAAGATCTAAGGTGTGGGATTCGCGGGTTTAGGCTTCTGCATGTAGGGTTGTAGCGTTTTGGGTTTAGGGTGTATAGGGGCCTTGAAGCCTTCAACTGGTAGGTGCTTGTCTGCACAGGTGTTCTGCAACCACAGTAACTACACCCATGAATTAGTGTTTTGGGTGCAGGGTGTAGGGTTTAGGGTACGTGGCAAGAGAGGCTTGGGTAATCAGAACAGTTTAACGGTTAAACCACCAGCACGGGGAACTTGTACTCAACCTGTACATTCCCAGCATAATAAGGGCTTAGAATTTAGGGTTTAGGTTTTAGCCATGGTATGCCCCTGGAACTATAAACCCTTTGGCTCCATATAGCCCAAAGTAGGTACTATTTAAAGACTTGGACCCCGCAGTAGGTGCTATTTGTATACTTGGAGCCCTTGGGATCTACTTTGAGGGTTCCATTTTGTAGCTATAGTATAATATACCCCAAAACCCTGTTCTAATTACTAAGGTCCCTATATGAGCGTGCTTGAATAAGGTTTCGGAGACATGCCCTCGCGAAGTCGCTGAGGACAGCACACTGCTTTAAATCCCTGGAAGGCCGACATGCAGAGAACCCACGCCCTAAACCCTAAGCCCTAAACCCTCCAAACCGAAGCCTCCAAAAGGATCGATCCTCAGTTTGGAACCCTGCAATGCCTCTCGGGCTTATGGTTCCAGGGTTTTGGGTTTGGTTTTAGCGTTTAGGGTTTAAGGGCATAAAGTTTCGGGGCTTGGGGTTTATGGCTGGGGTTGGGGCTAAGGGTATCTCAGGCTGGTCTGAGTGGTTCTTGCCGCACTCCGCCACCGGGATGTAGAATCGATAGACGTATGATTCTGGTATTGGCGCATAAGCTCCACTCCCGCTTAGCAGTGACTAGAATAGGGAACTTTATAGTCAGGCCCTTAAAGACCTGGGGTTTATGAATCAAGGCCCTGCCATGGAATTTCATGCAGGCTTGGCGCGCACATGCCTACGGTGAGGAAGGACCGAATTGGAAGCAGGTTTCGGGCAGATTGAGGAATATCCTGCGAAAATGGAGCCGGAGTTTCATCCAAGACTATTCCGCAGGACATGGAACAGCTGCAACATAGACTTGGTTGTCGCAGATGTGCAGTAGTTGTCAGGCATTTCAGATCTGCAACTTCATGCAAAGCTGCGCATGTCAGTTCCGGGAAGTCGTACGGACATAAAGTAACCAAAGCCCTGTCGGACTTCTTGCAATCTTTTTTTGGAGGAAACAGTAAAGCCTCATGTCGAAGCCGATACCTTGAGCTGAATCCTCTGGCCTCTGGCCAATCAACACTTCTTAACAATACATTACCATAAATCGAAGCCCTTTTTATGTCGAACCTTGAGTCAGACTCCCGACACGCTCGAGTTGCCAAGCTCCTGTGCCCGCAACACCAGGCCCGGGATGACCTTAACAGGCACCCAAACGACTGCAAGCAACAGCTGGTGCATGGGCTATCCTTACTCTATTGAAGACTCAGGGAGGGGAACATGAGTGACCCAAACCTTATTACATACGGTGTTGATGAGATGGGTTCGGAGGGGGGTTCTTATGAATTCCGCTCTAGTGACTATAAATATACTGCACGATAACCCCTACATGGTGTAAGTGTCAGACTCTCGTCACATCTACCACAGAGGCCAAAACCCTAATCTAATTATTCAGGAACCCTAAACCCCCCAAGCCAACTCGTCCGGAATGCAAAACCCTCCGACTGGATCCTGGTTTCGATTTCAAATCCTCAATTTTGTGTTTCTTGGCAAGGAACTTGGGAAACGGATGCCTCGTATACCCTTCTAAGCCCTTCTATACAAGGTTTGGGTTCAGGGGGTCTAGGGGTTAGGGATCAGGGTTTCAGTGAAGGAAACCCTGCCCACACCATCGGAAAGATGACCCTCGACACCATTCCCGTCCCCGAGCCGAAGAAGGGTCAGGCGGGTTAAGGGTTGCGAGGTTTACCAGTGCCGGGTTTACGGTTAAGGTTAAGGGTAGAACCATTCAGAGGTTGATGGGTTCATGATTTCATAATAGGGATTTGATCCCGAACCCCTAAGTCCTAACCCCGAGGTAACCTTAGTGGAGCCCGGTAGGTTTTCAACTCAACCGTGAGTAGGCCGGGCAGTTGGGCAGTGCTGGTAGGAAGGAAAGATTTTGCTTGCGAGGCTTTGGGATTAGCCTCTTGGGGGCCTAGCGGAAGGATTTAGATTGAAGGTTTTAATGAGCTTCGATTTAGGGCTCGGGGTGATTCGCTGTCGTCTGGTTGAGTTGGGCTTTTAGTGTAGCGCTGAGGCGTTTCGTGTTTGGGTGCTCATGCCCAGCGGATGCTGAGCTGAAGCCATGCTTCTTGCCCACTTGTGGTGGGCTTATGATGATGGTACGACCTCCTTTTACGGGCAGTTCTCCGAACGCACGATTCCGAAACCGAAAGTTCCTTTCTGATTCGACAGGAACCGAGCGGTAGGATATGATAGGTTGAAGCAGCTACCGCGGTTCAATCCCTAGAGCCGATCAACCCTGCTTGCATGTAGGTAGTTCTCTAAAGTGGGGTCCCTTTGAGGTCGCCAAAATTGTACGGCACCCTTATAAAAAATGGACCCTAATTTTGCTGCACGTTGCCTCTGAGGCCACGACCTGTCGACCGAAGGCAAATAAAAACCGTTCTAGGCTAGTTTAATTGATGCAACCAAGAAAACTAATATGGCGGAATACTACTGAAGTCGTGGAACTGAGGTATCCATGTAGTGCCGTTGCTGCTGTTGTCTAACGCCCTTTGAAGGAATATGTAAAGCTGGTGGTGGACATGATGGCACTGCATGGACCCGAAGAAACAAACCACTCAAAGTTGTCATACATGTGCTGTCTCGAGACACCCCCAAGTGCCGAAGTCATAAGCCTGGAATCATCACTCAGGGCCTTCAAAAGCAACACGGTAGCAACAAAACTGATGAGACAAAACAGAGGCCCAACAGTAGCAGTGGCGGCGGGAAGTATTTGGTAGGCGCAGCAGCAGCACCACCAGCAGCAAAAGGAGGGGTCTAGTTGGTTTCAGCTTGTTTGGCTACTACCAAATTGCGACTAAAAAAATGGAACCCTAAACCTATGAACCCTGAACACATCTAAACCCTAAGCCGTAAGGTTTGCGTGTGTATCAAAGCCCTTGCGCCCCGGTTTACTCGGCCCCAGCTTTGGTGGCTTCGAGCCAAAATGCTACCTATAGACTCCATTGCCCATTGCAGTTCACCGCTTCTTGGTTTAACCTTAGTTTACGTAACTCCAGAAAGGAACTGCAATGAAGACTATATATAATTAGGCTGCTGGCATTCTGAGTCCTTTCCGAAAGCACGAGCGGTTTAGCGTTTAGGCCTGAGGGCTTTAGGTATGGGCAGACTATGATGGAAGAGAGTCCAGCGCAGATTGGAGCCAGGGTTATTCAAGACAAGGATGATCTGCAGCCTTGCTTTCTGTGGGCCTGGAAGCCCACCCGGACACGCACCCAACTTACCCCAAAATCTCCGTAAACCCTAAACCCCAAAACTCTTGGCCCTCTTCCATTGTAAATCCGAGACACCATACCCTACCAAGTTTATGCTGCGGCCAGGTCCTCCTCAAAGTCCAGTTGGCTGCCGTCAACCCGATCGAGCTTCGGTTGCTCTGGTCTTACCCAGAGACTTAAACATTTAGGGTTTGGAGCTTTCGGGTTTAGGGCTTTAGGGTTTTAGGGTTTAAGGTGTCGGGGTTTATCGGCTTAAGGCGTAGGGTTTGGAGCTTTAGGGTTTCCGATAGAGCCCTGGATAGTCATGGCCTTCTTACTAGCACTCTACACAAGAACCCCTGGTTTGCTGAAACTCTTCAAACCCTCTCGCTTCAAGACCTTTTAGAAGCCTTTGCGTTTAGGGTTTAGGGTCTATGTGTAACCTTCATATTAAACATACTCCCCATGCACCACCTTCTGCATGAAAGTCCCACACGTCTCACCCTAAGTCCTTAGATCCAAAGCCCGGACCCTTTGTTAAGAGAAAAACCTAAACCCTTAATTAATCTCTGTGTGGGTAGGGGGCTGCAGACTTCCGCCCTGGCTCTGGCAGAACTCATAGGAAACCCGGGAAAGCCTTATGAAACCACGTCACAAATAGATTCCGTTTACGGGAACCCTTACACTACTCTTGCAGGAACCCTTAAAGCTCTATTGTTCGTGCCATTAAACACCGCTCTAGTGGGTCATGTGCCCCCTATAGCCCTCAATTCCAAATTCTATGTGCGTGCATCCCCTGCAAAGTCACCTTCGGCCTTAACCCCCTAAAACCCAAACCCGGTGGCACATCCAGTGCCATCTGCCTTGCAGGGCACGAGGAGTCGCCCGAGCTGATGGATGTGGGTGTGGACATGGAGGAGCCAGGGGTGTCCGTGGTGCTTAAGCCGAAGCAGAAGTCGATGCCCAAGGACGAGAAAAGGCCCGCTGAGCCGGCCCATCCGCCACCACAGAAGAAGGCCGAAGGCTTCGACTCGGCTGGCCTCCTCGAGTCCTTTGAAAAAACAGCGCGGTGGAAGTTCTACAATCAACGAGGCACCTGCGAGAGCTGGAGCGCTTGCATGGGGTGGAAGATCCTTTCCAGTGGAGGAGACATCATGTGGGTGCACCCTGACGAGGCACCCGAAACTCTAAATCCCAAACCCCCCAGAACCCTGGTAGAACCCTGATAGTAAAGCCGTTATATAACCCTTATAAGACCCTGTCTAACCCGCAAACACTATGCTCTGAACACGGAACCCCCAAAGCCCAAACCCCTAAGCCCGAAACTGTGGGAAACCGGTTCCCTTGAGGATTCAGAGACTCCAATATCCCTTAATTAAGGAATATACCTTAAATTATAGTAGGATCCCTAATATGATTTAAGGCATATCTCTTAATTAAGGGATATTGGAGTCTCTGAGGACTGGAAGCTCTTCAGCGGCGGCCTTCACGGAATCTGCCCCGTAACTTTTCCGAGACTCGGCATCGACCATGCTTGCTGCCAGGGCACTTTTGGGTTTCAGGTTTAGGGTTTCGGGTTCAGGGGTTTAGGTGTTTAAGGTTTCGGGCTTATAGGTTGAATAGGGTTTAGGGGTTCCGGGTTTAAGGTTTAGGTTTCGGGTTTAGGGCTTATATCCGGGTTTAAGGTTTAGGGTTCGTTGGCAGAAGCCTGGGTTCTGGAGTACCATACGTGGGTACTTTTCTTTGTACCTGTTCCTTAAAGAAACCATTACGAAATAGCATGAAATAGAAGTCTATACTTGTTTTTCCCTGGTTATTTCTAGTTAAAGAGAAGCACGAAGCCAAGGTATGTTCCGGGATTTGACGTGGCCGGGAAGATTGCAAAGGCTCGCAGTCTAAAAGCTTAAAGCACTAATACTATTTCTTTGGTTTCCGTCATATTTTACCAGAATACATACCCCAAAGCCCAGTTTCTTAGGATTCCTTATTGCGTACCCATGCTAGTATATCCTCGAAGCCTTATTCTATGAATTCAAGAAATAGAGCATTCCAAGTGTGAAAGATGCTGTCAGGTAAATCAACAGATCGAGGTCTCGGGGTATGCTGCGGTATAAGTACAATATCGGCAGCCGGAACCTTGAGGAATAGTTTTGGTAATTTACCATCGTTACCAATTGCCATTGTCAGGTTACTGCTATGGTTGCCATGACGGGCTGTATACCGTTCTTCTGATGTGGTGGCGTAGTTGTTGTGGCTTAGGGTTTGGCTTAGGGTTTGCTGGGCAGTGGGCTTTGACGCTGTGTGCTGTCGGAAGAACTTATTTATACAACGATTTGCGAAACTCGGGCCAACGGCGTTGGTTGGGGTCACGAGTCACGATGAGCCCACGTGCCCGAGTACGTAGCAGGCTTGGGAGGACTTATGACACGAGCCGAGTGCTGGGAGGTCGCCCTAAACCCTACTGTGAAAATGTGTTAGGAAGCAAACAGGTTGTGACTGTTAGGGGCATGACTTCAATGGTTCTTTCGTGCTTCTGGTCTGCGTACAACACACGAAGCACTCTCCCCGTCTCTTGCACGGTCGAGTCTTGTCAGTAATTTTAGGTTCAATCCAAGCTAAGCATTCCCTGAGAGCCTATGCCTTATACCCTTACTTTCAGAATATTCCTTATACGAGTCCCGAAATAATGTAAGTTGCACTCCTCAGTTAATGGGTATCGGGCTCTTTGGGTTTCGGTTCAGGCTTGAGCGCTTCAAGTGCTTTTCCTGGAGGGAAACTTAGCACAAATGGAAGATGCGATCTGCATGTAGGTTTATCGATGTATGTGGATATTTATTTAATATGTACATACTTATTTTAGTTCTGTATACATATACATATGCAACTACATATACATATTCAAATTTTACATCGATATAAACATACATACACATGTACATATACACATACACTCACACGTACATCTACGTACATAGATATGAGTAAAATGAATAAACAAATATGTATGTGCATGTAGGTAAGTTGAACTAGCAGCCTAGCAGGGCCTAGCAGCCTCCCCAAATTGAAAAGTCGTCCCCATCTAGCCCCTTTCCAGTTATAACTCAACTTAACCCAGCACTGTATGCAACTCCTACGGCGCGTCTAAACAGCATCGAAAGCTGATTTCCCGGAGGTGGGAGAGGGAGTCACGGATTTCGCCGTCGGAGACGAGGTGGTCGTCGACATCGGCCTTTGCGAGACCTGCTGCGGCTCAGACTCAGATTTGCGGTGTAGCATTCAAGATTCGGAGTTGAGGCTGAAAGGCTTCAGCTGCTGACAGTATGGCTTTGGGTTTATGTTTATGTATTTTTTACATATGGAGTGTATGTCTATGTATGTGTATATATATATATGGTCTCGGGTCCCGGGCCGCCACCCCCC
>BGNK01000701.1:15583-28334 GCA_003297005.1 Symbiodinium sp. clade A Y106
CACAGGCCCCACTCCACAGGGGGGGAGGGGACGAGGCCAAACAAGACCAGACGGGGAAAGCAACAAGGCCAAACAAGACAGCTACCCACATGACAGGCAAGGGGTGATACCATGGGGTGGGGGGGGAGGGGGGTGTGGCAGCCCTGCATCATATATATATGTGTGTGTGTGTGTGTGCGTGTGTGTCTGTGTGTGTGTGTGCGTGTGTGTTTACACGTGTGTTTATACATAACAAAGATTGAAAGACACGCATACGCCTGCTGTTTATGCTTCGAAATAGCTTTCTTCGAAGGGAGACACGGGGTATGGCTTTGTGGTAGGGCTTACTGGCCCTGGTTACAGATTTCAGGGAAGGCATTTGCGGGCTAATGATAAGCCACCAGAACAAGGAAATCATATTGGAAGCCCACATTTCGGGAAAGCTCTGGAAACCTGTACTGAAGCATGTTAGTCTTTGAGGCTTTCGAGGTTGCGGCACTGGCTTGTGTCATTCAGTCAAGCCTTGCATGCAGTTCTGTGATCTACAGCTTTGGGTTTCAAGGTTCCCAGACCTGCAACCCTGAACCATAGACCCTAAACCCTGAACCATTGAACCCCAAACCCTACCTCAACCCCGTTTCTTAGGGTCCGTGTAGACCTTAAACCCCTAGATCCTAAACCCTAAACCCCGAAACCTCCAAACCCTAAAACCCTAAACCCTAGAACCCAAAAAACCCTAAACCTCCAAACCCTAAAACCCTAAACCCTAAACCCCCCAAAACCCCAAACCTCCAAACCCTAAAACCCTAAACCCCCAAACCCCAAAACCTCCAAACCCTAAACCCCTAAACCCCCAAACCCTAAAACCTCTAAACCCTAAAACCCTAAACCCCCAAACCCCCAAACCCTAAAACCCCAAACCCTAAAACCCTAGACCTTAAACCCAGAACCCGAAAGATCCAGAAAGCACCGCTTTCCAAGGCAACGACAGCCCTGCGGGTCCCTGCGGAGCCTTCGCTGAGCAGCCGCCACAAAAATGGGCTTGAACTAGTAGTAGTCGTAGTCGTAGTAGTAGTAGTAGTAGTAGTAGTAGTAGTGATAATAATAAGAATAATAGTAGTAGTCGTAGTCGTAGTCATAGTCGTAGTAGTCGTAGTAGTAGTAGTAGTAGTAGTGGTAATAGTAGTAGTAGTCGTAGTGGTAGTGGTAGTAGCAGTAGTAGTAGTAGTAGTAGCAGTAGCAGGAGTAGGAGTAGGAGTAGTAGTAGTAGTAGTAGTAGTAGTAGTAGTAGGCGCCGGCCCCCTACCAACCACCCCTCTTACATACTCTTTTCGCACACATCATTTTTACTCGGTATTTACAGCACTTTCGTCATGTAGGAACATCTTATGAAGCTTCAAAATTCATGTGCGAGTTTGCAAACTCGAGCTTCCGATTCTGGACCTGCATTTTGGGGGAGGGGTCGGGGGAGAGGGGGGATGATGACGACATTGTTATGCAGACACCCCGAACAACATCTCCAGAAGAGCCGTTTTACTCGGTTTTTCCTATACTTTCTAAAAGGCAATAGTCTCCCTTTCAGGGCTCCTTCAGGCCTTTTATCGAGGCTTAAAGGCCGCAAGATTGGTGCCTCGGAAGTGGTCAGAAGTTTGGTTTGTTAAAACCCGAACCCTTAAGCCCTAACCCCAAACCCTCAAGCGCAACTATGGCTGTAAGTTTTGTTCTTTACTTCCAACAGCTAAGAGCTTATGTTGATTGATTCGGTTTACTTGACCGATGCGGATCCTTCCTTTTTCTTCCGACGGCATGGGTTCTGACATAGAGTCCGGAATAATTCCCAAAACCCTGTTCTAGTTAACATGGCCTCTATACTTATAGATCCCTTTTCTTGCAACCCCTTGCAAGACACCTAGTCTAATTGTTAAGGCTTGGCTCACGTCTTCAAAAGATGTTTATTGAGCCCGGAGTGCATGCTGCACTCGTGTGGTTCCCAGAGACTCCAAAACTCATCAACGAACGAATCTCCCTTGCACAATATTTTGAAGTCTAGCAAGATTGACGGAATACCCCTTACATTATAATAGGGACGCCATCAGGATTTCAGGTACACCTTGATAAAGGGTGGTAAAGGTGTGTAAATGGGGTTTTGGTCTCTGGTTGTGTTTGGGGTTGTTTCTGGCGTGTGTTTTTCGTAGTGTTTTTGCTCAGGCAAGGAGCACAAAGTCATCAAGTCAGCCATGGCCGATGGATTTGGTACGCTTGCATCGACCCTTAATGTTGCCTCAACATGTCGAATAGAAGGGCCTAAAAATTACCAATACTATTTTGGGGGGCTCCTTTGAAATTGTAGTACAACATTCTCCCAATCCCTCTGCTAGTTATGAAGGCCCCTCTATCACACCTCGAACCCGCGCCTGAAACCTTTGAACTTGGAACCCACACAGGACATGTATTCCAAGGCCTCAAAAGCTTGAAACCCGGCGTTTAGGGTTCAGGGAACCCATTTCTTGCATCCCTTGCATACTTCGAGGATCACGGGACTTAGTAAGTATGGCTACAAGTACCGTAACTGGAATATAAGTACGTGTAAGTATAGTTACCCTAATAGTAACCCATTTTCGCAAGTCCTATGAACCTTTAAGTAATCTCGAAGCAAGGTATGCTGTCGCCCTTGCAGACACGGTCGCAAAGTCGCTTTGATTGCAGTCTGGAGCAAAGCGGGTTTTGTCGTTGGCATAAGTGTGTTTTGTTTCACGCTTGGCAAGGCCCTAGCCCTAAACCCTGAATACTGATCTAGTGGCTCAAGACTCATGGACTTGCTGAATCCCGGAGCCCTCACCGCAGTGCTCCTCCACCACATGAAGCCTTCACATGCTCAACCGCAGTTGCTGAAGCGAAGCAGTTTCTTTGTCGCAGCTACTAAATGACGAATGTTGATGCTAGGCCTTACAGGGTTATAGCATTGTCTTCAGCACTGGAAAACCGTATGACGGTTGATGGTTCAGGAACGTGTTTGTTTTGATGCTTCAAGCTTCAGGCTTTTTGTCGCAGGCAGAAAAACATATACACACCATCAGAGACCCCACATAGAACCGCCCCATACTCATCGTTTTTGGGGGGACTTCTTCCTTAAAGGAACCACTGGAACCACGATAGATTATGTATGTTAAACACAAGTTTACATTTTTCTCTCACTTCAAAGCCCGGTTCATGGCAAAAGAGAATCTTCAAGTCGCTGGGCTTTGAGTTTCGAGGCGGGACGGCCTCAGCGCTGAGGAGCTGGCTGCTTCGCTGCATAGTCTCCAAGGTTGGGAGTGTAGCGTTTAGATTTCGGGGCTTAGGGCTAGAGTGGCTAGAGGTTTGAGGGTTCGAAGTTGGGGCACAGAAGTTTACTTCAGCTTACGGCTTTAGAGTTGCGTCTTAAGAGGCAGAGTTGCGTCTTAAGAGGCAAGTATACGCTACACCCTAAGCTTGTGTTTTGGGGCCCTCGCTGGAGAACACATCGGCCCACGCTACATCTAGGACTTCCAGCACTGGCATCTGGAATGGGGTTTAGGGCTATCAGTGCAAACCAACAGACCACCGCAGGACGCCGCAGGACGAGAAGTAGGTGGCAGCTTCAAGGTGACCAAGGCTTTAGGGTTTAGGGGTTTAAGGTTTTCGGTCAGAATCAGAAGGTATGTTTACTGCAGACTCCTACGCTGCATACACGGCACGTCTGCATCGAGACACCTACCCGCCCATAACATGGTTCTTCGTGCAGAAGCCCCACGTATCATATGCGTGCTGCAATCATGCTGATGCCGATGTTCTGGCTTTGATGCAAAGGATTTGGCATGACCAAGATCCCAAAGGGTCCAAGTAGCACTATGGTATATACTTAGACCCCCAAAATACCCTATAAGTATATACCATAATGATACTTGGACCCTTTGGGTAAGCCCCGAAGCCTCTACGCCTTCACGCCCTAAGCTCTCAGGCCCTTGCTTGCTAATTCTCAGCTGAGATGATTGTGAAAGTGATAAGCATGGTTGTGATGGAGAGGCTGCGTTCTCCTTCACCCAGGCCTTGGGCCTTTTCGGTTCTTGGGATTTAGTACTGTCAGTCTTCTTGTCTTCTGCAAGAGGAACTCAGTCCTTCATAATCCTTAACCCATATAGTTTAGGGTTTAGGGTTTAAACATTCAAAGTCTAAGTCCCCACCCCTCGAACCCGCAACCCTAAACCTCCCCCTGCAGCCACTGGTCCACATGCACCGAGGTGGGCCTTCCGCTAGCAGGTCTTACATCCTATCAGGCCCGTGCCGCTCAAGTTAAACCCTAAACTCCTAAATCCTAAACCGTCAGGATTTAGAGAGTTGAGGCGATCCTGAAGGCGGCGTGGTTTCTCAGTGTAGAGTTTCGAGACGTAGTCCTTGCAATACGGTTCAAGCAGGACCATTCAGCTTAGAATATATACGACTGCTGATTTCTTACGGTTCGAGAGATACTGTCTATGATGCTGTTGCGCTGATGTTACAATGATGGTGCTAAATTCTTCTCACGAATCGTATTCTGAAGGGATTGGACCCCTAGAAGGGTGCCATCAACATTGCAATAAGGGGGCGGCATACTCAATAAAGGTGTCCCCTTACATTGCCCTTGTTGGGGCTTGGGGATTCTGGAGTTACATGATTCTGGTCTAAGGATGCGGGTTCTGCGAAAGCGTAGAGTTCTGGGTGCAGGGTTTAAAGTTTTGATTTCGAGAAGAGTTCAGTTCTCAAACTGTGAGTTCAGCTTTGGGTTAATATAGCGGCTTTATTAATTAGAACAGGGTTTGTTGCCCTTTGTACTACAACTAGAACAAGCACCCCCCAAAATAGTACAGGTAATTGTTAAGGCCCCTACACTAGTGACTTCGCTTTCATCATCGCTCAAGACCCCGTGATGCCGGAATCCTAAACATCGGATGCTGCAATTCCTTCGAAAAACATGTTTAAGGTGTGGGGTTCAGGGTTTAGAGTTTAGGGTTCCGATTTGGGGTACCATGAGGGTTCTTCCTGAAACGTTAAAACGTGAAACCCCAAACCTCGTATCCTAGCCTCCCTTGAACCAACAATGCTAACTCACCAGCTCAATCAGGATTTGGCCTTACGGAGCTTAGCATTAATTACAAGCAAACCGCGTAAACCTCGGATAGTCGGCTACCTCAATACAAACTAGGTTCCCCAGTAGTACCCTTTTACCCTTTTTCTTTTTGGGTCCCCCTATTAAAACCGAATAGTAGGAAAAAGGGTACCCTTATTATCAAGGGGCTACTGGGGAACCTAGGAAATGTCAATACCCAGAGGGTCCCACATACACTACCATTATGGAATTAGGTCCCCAAAACCAAAATAGGGATGGTTTTTTTGGTGCCATAGGTAGTGTATATGGACCCTCTGGGATAGAAATGCACCGCTCTGGGATCCCCAACCCCTCCTGTCTTAGTGGGTGGTTGTCAAAATTAGGGTCCCTTTTTGGGTCCTTAATGTAATACGGCACCTATTATTTAGGGTACCTAAAAGGGACCATAATTTTGACAACCACCCTAGTATCTGACTGGATACACTTTACATTACCCACTATAAAACCGAAAGTGTAGACTTTTTGGGGGCTTCTGAACTCAGCAACTAAGCTACTAAAGGAACCCCAAACCCTATGTGGTTAGGATCCTATAATGTAAGTTTGGTCCCCTAAACCCTAAACCCTAAATCCTGTGAAGCCTAAAGCTTCCCTGATTCCCTACGAGGCGCTCTTCACAGGCGCTGGCCGTGACTTCACCGGAGCAGAGTTGGGCAAGGTCGCCGAAGGCCTGTCGGTTTTGGCTCAGGCAACGCATTGCTGGTTATATTCTTGTTACCGCCATCCAAATCGACTATGATTAACAAAGGGTTTTTAAAGGACTTTACGAGACATCTGCATC
Source organism: Symbiodinium sp. clade A Y106 (assembly GCA_003297005.1). Classification (NCBI taxonomy): domain Eukaryota; class Dinophyceae; order Suessiales; family Symbiodiniaceae; genus Symbiodinium; species Symbiodinium sp. clade A. The sequence goes on from BGNK01000701.1 coordinate 21,505, forward strand.
ACCAAAACCCCTAGGCACCCTAAACCCTAGTCCCCTAAACCCCAAACCCAGGCAAGAAGGTGTTGATCCTCGGTGGCGCGGCTGCGACCGGTGCCATCGCCATCCAGCTGGGCAAGGCTGTTGGCGCCTACGTGACCACGACAGTAGCATGGCTGCAAGACATGAGAGGGTTTAGGAGTTTTGGGCTTAGGCTTCAGGGTTCAGCGTTTGGTATCGGTGATTGCATGGACAAAGTTCGGGTTTGGCCTGACGGGTGCATAAACACTTAGACTTATACCCTAAACCCTAAACCCATTCTGAGTGGATAGCCTGTAAGGTAAAGAACCAGAGGAAGGGACCGAGCCGTAAACAAACTCCCCTACGATGCTAAATGGCTTCCTACGGAGACGACACCCCGTGCTTGGTGTTTTGGGCTTGTGACCTGGGCCTAGCTGAGGTATATACCAGCATTACTTTCCAATCCCATCGTTCTATAAGGTGGGTACTATTATTACCGTAACTTTTCCGAATAGTACGACTATGACTATTACTCTTCTGACTAATATTTCTATTGCATTTTTTACATTGCTGTTATATAGGTGTCTAACATGCCAAGCACACCTCTGCCACCATGGCTGAAGCCCTACTTCTCCGTGCTGTTCACGCCGGAAGCTTTGGAAGAAGAGGGCTTGAGGTAGGGTTTCGGGTTTAGTGGAAATAAAAGAGGGCACAAGGGTTCAGGTGTCAGATTTCGGTGGAGGCAGTGTTTCTTGCTGTAATGCAGGGGCCTGAACAAGTCGAATAGGGTTTTGGGGTTCCTTCGTGTAAATATAGAATAACATACATCCAAACCCTATACTAAGTATTAAGGCCCCCATGTATAGAACCCTACCATTATAGATTCCTTATAGACCCCTTTCAGGATCCCTTTAAAGGGAACCCTATTCTAATTATTATGGCCCCCCCATCTTACGTGGTTTGCTTCTGCAGGCTTATGGCCCCCCATCTTACGTGTTTTGCTTCTGCAGGCGAGCCCGAACAAGATGCCGGATGGGAGCACCAAGATCGACTACATGAAGAAGTTGGGTGCTGATGAGGCGGGCTCGCAGGGTTTAGGGTTTAGGGTTTAGGGTTCATGGCCCCCCGTGATTAAGCACTACAGTCGAAATTCATTGGGGTCTGAGGTGCAACTCAGCATGAACCATGCGGTTCTTGCAACTTCGTGTTATTCTGAAAGCGTAACCCTAGCAAGTTTTTGTTTGGGTCCAGCCTTCAAATCCCTGTCTAGATAGCAGCTACAACGCCTCACCACCTTTGTAGTTATGAACCGTTATGAGTCTCGTAACTTAGACCCTCAAAGCTCAAACATGCCTAAGCCAGACTTGGAGCCTAACGCCCTAAACCCCAAGAGCTAATCCCTAGATCCCGCTAAAATACCCTTCCAGCACAGCACTTCGAGCCCTGAAGCCTCAACGCCCCAGTCGCCTTTGAGCCTCGCACGAGATATGATCCTCAAAAACACTAAGTCCTAAGTCCTAAAGCCTATAAACGTTAAAACCCTAAACCCTATAAACCCTAAATCCTAAACTTTTAAACCTTCTAAACCTTAAAAATCCTAAACCCCAAGAGAGGTGATCAACTACAAGGAGGCTGACTGGGCCGATGCCTTGGCGGGCAAGGAGACAAGCGGGAACCAAAGCGGAGATCACGTCGATAAAGGCTAAATTTGGCTAATTCCAAAATCTTTAAAGGACCCCAGTATAAAGCCTGAATGAGAAGGTTTTCATCACTCTACGCTTGGCTGGGACCATGAGTATTTAAAAACAGCGCAGAACCTTTCGCCCGAAAGCCCCGGAGCCTTTCCGCTAGAAACACAAGCCCTCCTCAGCCCCAACACTCGAAAGCCGTTATTGTATCCTTGAACCTGGAGACAGGGGCCAATGCATGTATGAAACCCTTCAAGGAGTCCTTGTGGAACTCGGTCCCTATAGAGCCCTGCCCCAAGCAGGTACTTGCGAGTTTAGGGCAATCACATTTAAATCATGAGACAACTCCATGACCTCCTATAGGACTCATACTTGGAGGATCATGCGACTTAGTAAGGCTTCAGGGTCCCTTTAAGGGATCTATAAGGCTACTGTTAAGGGTATAGGGTTGGGGTCTACTTGGAGGATCATGGGACTTAGCAAGTATGGTTGTAAGTACCTTGATTGGGGTTCTAAGGAGCTACAAGTATAGTTACCCGAATAATGACCTTAGTTACTAAGTCCCATGACCCTTTCAGTACAGAACCCACGAACCGCAGATTATAAAGTTGTATAAACCCCGTAAAATACAAGACCCCCACTCCCACCACACTATAACCACAAATTCGATTAAGTCCCCGGTCAAGTCGCAGCACTTAATGATTAGAGCAGGTTTTGTTTTATTTGGGGGAGTGTACGAAAGCTACACTGAAAAGTATGAAACCCTATCATGGCTATTGATAAATATTTGGGCCCGTCTACTTCGCCCTTATAGCAACCGTAAATTATTTGAAAGAGCCTCCCAATGAATCTCTAAAGGAACCGTGTTCTAATCTTTCAGTCCCTAAACCATCCTTAACCCCCAAACCCTAAACCCTAAACTAAACCCCGCTGAACCCTTAACCCTAAACCGTGCTTAAAGGAGTACGACCAGATCTACGACTGCGTCGGAACACCAGAGGACTGAGCTCCCCGCGTGTGAGGGTTTAGGGGTCGGATTTTGATAATGATAATGCTTCCTGCAAAATGTGCTTGGCGACCAGGAGCTAGGGCCAGGGTAGAGCCCAAACGAGAGAAAGACAGAGGCACATCCAGCAACACTCAATTCCTCTGGCTCAGCGTGGAGGTTGGGAAGGACGATCATAAGCTAAAGTAGTTGTAACCACCGCGAGTCGTGTCGAGCAAGTGATGAGACACTTGGCAACAAAGCTGAAAGTTCAGTTGTGAGATAATGTAGGAACCTGATTAAGAAACCCTGGCCCTGTAATCGTAACCCCAATATATTCGGGTTTAATATATACAGAACCCTAATAAGTTAATAAACACCCAGGGTTTTTGAATCAGGTTCCTACAGTATATGCTCCGGTCGCCAAGTAAGTCGAGTTACGCCCGGCTAAACCAGAAAGAGGCAAGAGCTAAGACATTGGCATTGCAAAGCAATTTAGGGTTTAGACCCTAAGCCTAAGCCCTAAACCCTAAACTGTTTTAAACCCAAAACCGGGTGTCCCCGGAACATGACGGTTAGCATGTCCGACATTCTGCAGGCTTCCCACTTTTCGGAAAAGTGCAAGCTATGGTATGTCCCTAAGGGTCCAAAGGACCCAGTAATTGGGTACTTAGGTTTCGGATAGTAGTTATGTAGGCTACTAGTTGGGAAAGTATATGATTATTGGGTACTTGGACCCTTGTTGTGGTGTTCTGATCTGATTAGGCATGCAATGTGGGGCAGGAGCAAAACATGCAGGATCTTTTAGCGAACTCTGGTGAAAGCTTCTGAGGCCTTGGGTTTCAAGTGGGCCTTGGGTTTCAAGTGTTCTTGCTAACTCTTAGTCGCCAAGAACACCGTCTTTTAGTTTTGGGGCTGAGGGACTAGTGTCATTGAGGTTTACAACTTAGTGAGGGCCTAGACCCCAAAAACCAGTAAAACCGTAAATCCCACATTACCATGTTCAGAAGCCCTGAAAGGACCCCCTAAAGCCCGATAAAACCACCACGCCATAAAACCTCGGGGGTTTCGAGGTGGAGGGGCGGAGGCTTAAAATGGAACCCACCCTACACCCAAAACCCGAAACCCTAAGCCCGAAAAACAAAGCTAAACCCTACAGTAGAAGCCCAAAAGTTGGAAACCCCATAGCCTCAATCCTTAAGAGTAATGTATAGGGAATCCCAGCACTATTTGGCCTTAATCCGGTTTCCAACTTTATGGAGTTTACTGTAAACCTCAAGGACTGGCCCAAGGCCGCCAAGATCCTGAAGAAGGGTGGCGTCTTTGCTCCTCGCATCCATCCCGGGTCGCAGTCATTGCTTTAGGGTTTAGGGGTTTAGGCCAGGGTTTAGGATCCGGGTTCCTGTTTAGTGGCTTCAGGGTGCATGGCTTGGGGCTCACGGCTCACGTAGAGTTAGCATGGTGTAGTATAGCATTTGTAAAGTACAGTACAGTCTGGTCTAGTCTAGTACAGTCGAGCATGGTGTAGTAAAAAACAGTGTACTATGATATCTCTGGGCGAGGTCAGCATCGCCAACTTCGGGGACGCGAAGTCTACCGAGGATCACCTCTTCAAGTGACTTGCATTTCGTTGTCTTCTTACTGGCTGTAAACTCAACTTTTCAACTTTTGGGGTTCTTATAAGGTAGTCGATTCTGAAAGTTTCAACTTTTGTTTCCTTGGGTTTTGGGCTACACTTTACACTTTTTGGGATGATATCACCCACTCTGAAACTGAAAGTCTACGCTTTTTAGCGGGCTTATGAACTCAGCAAATAAGGGTTGTCTTTGCAGTGTTTGGAGTGTCGGCTTCGGGGTAGAGCCTCCCGAAGCCGGTGAAATCTTATCACAGGATGAGTTCGTTGTTTTTGTTGTTTTTTAGAGTTTCGGCTTCAGGGTAAAGGCTCCCCTTACTGTATCACATGATGATGCCAAAAACAAAACCCGAAAGGCCCCGAAATGGCTGGGGTTTAGGGTTTAGGGCCCCCCAAATGGCCCCCCCCCAAAAAAAAAAATATGTAAAATAATGGCCCAATACCTAAAAAGGTCATTATTCTACATACTTTGGGGGTCCAGGTAAACAGTAAACCCGATCCCCCCAAGCTTTGTGAGTCTGCTGTATGCTCTACTGGAGCGTCGGAGAGCATTCCGATTTACCCCGGAGCTGCCAAACATCCCTTGACCGGTTGCTCAACAGTAGTCCATAGCATGGTACGAAGCATCCCAATATAACCTCAGTATACATGTCAGCTGTACTATTAAGAGATCCCTAAACCTTAAACCCCAAGCTACAGCACAGTCTGCAAGCTGCAACTGAGGAACTTCCTGCTGAAGTCGAACACAGCGGATCTGAAGGAGCTGATCCGATTCGTCAAGGAGCTATGACTTTAGGTTTCGGTTTTAAGGGTTTAGGGTTTAGGGGCATAAAGATAGGGTTTCTGGGGTTCAGGTTTCGGGCCTGGCGGCTTAGGGAATTGGGAGAAAGTGGAATATCTTGCACCCCGGAGGTGAGTGGTGCAGTTTCTGGCTGAAGGTGCAAAGAAAACAATTCCCAAGCTGCAATGCCCGGAAGTCAGAACATGAAGTAGCTGTTCTATGGCCAAAATCTGAACCCTGCACCCTCTCACACTTTAGGGTTTACGGCTTCGGCCTTATGTGTTGAAACCTAACCCCTTAATTGAAAAGTGAGCCTAGAAGAAGCAGTGTTGATTTCACGGTTTCCAACCCAGAGCTCTGATGCACCTTTACTTATTAGCTGAGTGGATACACTTTCCACTTTTGGGGACAATATTACCCACTATAAAACTGAAAGTGTACACTTTTGGGGGGGGGCTTATGAACTCAGCAACTAAGTTTAGAGTATTGATGCTTTCGGTGAAGTGTTTTCTTGAAGGCTCTGGGTTACTTTCATGTTTGATGTATACGTTTTGGGGGGGCATCGTTTCTTTGTTCATGGGGTTCTTCAAGAACCAATTTTCTGCTAACTTGCTAAGGGGAATAGAGTATCAATGTCGGGGCCTCCCTCAAGTATTTTTAATCCTGAGCGTTTAGGGTTCAGGTTCAATAGCATGGAGTCAATGCATGATCGAAGGGCTGAGAACAAGGCCTTGGAACTACAGTGTAGGTTCTTGGCACTGGAGTCATTGTTTCGGGGTTTAGGCTTTAGGGTCTTGAGTTCAGGGTCTGTAGAACGCAGGTTCTTGCTGCAGGGTTCTAGGCTCTAGATTTCGCATTCGCGGGTTTTGAGTCAGGTGTCAAAGATGTTCTGAATTCAACCCTATGCCCTAAAGCGTACGAGGAGGGAGCCGCAAGAGTCGACCCCACAAGCTCAAGTTATCGAAACACAGAGCTCTGAAGCCTTATTATCATCATGGGCTTCATAACTAGGATCCTACTTATCCCATGTAAGATGTCATAGACGGGCCCCTTGTTTTCTGAAAGTCCCAGATGGGATGCTGCAGAGCCTCAGTGGGGAGTCTATCGGACCGATTAGAACCGCCAAATCCTACTCTGCATGAAGGTCCTTCTGTTGATGGGCAAAATCCTGCATGACCTTAAGGACTCTAAACTATGGGAATCATGGTATATTCCTTATAATGGGTAATGCAGGATTTTGTCCATCAACCGTTACATGTTTTTCGGACCCTCAGAGTATGCTCCAAAGCCTCTTTTCTGAGCAGTAAGTTAGGGACGTCATAACTGAGTATGACCTATCATCTCCACTCTATTCCTTTTTTGTGTTACTCTAGCGGATCCTAGATATAAAGTTGCTTAAACCAAAAAAGGAACTGCAATGGAGAGTATTGCAGGTAAGACTAAACTATAAACCCTAAACCCCCAAACCACAAACCCCAAGCCCTAAACCCTAAACCTCGAACAAGGCCCCTGTAGCCTTTACGACCCAATAGCCATAGCTCATCACTGCAGGAAGGCAAGTTGAAGATCACGGTTGACTCCGTCGTGCCGTTTGCGGAGCGCGGTTTAGGGTTTAGGGTTTGGGGTTGAGGGTTTAGGGTTTGGGGTTGAGGGTTTGAAGTTTAAGGTTGGGGTTTAGGGTTTGGGGTTGAGGGTTGAGGTTTAAAGTTTAATGTGGTCTCCTGATTATTAAAACCCCCCCCCCCC
>BGNK01000701.1:28492-48262 GCA_003297005.1 Symbiodinium sp. clade A Y106
GTTTATTATTACGTGCAGGCCGAGTTTAGCTCTATTGAGGGGACCTTTTATTATTGAGTTCCGGGCCGAGTTTAGCTCTATTGAGGGGACCTTTAATAATCACGAGCCCACATTAGGGTGTGGGGTTTAGTTTTGGGAGCTTGGTGTTTAATTAGGGTTGTTTTGGGGGGTTGCGGACTAGAGTTTGGGGTTAGGGCTTGGGGTTTAGTGTTTAGTTTAGGCTGAGCGCTGCAGCCAAAGTCACGCGAGCATGGGAACTAGGGTGGGTGATGAGGGCTATGCTGTTTGGGGATACCAGAAATGACCCCACAGTAAACCCTAAACCCTAAAATGCCTCATACTGTGAGGGTGCCTCTAGTCGGCTTGCCGCAGTTGCAGGTGGGAGCCCTTCTTGGTGGCGTGCAAGAAAGGCTTATTATTACCCATAGGCCCCAAAGTAGTTCCTTTTTGGGGTTCATATAATCCCAAAAAGGAACTACTTTGGGGCCTATGGGTAATTGTGGGTTTATCTAAACAGGTCCCCTTTGGGGGAGAGACCCTTGCCGAGGATATGCCCCAAACCCTAAGTTCCGTTCCCTAAACCTTAAACCCTAAACCCTAAACCGTGTCTGCGATACTACAGCAGCTCCGATGCAATATCGCAATGAAACTTCGTGCTCGACTGAACAATCAAAACCCTCAAACCCCCAAAGCCTAAACCCATCCCTCCTCCTGATGAATCATGTACCACCGACACCCTATTCTAACAACTACGCCCCCTACAATTACAGAGATACGAACAAAGAGCGCCAAAACATCGGAAATTTCCGAAAGAAAGGCCGTTGCAGAGGTCACGAACCCAGAGCCCCCCCCCAAAAAGGGTTCTGAATAGTTACCTACGGTTGATGGACAAAATCCTGCATGACCCTAAGGACCTAAACTATGGGAATTATGGTATATTCCTTATTATGGGTAGTGCAGGATTTTGTCCATCAACCCTATGTTATCGATCCCTTTGGTTTCCTTTGAAATGTTTATTTTTACATTTTGCGCCAACACCCTATTCCAGATGTCAAGGCCCCTACTGTTGATAATTCCCATAGTTTAGGGTCCTTAGGGTCATGCAGGATTTTGTCCATCAACCGTATCTCAAAGCCATCCCCCCAAAGCCCTGATGAGAGCTATGGAAAACTGCCGCCTCGACACTCAGGACCCTCGATGCCCCTAAACCCTTAAGCTCTAAACGCGACCTGGACCCTATCAAGTCTTCCTTTTCCCTATTATGACTTCCTTATATATGTCCTTAAACATAGTTTAAGCCCTAGATGGCTTGAGGGCCTAGAGATGAGTCTGAGAGTTTGGGGCGACCCAGGCTGTCACTCCCATGCACGTTCAAGTCACACAGTTGCCCCTTGCCGCTACCAAAACACCAAACGTAGTAGCCATGTAAGTTAGTATTTGGGAGATTATATGATTATTGTGTACTTGCACCCTAAGGGCAGGGTTTAGGGTTTATGAGCCAAGACTGCAACATCTCTTGATTATAGGTCCCTTTATCAAGGGTCCCTAAACTTGGGGTCGGCATGATTAGTTATATCCCCCTATAGTCCCTGCGCAATGGACCCGCAAATCCTGTTCTACTTATAGACGTCCTTAAATTTCTATGAGTTGAGGATTAATACATTTTTCTATTACATTAACGGGGTTTCGAGCCTCGGAGCCGAACACAAGTCTGTGAGGACGTGCCAGCAGTGTTGACAAAGAGTATGGGCTGGGCTTCGGCGGGCAAGCTCGCAGCTTGACTCTTGTGGAAGTGCAGGTTTTTTGGAATCTTTGGGATTTTGCATGTGATGCGTTATTGGCGTTGCTTTTTGGGGCACTAGGGTTTAGCTTGTAGTCGGTGTGGGATTGTGGTTGTGGTTGTGGTGGTTGTGGGCTATAGCAAGAGTCCCATGATGGACAGCTATGGGAACTAACGTGCCCTGGGATAGGTTGCTTCCAATGGTGTGTGCATGCTTGGGAGGTGTGGGCCATGTACCTCGGCCGTTCAGCATAATATGGTCGGAAGAATTGGTAGACTCCTTCCCTCGTAATCTCTATCTACTGCTGTAAAACAATAAGACCCCAATATACTCCAAAGAAACCTAATTTTGGTTATGCAGGCCCCTGTAGTCAGTATGTCATGCAAGGGTTTGAGCTTAGAGCTTGCTGCGCAGAGGTCATCAAGGTGTCCGACTGAGCTGGGTAGATTAGATGAGTGGTTTCTGTTTCTGGAACCCCGGATGGAGCACAATATCAGCCGTCTGCTTCGTCCACACTGGCTAGAAGCTTGTTCTGCGCCAGTTGTCGCACAATTTTCTGCCAGAAACCATGTGCCGTCGAGGCATGGAAAAAAGAACCGCCTCCCATGTGCGCTAAACTCCACGGACGGACAGGACATGTAGAGTTGCTGCGATATGGGAGTTTCCGAAAATGGGGGTACCTTATTTTGGGGGTCCTTATAAGGATCCTACTATTTAGGGTACTATATCAGGGTCCCTTATTTTCGGAAACTCCCATATGTGTTGAGCCTTTCAAGAGCCATCACGTCACCACACCCCCAAGGCTTCACGCTCTAACATCGGGGCCGAAACAATTAACAATACTATTTTGGGGGTTCCTCGTTCTAACTACAGTATAATGGGCCCTTCTTCACAATTAGCAATACTATTTTGTGGGTTCCTCATTCTAACTACAATATAATGGGCCCCAAAACCCTATTCTTTCTTCTGTTGGCCCCTAGATTACGCAGACTGCAAGTCCGAATGCGGAGAGACCCATGCAAGCTCCCCACGGTTCAGGGGGCCTAAACCCGCACCCCGGCCGTTTCGGCTCAATGCTCGTGTCACATGTCAGCAGAAGCAACATGTCTGGAGCCCTGAAAATCCTGCACAGCATCGCTGCAGTTTGTGGGTTTTCCGGGTGGACAGTTTCCGGGTCACCCCCGGCTCGATATTGAGAAGTGGATGACAAACCCTTGTGAGTTGCTCAGATTCAAGATACCAGGTGTATATTGGGCTCCAATTTTATCATCAGATCTCCATTGTAGGAGCACGGAAGGCTGCAATTCTGCAACTGAGCGCCTGTAGGTCTTCGGTCACAAGTCTTGCATTCCTGTTGATACACCTACTGTAGGGGCTTAAGTAATTGATTACTGACGCCATTTTGGGGGTTGGCCCAAAACTCAGTTCGCATTATAAAGGCCCCTGTATTACCCCCTCCATAGCACGTGATACTGAAAGAGCTACAAACTACAAACTCAAGACGCTTAGCTGCGCAGCTTCCGCAATTGACTGAGCCTCCCCTGGCCATGCCTACTCCTTCAGCAGAGCTCCTCGGCCCACGTGAGATCTATGTAGTTCAATGAAGACTCTAAGCCAAACATCAACCCTAAGCCCCAAAACCCGCGCCATGTCTTTCGGCATGACGTCGTTAGAGCAGACAGTGCTTCGAACAAGTGTCTACGTCTAAGCTCCCAGACTCACCAGCAATCCCAACAGAGAGTGAAACTGAGCCCGAAATCCGATCCGGGTCTTGGGTTTTGCAGAGTTCGGAAGAATATCCCCCTGGCCCTTATAATGTACTCCAGAATCGTTCTTAAAGGTGAAGGCCCCTGAAGGATGACTCTGTGTCTCTCTCTCTCTCTCTGTCTCTCTCTCTCTCTCCCTCGCTCTCTCTCTCTCTCTCCCTCTCCCTCTCTCTCTCTCTCTCTCCGACTCCCTCTCCCTCTCCCCCTCTCTCTCTCCCCCTCTCTCTCTCTCTCTCTCTCTCTCTCTCTCTTTCTCTCTCTATGTATACATAATACATATATATATATATACATATGTGTATGTGTGTCTGTGTGTGTGTCTGTGCGACAATCCCAGCCGGAAAGAACTCAGTCTGCTATCGACCCGCACCCTGAGCCTCCAAGCGAGGAGAGTGAGCTTTGCTCCCGATCAACTTCGGCAGCTTGTCATTCTCTAAGGGTCCATGTACCCAATTAGTATATACATTGGCCTTAAAGTAGTCTCTACATCGGTATATACGATTTACCCTTAAAGGAGCCCTTAACGGATCCCTATTTGTGTACATGCACCCCGAGGGATTGTCAGAAGACCAGAATCTCGAGCTTAGGATTCTTCTGCCTCCCTTGGGCTTTGGGTCTTTAGGGCCTTCAGGGCCTTTAGGGTTTAGGGTTTAGGCCTTTAGGGTTTAGGGTTTACGGGGTCTTTCGGGTTACAGGCTGGGGTTAGGGTATGTTAAAGTCAGAGGTAGCTCAGTTGGGAATGTTGGATTTACCGTCCAGGCAGTCCGAAACAAGCCACTTTACCTCAAACCCTACACCACTGCACTGAAAATTGGTAGAGCGGGGTTTTGGGATTTAAATATTATATCATATAATACAGCATACTTATGACTAGGAGTCCTAAGGTATGATATCGGTAATGATTCCGACCCCTTCTTTGCACCCCGGAGCTACGAAGCCCCAACCTCAGAGCCGCTAAACCCTAAACCCCAAACCCTAAACCCCAAACTCTAAACCACCCCATAAACCCCAAACTTCCTGAACCCTAAACCCTAAGCCCTAAACCCTACACAGTTTTGGAGTGCTCCACCGGTTGAACGTCTTTCCACGAGGTCCTTGGATCAAAGACTTTCAAGCGTGGAGTCAGCGACACTCCTATAATTTAAGGCATACTCCTCCTAAACCCTAAACCCTAGCCACCAAGGCCTAATACACCTTTAATGTGTGAGGGTGTCTCCTGGTTTTAACCGCGGGGGGTGTAGCAGTTCTCCGAACAAGAGCATCAAAAGAAGCCCCAAATCTCACGACGGCGAGGAGTCCAAGGCGAAAACTTTGACCCGCCAATCCCGGTATCCCTCGTCAGGACTTTGTCCTTGTAAAGGCCGGAAGACATCAAATTAATGCTACAAAGCAAGAATTCCCTTGTAGTCCGCGTATAATTGTTGTAGGGCATGCCTCAAACCTTAAACGTATTCAATTTATTAAAGCCCCTATACTGCATGTCCTAACCACATAACGGCTTCTGGTAACCCTATGAAACTCGATCCTCCTCTGACAGAACCTCTTCTATTCATTGAGGCCTTTTGTCCCAAAACACTAAACCCTAAACCAAGGTATTATCCCTTTTACTTCCCCCCCCCATTTCCAAGGAGATCAAACAAGAAACCCTCTCCCCTGAACCCAAAACCCTAGACTCTAAACCCTAAAAAATTCCCCCCCCCCAAAAGGTATCCCTCTGTCTCCAGAAGCTTCCAGACTATCCTCGACAAGCTGGTCGAGCGCCCTGGCTGTTAGGAGGCAGAGACCCAAGTTTCGCGCTTAGGGCTCCTTCCCAGAGACTCCTATATCCCTTAGTTAAGGAATATTCCTTAAATCATATCAGGGATCCTATTGTAATTTAGGGTATATTCTTTAATTAAGGGACATTATTGGAGTCTCTGGGCACCCTAAACCCTAAACCCTAAAACTGCAGAACCCTAAAGCCCTAAACCCTAAAAGCCCCAAACGCCGGTATATTGTTTAATTAAGGGATATTGGAGTCTCTGGGTTGAAAGGGTTCCATTAAGGGGTTGCTGAGGGGGCTTTGGGGTTTTGGGGATAGTCCTGGCTTAGGAGTGTAGGGTTTAGGGTGCATCTAGGGTTTAGGGCTTAGGGCTATAGCATAGGGCTTTAGGGTTTGATTGGAGTTTTAGGGTTTGGGGCTGAATTGTTTCAGGTTTTGGGCTACGGGATGAGGTTTTTTTCGGGGTTTAGGGTGTAGGCTAATCGGGCTTCGCAAGGGTTTTTGTCAGGGCTTTCTAAGGGTTCCATGTGGGCTTGTAGGAAATTTTATTTAGGGTGTAGGCTAATCGGGCTTCGCAAGGGTTTTTGTCAGGGCTTTATAAGGGTTTCATGTGGGCTTGTAGGAAATTCTATGTTAAGTACAACCGTCTAAAACAAGGAACATTCCAGAAAGCCCCTTAGCAGACTGTCTATATAGTTCGTTTACACTATGTCCCACGACCCATTGGGCCACTGCATTGTAGGGTTTCGAGCAGAGGTCCAGACATTGCAGTAGGTTTAGAGCTGCAGGCCTTAATGAGAAGCCTAAAAATGGGATTTAGGGTTAAGGATTCGTTCGGGATTTAGGTTTAGAGCTCTAGGCCTTTATGGGGGTGCTGCAGCGACGACGACTGCTGCCACAGCGACGACGACTATCACTAGTACTATCACGGCGGTCCTGCCTCTAGGCACCCACATTCCTAGTCCCAGGCAGCATGTCGCAGAGATCGCCAGCTACGACCGTTCGTCTGCACGAGCGGACGAGCCGCCGTCGTCACAGTCATCGAACTTTGGCTGAATGGGCTGCAATCTTTGGCATCAGGATAATCAGTATTTCTACCTCCTTGTGGTTCCCATATAATAGTCCATTACAGCCCGAAACATCCATTGCGGCCTTTTTCGGATCAGATGTGGAAGTTGCTTTCTCTATGCGCTTTCTGCAACTTGTCCATTTAATCGTCTTGCTTCGGTCTGTTCAAAGGGCTCAACCTGGCTTGATGGTTGGAGGGTCAGGGTTCAAAAACGAGGTTCCTGGAGCTAAGTCAATAGGGACCTTTATGGGGNCCCCACCCCGCTAAGGGTCCCCTCGGCCCATACTGGGGTTTAGGGTTTATAGTAGTAGTAGTAGTAGTAGTAGTAGTAGTATGATCTCTTATATTGGTTAAGGGTATATTCCCCAATTTAAGGGATGTTGGAAGGTCTGGGTAGAGCCAGGAAGCCGGGCCACTTGGAGGCTCAGGGTTGGTTATTATTAAGTGGAGCGATAAGTAGGATAGCTGTAGCTATAACCCATATTAGGGGACATAGAGCCCCACTTATCTTATTGGCTGAAAACTCAACTTTTCAACTTTTGGGGCTCTTACAGGGTAGTCGGTTCTGAAAGCTTCAACTTTTGTTTCCTTGGATTTTGGGCCAGTGAGTTCTAACTACCCATGAACCTCCAAGCACGGGAGGGTCACTCTAAACCCTAAACCCCTAAACCCTAAACCCCTAAACCCTAAACCCTAAACGGGTCACTCCTTTCCAACATTTGACTTGTCGAGACTCTCAGCAGACCGCAACCGGAGACCCCAAAGGCACCAAGCCTTAGGGTTTAAGCTTAAGTTTAGGGGCTTTGGGGGGTTAGGCTTTAGGGGTTAGAGGTTTAGGGGCTTTAGGGGCTTTAGGGGTTTAGGGGTTAGGGGTTCGGGAGTTTAGGGTTTAGGGGTTGGGGTTTAGGGGTTTAGGGGTTGGGGGTTTAGGGTTTAGGGTTCCTTGCCCAAAACTCTCACGAAGCCCCAAGGCCAAGACAAACTCGGGGATGGAAACCACACAGTCACAAAGTGATGAAACTCCTGCACACGAAGCGAGGCCTCACTGTTCTGCTTAGGGTTTAGAGTGCAGGAGGTGCGACGACTATTGAACTCGTTAACTTTGCAGCCTCCAAGCTGAACGCCATCTCTGAACACACAGTCACTAAATGCTGAAGCCTACAGCCTATCCCGAAACCCGAGTCCCGGCCAAACCCCTCAGTCCTCCAGCTTAAGGCCTAATCCGTAAATTTTACAACCCATCACTGAACCCTAACCCTTGATTCTATAAGCCAGCCCTGACATGCAAGCCCCATAACGCAGGAGGCAAAATGTCACCAGCGCGCGGATCGAGCTGCCTCACCAGGAGTCACCGAGGGGCTCTGGGTGGCTAGGCATACTTCACATATGGGTAGTTGTCAAAATTAGGGCCCCTTTTTGGGTACCCTGAATAATAGGTTGCGTATTATAATAGGGACCCAAAAAGGGGCCATAATTTTGACAACCACCCATATGATGATGTTGCTGTTGTTGTGGTCATGTTTGTTCTTCGTTGGCGTGCGTATACCCGTCACAGCTAGCGAGGCTTTTCTGTTCTAGAAAGTGCCGCGAGGCACCTTCCGGCGCAGAACCCGTCGTCATAAAGCTCGGGACACCGATTCTACTGGTGCGGCTTTAGGAGTTGAGGCATCAGGGCAATTTATCCTCCGCTGATAATCGTTTTGTAAACCCCCTGCCCCTATGCACGAAGATCCGAAGGCAGAGTGAACTCAAAATCCAGGTCTCAGATTTCATTCCGCGGATTTTCGCACGCCGGCTCGCAGATGTCGCTCATGCACCTTGGCAGCCTCAAGAGCTTCGCCGAAGGGTCAGAGTAAAAGTTGCCATGTATTGTGCGAAGAGATAGATAATATAATATAGGGGCCTTAACAATTAGAATATGGTTTTGGGACACATTATACTCTAATTATAATAGGGAACCTCCAAAATAGTATTGGTAATTAGTTGGGCCCCTATGTTATAGCACCCTTATAGATATAGTAACCCTTATAGACCCCTTTCAAGGATACTCTAATAAAAAAGGGAACCTCCAAAATAGTTTTGGTTTTTTTTTGGGGCCCCTCTATTAGGTTCTTCAGTTCAGAATCTCGGGTTTAGGGTTCCAGGTTGAACGGTCAGGGTTTGGGGTTTAGGGTTTAGGGTTTTTGGGGTTTAGGGCCTTCGTCAGCAAGGCTTGTTTAACAAAGTCATGCCGGAGCGGCCACCGCGAGGAGATAATTAGTTACAAGTGTTTTCTTTGTTTTGCCGTAGGCAAAATCCATTTCAAATGTGACAGGGGCAAAGACTTGCTTACAGTACCAAAAAAACTGTCAAGCATCAGACCTGCTTCATGTACACAACAGCATAACCCGCAAACCACAAACTCCTAACATACCTTAAACCCGAAACCCTAAACCCCAAAACCCCTAAACCTGAAACCCTAAACCCCAAAACCCCTAAACCCGAAACCCCTAAACCCTAAAGCCTAACAGCCCGAGCCCTAAATCTAAGACCCTCGACCCATTGAATCTTAGTAGCTGAGTGGATACACTTTACACTTTTGGGGAGAATATTACCCACTATAAAACTGAAACTGTGCACTTTTGGGGGCTTATGAACTCAGCAGATAAGATTGAATGCTGAACCCTGCGCCGGGCTGGTCCTTCGACTAAGGGGCTGAGTACCCTAGCCCAAAGCAGGTTAAGGTTTAGGGTTAAGGGTTTAGGGTTTATGGAGTACCCTAGCCAACCTTCCACATTGTCCGTCTTCTTTCGAGCTCCGCAAGCATCTGGGGTTCACCTAGCCCGCAGCCACTCCGTTTGGTCGCCCTCGAGACACTACACCGTCGACGACTACTGTCTTGGGTGCTTGAAGTGGTACGGGAGTGTCAGACAGGTGCAACAGCACCTAAAACACAGCGGGTCATGCTTACTCCGTCTGTGCCAGGTGATTGCTCCGCTTGATACCACGAGCATCCGTACAGTGGAAGCCAAGGAAGTGGCCCGCCAGAACAAGATCTGCCGGAGTGACTGGTCTCAATTCCAAAGCCGATCCCAACAGGCCGTAGTTTATGAGCCGAAGATTCCCACGGCACAGGAACGCACTGAGGGCTTGGACTTTTCTCGATGAGGAGGAGTTTCTTTCCAGCCTTCGCAAGGCCTTCCAGCCCAGTGCCTCTACGGTCGCTTGGATTTCAGACCATGTCGCTCAGCGCTCCAGCGAGGCACCGCAACAGACGGCCACGCGCTTGTGGCGCAAGAGGCCATGTTAGTTTCCCCCTGGCATTTCACATCATCTTTGCGACACTCTCGTCGGGGCTTGATCGTCCGCACAGTAGCAGCAACAGCATGCTATTTTTTGGGGGTTCCTTATTATAGTTATAGTATAATACACCCCCAAAACCCTACTCTAATTATTAAGGCCCCTATAGCAGAGCAGTGATCTCGAAAACTGAACGCAGAAGCCCCGAAAACCCTGTACTGCTAGATCCTATCCGCGGTCTTTGCTGGGAACCCTACAATGCTAAGACCCTACCCTAAGCCTAAACCCTACCCGTAGCCGAAAAAGACCTACCTTTTTAGTGCTCCTTATTATGGTTTCCATATATACTTCCTTAATATGGTAGGTCTTTCCGGCCACAGGTAATCCCTCAACCTCAAACCCTAAACCCCTACCCCAGCCTAAAGCGCTAACAAGGCCGAAGTTGACGGAGACCCGCATCCCGAGCCTCCCCGAACTCCCACAAACCCTAAGCCTAAACCCCAACAGCAACCCCACGCATACAGGCCGCAGACTTTAGTATGAGAAGTGATAATTGCTATCACTGTTATTATGACTCGTGATATTATTACTGCTGTTATTGTTATTGTTACAAGGGCTTAAAACCCTGATCCCTAGACCCAAATGCCCTAAACCCTGAGCCTGAACCCGAAACCCCAAAACCCTACCTTGTAGACCCCTACCCTGTAGACCCCTTTAAAGGAGCCCTTAAAACAGCTGGGTTTAGGGTTTAGGGTTTAGAGCTTAAAGGAGCCCCTAAACTACCCTAAAGCCCTCAACGCCCTCGAGAGAGCTCCCCAGGACCGGCAATGGCTCGCACGGAGGCCTCGCCAACAAGTGCCGCGCCCGGTTTAAGGGCTCCTTTACGGGCTGCTGTAAGGGTTCCTTTAAGGGTTCCTTCAGGGGTTCCTTTAAGGGTTCCTTTAAAGGGCTCCTTTAAGGCTTCCTTTAAGGGTTCCTTTAAGGGGCTTCTTTAAGGGTTCCTTTATAAGGGTTCTCTTTAAGGGTTCCTTTAAAGGGCTCCTTTAAGGGTTCCTTACTTTAAGGGGTTCCTGTAAGGGTTCCTTAAAAGGGGTCTATAAGGTAGGGTTTTGGGGTTTAGGGGCTGCAGGGTTTAGGGTTTAGGAGCTGTAGGGTTTTGCATCTAGGGCCTTAGGCCTTAGGGGTTGTAGGGTTTAGTGTTTACATGGTTTTGGAGTAAGAATAGTCCTTTCATGCCCCCATTTTTTTGGAGCCTTCGGATAATATGGCCTGGGGAAGAGGGGCCCGTTGATTGCGTTCGGTTTTGGAAGATGGCGGGGTGGAGGGTCTGGCAAGGTTGCGGCGTTGGGGTTTATATAGGCTTGAGGCTTTGAAGTTGCAGTGTTTTAGGCTTAGGGCGCTTAGGGTATCTGCCCCATGGTTGAATCCCGGAACCCGTCAGACCTTGACGAATAAGCCCAAGCCACCCATCATCATCATCATCGAATCCTCCGTCCAAAACCCTTAAAACCCTATACCGGAAACGACAAGAACCCTAAGAACCCCAAGGTATGACCCGAAACCCCGAACCCTAAGAACCCCGAACCCAAAATTCAACATCCTGAGAACCCCATGGCCGCAGCCCTCAACCCCAAATCTAGATAATATGAGGGCTTATTTTTTGGGGGGGTTCCGTATTATTATTCTAGTATAATGGGCCCCAAAACCCCATTCTACGTATTAAGGCCCCTATATTAGACCCTGAACCCGCGGAAAGCCGAGGTTCCGCACAAGGTGCATGCGAGAGAAGCGGCGCAGTGTCCACTCAGTGGACGCAAGTCAGGCGGCCCTGGATTCGAACTCCCCCAAGTTAGTTCAGGGTTAGGGGGTTTAGGGTAAAGGGTTTAGGGTTTAGCCTTTGCTTGAGGAAAGGTTTAGGGTTTAGGGCAAGTTATCCCTTGAGTAGCCAATAGGACTTAAAATACACAACGGTGCGCAGGAGCCCCATCTTCTGATTTACGGTTTTGTCTTTACCTCAGGGGTCTCTGGTGCATTGATTCCGCGTTCTGGAGGGAAGGC
This sequence comes from Symbiodinium sp. clade A Y106, assembly GCA_003297005.1. Classification (NCBI taxonomy): domain Eukaryota; class Dinophyceae; order Suessiales; family Symbiodiniaceae; genus Symbiodinium; species Symbiodinium sp. clade A. Next base: position 40,208 of record BGNK01000701.1, read on the forward strand.
GGGAGGGGGCTGCCCTGCGAGACCACTCAGGGTTCCGCCAAAGCTTGCATGAAGTCTCCAGAGACTCCAATATCCCTTAATTAAGGAATATCCCTTAACTTATAGTAGGATCCCTAATATGATTTCAGGAATATTCCTTAATTAAGGGATATTGGAGTCTCAGTCTCTGGATCCTCCATCTTAGCATCCTGTTGGGCGCAGGGGTTAGGGGAGCCACGCACTGCAGACCCGAATGCCCAACGATCCTAGTCCATGAACCGTAAAACCCTAAGCCCAAACTCTCCCCTTGCACCAGAAAATCGACTTTGGACAAACCGCTAACATGCAAGCCATAAACTCTACAAACCATAAAGCCATGAGGAAGCAGGGATCCCTAAACCCTAAACCCTGCCCTTCAAGAAGGAAGTATGGCTGATGATATAAATCCTGCATTACCTTCATGACTCTAGACAATGGGAAGTTTTGTATATTCCTTATTCTGGGTATTGCAGGATGTATATCATCAACCGTAGGGCATGACTTCAGGCCTTCGGTTGATGGTTTCTTTGGGGATGCCTTTGAAATTGGGGGTTGAGGGTTTAGGGGTGGGAGTTTTCTTATTTGAGTCCATGGGCTTATGAAACGTTTTAGTAAGAACTCAAGAAGGCTACTACCAGGCTTCCTTTAAGGTGTTATATTGAAAGCTGTTTCATGTTTTTGGGAGCTGGGCCTGTTTTCTTGGGGGGGTAACCCTAAACCCTAAACCCTAATCCCAATCCAACCTCAGAGGTTCGTTCCCCGAAGATACTGGGCAAGTAAGAGTGCTCCGGGCAGCAAAAGACAGAGCCAAGCCTGCTGGGGAAGGGAAGCTCGTTTAGGATTTAGATTTAATATAGAAGCCTAAACAATTACCAATATTATTCCTTAGGGTTCCTTATCATGATTCTAGTATAAAGGGCCCCAAAACCCTATGCTAATAATTAAGGCCCCCATACTCTGACCCTATACTCAACTTTATAGGCCCCTTTCAAAAAAGGAACCCTAACACCCCCAAAACCCTATTCTAATTATTAAGGCCTCTATATTATAGTACCCTGATACTTATAACCCTTATAGACCTCTTTGAAAGGAGCCCTAAATCCTAAAAGGCCCCTATATCAGGGTTCCTGATTTTCTCAAAAGACCCGCCTTCCTCGGCTCAAGGTTCTTGAAGCTCTGCACGACAACGAGACGGATGTGGAGCATTTCTTCCGTACTACAGACAGCTCCATGGCTTTAGGGTTTAGGGTTGGGCTTGCATCGGGTGTATATGTACCAGAGTTTTTGGGGCACTCCGACTCCGCCAAAAAGTCCCCCTCCCGCCCAACTCCGTTCCCCCCCTCCCCCCTGTCTAATGCGACGCTGCTCTTTCAAGGCTGGCACAGGGGATACATATCTAAGGTTTATGTAAGGTTCAACAGGTCTTTAATAGGATTAGGGTTTACACAGGGTTGAGGTAAATCATACTTAGGGTTGGGTTTCGGAACTGACAACTTTGGCTCCACGCGAACTCCCGGGCAGGGCCCTGGCCTTTTGGACAGGTTTGGCAGCTTTGTCAGGCAGTTGCCCCAACGGTCCTAGGTACTGTTATGGGTCCCTTTAAGGGTACCTTTAAGGGATCTATAGGGTTCCCTTTAATGGTTCCTTTCAAGTATTGTTATGGGGAATACTTCCGCACATCATAATAGTAATTCCCAATATAGAAACCCTACATTCTACTATATAGGTACTTTGGACTCTTTGGGTTGTCTCAGTCTCCGCCGCAACTGGGACCGCTAACTCCTGTCACAGCTGAGACGCATGAAAGGAAAGTCGGCGGGCCTTGATGTCTGGTCTCCAGACACGCTTCGGGCTCTCCGTGAGCCTGCCCTGGAAATCTTAACTTCCCTCCTTGAGCGCTGCGAGCAAGAGGGTCGTTTTCCGCAGGCTCAGGGAGATGTGTCTTTCTGACAAAGGCCAAGGGCAGCGTGACTATGGTCGCAGACGTCCGGCCCATTGCCATTGCTTCTATCTTCTCCTGCTTGTGGAGCGCCGCGAGATTTAAGCAACGTGTGGCGAGAACAATCGCGTCAGGCTTACAGGAGAAGCCAGATGGAACATCATTGTCCTGATACCTTTAAGGTAAACTATAGGGAATTCCCGCACTAATCATCCAAAACCCATGTTCCAACTTTCTGGGGTTCACTATAAGGTTTAGTTTGCAGTTTGGGGATTTAGGACTGCGGGCTGAGTGGCTCTAGGTCCTGAGGTTTTAGGGCCTAAGGGTTTAGGGAAGTTTAGGGCTCTAGGCCAATATGGCTTACAATTCAAGCCCAAACCCTCAACCTGATTTTCAGGGTGATGTGCATTTGACGAGGACGACGATGACCGCGACGACAACCCAACTGACCAGTCCATGAGAAGGAGCAGGAGGAGGAGGAGGAGGAGGGACCAGCGGGAATACACTCCCTTACAGCAGATCCTGACCGATGCAGCGTGCGCGTCTCGAGCCCTTTGTTTCATGAGTACTTGAACCTCAACTCGAAGAAGTGTCACCACAACTTAAAACTTCTAGCCTAGAATGCCTGACACCCCCTCTCTGAGGCATCGAGCGGATCTTCAAGGATTTGGAGCCCGATTTCATCGACGTTGTGCCTTGGCAGGGGTTTCTGTAAGGGTATCTAGGCTTTTGGGTTTTCCAGACCCCCCACCCCCCCCAATTACCTTTATTGTAGGCCTTAATTACCTCTGAATTAGACATATAGGAGCCCCTTAAAGGGTACTTGCGTGGTCCTGGTTGGCAAGGCTCACTTTAAGGGTTACTCTAAGAGATCTATAGGAATTCCTTGGAGGACTTGGCTTCAAGACCATACAGCTGTAGGGTTTAGGGTTTGGAGTTTAGGGTTTGGGGTTACTTGCTGTGGAATTCTTCAAAACCTAGCTGAGTTCTCTGGTAGTAGCCAACCTTCTATTTTTTCTCTCATTCCTCATAAGAACTGCAGTGTTATTCTTCTTCTCCTTACGAGTACTATGAGTAACTACCATCACTTTATTATCAGCTTTTGAAGTTCTTTCCTTGTGCATGTGAGTTTAGGTTTTTGTTAAAAGACTGTGTCAGTTAGTAGAATGTCCCTGGTCTATAGCACCAAACCCTAAACCCTAACCCCTAAACTATAAGACCCTTGAGAAGGTGCGCCTCAATAAAGTGTTCGCAACCCCGAACCCCCCGGATCAGATCGGAAGTGTGAGGACTTCAGGTGGAGATTCCCAAGCCCTCAGCTGTTGGGGTTCAGGGTTTAGGGTTTAGGCTGTAGTTGATGTCGGTGTCGTTGCCGTTACTGGTGCCTGGTGCTGTTGCTCCTGGTGCTGATGGGGGTGATGGTGTTGGTGGAGGTGATGGGGTTGATGTTAGTGGAGCTGGCGTTGCCGGTGCCAGTGCCGGTGCTGCAGCTGGCCCGATTCCCAAATCATGGCGATGGCGGCTAGAATTGATTTCAGAACTACTCCCGTTCTTGCTGTGTTACTTCAGGACAGGTACTCGTAACATTTCTTGCCGCTACTGACCGCTACTGCTACGGTTGTTGTTGCTGCCAGTAACTGCCGATGTGCATTTCCAGCCCCGCACCAGGGAGCTAAATGCCAAAGTACCTACTCCAACCCGAAACCCTGAAACCTAAGCCCTAAACCCTGAACCCCAAAGCCTGAAACATAAGCCCTATACCCTGAACCCCAAAACTGAAACCTAAGCCCTAAACCCTGAATCCTAAAGTGTTAAACCCTGAAACCTAAGCCGCAGTCTTCAGAAACCCTGGCCAGGTGCATGAGTCGAAGTTCACTCGTTTCGACTCCGAGCACCTCGAGCCAAGCCATGTGTGTTTGAGGGTTGCAAGGCGCTTTAGGGTTTAGCATGGTTTAGGGTTCGATGGGTGTGTGTCGCAGGAGGGCCCAAACCGCAAAGGACAGAGCCAGACAGCCCAATATCCTGACTAGTTCAGGAAGGTACCGTAAAATATCCAAGGCCGGAAAGGAGGCATGTTAATGTAGGGGTCCTAATAGGTAGAATAGGGCTTTGACGGGCTTCGGGAATCTTTAACGTTTAGTTATGAAAAACACGCTGGAGAATAATATTCCCAATTATTTAGGATTCGGTTCTAGTATCTTCACTATTGCTACCATTATTACGCCACTCTTACTCTTATCATTGTGATTGGCCTCGCGGTGAACACAGACGGATGGGATAAGCTGAAGGGTTCGTATATTCGCATAGTACTTTGGTGCAAACAGCAGCCAGTAAGATGCTGGAAGTAGCTACCTTAAATTCAGTAGCTTCTGTTGGACGTATGAAAGAATTTCTTGCCCGCTTGCTAGCTTAAGAGCATCGCCTAGGGTATCTGCTAGTTCGGGGCTCGCCAGGCAGTTGACGAATCACATTTGCAGCGTGACAGGGCCGGTTCACTAAGCCAAGAACCCTAAACACCCTTCCAAGCCCCAAAGTATAGATGCCGTCATGCAGTAAAACGCTAGACCAAGAGCTAGCATATCATAGTATATTCTAAGATATTCTAGTATACTATCGTACATTCTGGTAGAACGTACTATATTCTAGCATAGTATAGTATATTGTAGCAGTCCTGCAACCCGGAAGCTCCCAAAGCCCGAAAGCTCCAAGGTACAATCGCATGAGCTGCTACGAAAAGCTGCGATTCTGGCTCCAATCTCATAAGTTTGTATCTCAGCAGCACATGTTATACTTCACAAAGCCGACAGATGCGAAGAAACCAAGCCCAATCTGAAGTCCAAGCCCTAAGCCTGAAAACCAAAAACATCCCAAACAGATCAAGGTTGTGAGCTGGCGACATTCAGTCGTCCCACCCAAGTGTAAGTGTGTGTGTGTGTGCGGGTGTGTGTGTGTGTGTTTGTGTTTGTGCGGGTGTAAGCGGAGGGCGGTCGAACCGGCAAGGCCGCGGAGATAGTATAGAAGATGTGTTTAAAATTTTCGATGCTTACAAACCACAGGTTCACCATTGTAAATGGATTTGTCGCCCCGGGCCCGACGGCCACGGAGGTAGTAAAAAATCTCTGCTCGGATTAGATATTCGAGGACCCGCATACCAAAATACCGTACCATATATATATATGTATATATACATATCTACTGCTCTCTGTATATCGTAGAGTGTGCATGTCCGCCCTGTTCTCTCAGTAGAGAAGCATACATATAATGTATATACATCTATGCAGATAATATATAGGGAGAGATATGGAGATGGACACATATACATACACATACATATATATATGTATATATCTATATGTATATATTTTGCATTTACATTCATAGTGTTATTTATGTTTACTTTCTAATGTATGTATGTATATAGGTATGTTTGTTTGTGTGTATATGTACAGATACAGGTTGACATCTAGATCAAGATACAAATATAATCTACAGACAGGCCTACGTATGATGGGCAACCATGCAGACAGAGACTGAATGATACTGATATAGAGACAGAGAGAGGGACATACAGATGCAGGTGTAGATGCAGATGGATATACATATATACAAAAAGAAAGGGGAAGAGAAACAGAGGGAGAGAGCGAGAGAGAGAGAGAGACAGACAGATAGATACTATAGATACAGATAGAGATCGAGATCGGTGTAGGGATAGAGAGATGGATGGATGGATGGATGGATGGATGGATGGATGGATGGGTGGATGGGTGGGTTGATCTGTCGATACAGGTCTTGCGAGAGCGGACCCCCCAAAGAAGGTTGTAACCCACCCTGAGCCCATATCTTCCATCCTCGCGGACCCTGAGGCCCCAACAGATTTTAGAACACCATGAAAGAATCTGGATTAGGCTAAGGGTTGACACCTTTAACTCTTGCAGAACCATAATCCAGGATTTCCTGATTACCGCCTTCCTGTGCCTGAACGTCATCTTCATGGGGTTTGAACTCCAATTCTCCGGGTCAGTCACAGGGGTCCAGACTCCCGGCGGCGAAAGAGTGGTTTATGGGTTTAGGGTCAGGGTTTAGGGTTTAGGGTTTTAGGGTTTATGGTTGGTATTTAGTGCTTGGGATTTGGAATTTGGGTTGATTGAGGCAGCCCAGCAGGCTTGTTGCTATAGCTCGCGGGATATTCCCTAATTGCATGCCATTGTTTGGTTTCTGACTTTGTGGTGCAAGCGTATGAAGTTTTTGGTCGATTGGTGTTTGGCACGGCTTCTTATACATATGTACATACATATATATATATATATATTTATATATATATGCTACCACCACCCCTCATGTACCCACGCTTTGTGCTTCAATCGTGTGCGAAAGCTCACATGAGATTTCCTCTACTTACTCTACTTGTGTGGTAGCATAACTGCTCATTGCTTGCAGTGTGTTCTACGATTCTACATGTAAGAGAAAGTTCATGTGACCGATACGTATGAGCGTATTTACGTGGTTGGTGGCAGCAAGGCANACTTGTGTGGTAGCATAACTGCTCATTGCTTGCAGTGTGTTCTACGATTCTACATGTAAGAGAAAGTTCATGTGACCGATACGTATGAGCGTATTTACGTGGTTGGTGGCAGCAAGGCAGCAATGGACAGACGTTGCATGTGTTGTCGAAAGAAGCAGAACTTGAGCAGACGAGTTGTTTTCCTTTGATGGAGGCCCCAAAGTTCCAAGNCAATGGACAGACGTTGCATGTGTTGTCGAAAGAAGCAGAACTTGAGCAGACGAGTTGTTTTCCTTTGATGGAGGCCCCAAAGTTCCAAGTGAATTGGTGTCCTAGGACACAAACTTTCCTATAAAACCGGTACACAGGTCACCGCAGCCTACCCAAAGGTCAGCATTTCGGTTCCAGTACTCGTACTGGGCCGACCTGAGCTTTGCTCGGAGGAGTGAGCTGCCCGCTTTGGTGTGCTGNTCCAGTACTCGTACTGGGCCGACCTGAGCTTTGCTCGGAGGAGTGAGCTGCCCGCTTTGGTGTGCTGGTTCACAAGGACGCGCTCCTTGAGAAATCGCCAGCAGCGGTCGATGATCTGTGTGCCGGATTTGACTTTGAGGGTCTTCCCCTTAGTACCGGGCAACTTGTGGGTGACGATCCGCACATAGTGGGGGCGTTGCCANCAGCAGCGGTCGATGATCTGTGTGCCGGATTTGACTTTGAGGGTCTTCCCCTTAGTACCGGGCAACTTGTGGGTGACGATCCGCACATAGTGGGGGCGTTGCCACTGCCATATCCCCTTGACCTTCACTCGCTTTTTGCAGTGAACCACCTTGTCGTGCAGGACCCCAGGAAGCTTGAGCTTGTAGCTCTTGGCAGTCAGACACACGTCCTAGTGAAACGCTAGGACGTTGTCGAGCGACGGGTTGGCCTTCCACTCAATCTTCCTGATGGCGCCAGGTCCGGGGGCACGCTTCACGGTGATCTTGGGCTGCAATCTGCAAAGCACCAAGGTCTCGGGGCGGCCGCGCTGAATGATGCCCGCCCACTGCTCCCACATCATCACGCAGTCTTTGGATTGGATGTTCACGAACTCGAGGTGTAGGACTCTATACAGCCGTCGGTCGAAGGTAGCCTCATCAGCCTCGATATCCTTCCAAGACTTGCCATCCCCGAACACAATCTCCTTCTCCTTCTTCTCGAGATCTTCTTCTCCATGTCCTCAATGGCCTTATGGTTGATGTCGAGAAGAAGGTGGATCTTGCTCTGGGGAATCCTGTGCAACTTGAGTAGAATATGAGCGGCCACGTAAACCTCCCTGTGAGCCTGCGGTCCCTGGCCTTCGGTGAAGAGTGGGTGTAGATGGTGCGGGTTCATCCACATGTGGCAATTGCGATGACTGCACCGATGTTTGAGGCAACCGCGACGATCGAGCTGCAGCTTGGACAAGGTGCCTTTGGAGCAGGTCGGGCAGGTCTTGCCCTCCGATTTTGGGATGAACTTGTCGGCGATGAGGATGTTGAGGATCTCCTTGTCGGAGGCTCGCAGGAGCTGATGAAGCGTCCTTTTCCACTTGATTTGGTCCTTGCGCTGTCCACGAGGACCC
>BGNK01000701.1:49426-207826 GCA_003297005.1 Symbiodinium sp. clade A Y106
ACTTCATGAAAGAGTCTGTGGACAATGTTGTATCTCCTGGCTTTGTATCCTTCGGGTCCTCGCCAGTATCATTGGAGGCATAGGCTCTCATCTGATTGCGAAGAAGTCGAGCGTCGCAACAATATCTGCCTTCGACGGTCCCATCCTCATCGACCGTGACAAAGGCCTTCAGATCAGCGACATCAACCTTTCTTTTGGAAGGATCATTCAGAAAGATGGCCTCTTGGATTTGTGGTGCACGTTGTCTGAAGTTGTCTAAGGACTTCGCCCGTCGCCAACCCGGCAGCACACCCTGAAGCCCAAGTCGCTCAATGTGAAAACGTCCGATTGCCATGGCCATGGCAATGACAGTACCACAAAACGGATGGGGTCCTAACGGACGCTACTACTGCGCGGTAGTAAGTAGCAGTGGGTAGAGAAGAGGCAGAATGTGCTTGACCAAGTCGTCCTTCAAGTTGTAGGTGTTCAAGGGAAACTCGGTCATGCTTTGAGCCCCGCTAACGCCACGTGACTTATTCTGTGCCATGCCTCGCACCTTCACTTCAGGCCACCCAGCGATGGGNTCGTCCTTCAAGTTGTAGGTGTTCAAGGGAAACTCGGTCATGCTTTGAGCCCCGCTAACGCCACGTGACTTATTCTGTGCCATGCCTCGCACCTTCACTTCAGGCCACCCAGCGATGGGCGATCCTGAATCAGGACGAATGTGGGTAAGTATCCAAAATGTTTGTTCGTTGCGAGCATCGCATTCAGGTGCATGGAGATTGATGAACCTGATGCCTTCCGATAGGTCGTCGGTCTCAGGAGACCACGTTGTTGATGTGGACCGAGTCAAGCTGCCTGACGATTTGTCCTGCGACGAATGCCAATGTACATGATGCCCACGCACCCTATCCAAAGCCCACTGCAGGGCTTTCTTCACGGCATGAGGACCGTTGCGGAAAACAGGTACGAGAGGCGTCCCGCTACAAAAGGAAATGCCTGCCTTTGAAGGGACTGTTTTCTCAAGGTGGAGAATCTTCAGGACATTCATGCAGCCGTCACCTGTGTTCTCAATGATAATGTCTACTTTGCTCGTTGCTGGTGGCATGTTGGAGAAACGAAGGGGTGGAGGTAGTTCTGCAAGTTTGCNTTGCCTTCGGCTACAAGCTTGCCAATGGTATTGGCACTGCCGCACTCCACAATGCCCACATGGGAGTCCATGATCACAGAGGCAGACTTCACGGCTTTGCAATCGAGGCGCCGGCACACTCCCGCCAGAAAGTCCGAGATGGTCACACGATCGCCCGAGTCGTTGGTGGAGATATCAGGATGAGGAAGGACCTTAACCTGCCATCTCCGATCGGAAACCTGGTTTCTGCCCTCATTAAGCAATCGACCCGACATTGGCTGGAAGTGTACTGGAGACGAAGGATGCTTTGTGTGCCAAGACAGAGCCTCGTGACAAGAGAGCAGACATGTCATTGGGTGTGTGGGTGATGCAACCTGGCACACTGCAATTGACATGCATGCACTATGGTGTTTATACCATGTGTTTGTACGGGACACTGCTTACCCGAGAACTAACATCAACACGCACGCACGTCTATCGGACTTCGCTCACACTTTTGTTCTCGCTGCCGTGGGTCTGTGTCTCTCGAGCAGGTGTACAGTTTCGTGCCGCACACACTATGCGGTTTCCCACTGGGCGTTGCATTGCGCGATGCGAGCCATCAACTCCTCGGCTAACTTGCGGCGTTTTGGGTTCTCGCCGGCGGCCTTCGTTAGCCAAGCTGCTGAGATGTAGGTGTCCGCCCAATCCGAAGGCCACTCAAGGACTTCTTGGCACGTAGGCAACGGCGTGGTATTCTCCGACTCGCTCGACGAATACGAAGACGATGAGGAATCTTCGGGTGGAATGTCATTATTCTCGGGGTTGGTCTCAGCAATGTCGGGGACGAAAGCCTTGGAGTACCGTTCTGCACGGGGTTGTTCTCAACAATGTCCTCCTTGGTGTTGTTGCCAACGATGTCCTGGATGGCTAATGGTGGATTGCCCGCTTGGTCCTTGGAAATTTTGTCATCGNGTTGTTCTCAACAATGTCCTCCTTGGTGTTGTTGCCAACGATGTCCTGGATGGCTAATGGTGGATTGCCCGCTTGGTCCTTGGAAATTTTGTCATCGTCCTCGAGGGCAAGCACTGGCTTTCTGCGGGACTCGCGCACTGGCTCACTGAGAACACGCAACAAGCGAGTGTGTGCAGCAGCATTCCAAAGACCCGATACACCAGTAGGAAGACCCTCTGATCGCGCAACGTTNAGCGAGTGTGTGCAGCAGCATTCCAAAGACCCGATACACCAGTAGGAAGACCCTCTGATCGCGCAACGTTGTTCACAAGCCGATGGTAGGGTCCCCTGGTTAGTGGCAACCGTGTATCGTGGATCACGATCACGCCGTCCCGAGCCTGTCGGCTGATGTCCGCCATACTGGGTCGTGTACTTGGAGCCTTGGGGGTGATTGGCACATCTGCGGCGGGCTGCTGTGGTGGCCGAGCTCCTTGTGGTGCTAATCGAAGTACAGCCCCATGCTGTGAGATTTCCACCTGCCCTTCCACGTGAAAGAGTGCCATTGCGACGAGAGGTTGAGGATAACGGCTTGTACACTAAATGCAGCGGCCTGAAGTGGAAGAGAAGTGGAACAGAACCACATACGTATTCAAACGTATTCAAAACGTATTCTGTTGAATACGCCTCGGATCCAAGATTCAAGATTCAAGGTGCAGGGCAAAGTTCTCCCTGGCACCTTGAATCTTGAATCTTGGATNGGATCCAAGATTCAAGATTCAAGGTGCAGGGCAAAGTTCTCCCTGGCACCTTGAATCTTGAATCTTGGATCCGAGGCGTATTCAACAGAATACGTTTGAATACGATTGATTACGTTCACGGCGAGAGTTTTGTACTTAAACATAAGGAAGAAACATATGATTTACAGGCAGTCCCCCGATCCCATGAACCCACGCCGTGCCTTCCCAAAGCCGAGACTGAGCAGACAGGCGTGGGTACATGGGGGGGGGTACCATATATATGTATGTATGTGTATGTGTTTATATAATGCACGTGTTTGTGCCTGTATACCTACGTATGTATATCCAAGTCTATGTCTATGTCTATATCTATATCTATATATGCATGCGTGTGTGTGTGTGCATATATATATAAGGGAAGGAGCATGGCGAAACCAGTTCCTTGTAAGGATATTAAGTACAGGAGAAACCTTCCTCATGGCTATTTGAGGAAAAGGAGGTTTGAACATTGGCTATGATAATGTGCATGTAGGCCAGGGAGAGGAGACCTGGCCGTGACAGTGCCCAGGGGCAACACACCCAGCCGGCTGCACGGACGCTTGCATTGCGGGAGGGGGGTGTGGGGGGGGCAGCCTTTGGCAAGGAGGGGATCCTTTAGGGCCTGAAGCAAGCAAGCAGGCAAGCAAGAGAGGGAGAGAGAGAGACCGAAGGGTAGACAGCGCCATGCTCAGGCCATGCAAGAGTCCTCCAAAACGAAGTTGTGGTCAGCCATATAGTGTTTTCATCCTTTGATGTGCAAGTGTGCGAAAGGGGGAAACCATGCGCCAAATTCAATCGTCAGAAAACCAAGGTGACTGAAAGACCGAAACTACATCGTGAAACATATGTAGCTGCTCCTTTTCGGTCGACAAAGTCGTCTTACTTCACTCTCCTCTAACAGCCCGTAAAATACGGGCGGGCCTTAGTGCCTGGGGGGCTTAACTCGCCCCTTAAGCCTGGGAGAAGAAGAGAACACGGATTTTCACGGATGGGGGCAACGAGCCAGGGGAGTCACTGGAGCGGCCCACTTCTGCGGAAAGGGCGGACTACGTGGCTGCAGTCGCCAACAACGGAAGGGCGAGCTCGTTCCCAGATGAGTGGGGTAACAATTAATTAGTCTGAGGCCGGTGTGACAAAGCTGGAATTGGGGGATAAGGCAAGGCAGTGCATGACGACTGAAGGTGAAGCGATGCTTTAAAGACGGGCAGCACGCAAGGGCACCAACCACAGTCCAGCAGTGCCCTGAAGTGTACTGTGGCGAGGGCCAGGGGAGAGAACTGAGAGTTCTTTGTGGTGGTTGCCGTGATTTTCAAGTCTTTGATGTTAGCCGAGTGCTTTCCGGAACACGTTCCTGTAGAGATCGGTGGGTTACTTGTCCAACTGGAAGGAGGGTGTCACTGAAGCCCAACAGGAGGCAGCCAGTAGCTCCCAGTTGAGCATGATGTAGTTGTCATGTGTTTTGCTGCCAACTGTTCAACTTTCGCTCAGTACAACCCTTCAGCTCACTCCACTCCAATAAGTCGAAGAAGAAGCTGTGAATCCAACTGCTTTCCATGTGCGTTTCATGCCACGGGGGCCCTGACACTTCCCTAATCCCACCAGACAGTCGTGAAGCTGAGGCCGCATCTGCTTTTGGCATGTGCATGCTAGGGCTGCTAGGTGCTCCTAGTCACAGGGGTTCTATTCGCCGGCTCTAACTTCCAGCCGTACTGTAGTGATGGCTACTTGTGTTCAACGGTCCAGCCTGTGCAAAACAAAAGGAGCCTTAAAGCCTAAAGGGCCTAAAGCCCTCAAAAACCCCAACCCTCAAGCCCAAGACCTCGAAGCTTCCGTGCTTCCGTTGGCGATTTGAGCCTCGTCCGGCCGAGGTTCGTTGCCGCAGGCATCCTTGCCCTGGCCTTCGTTACGCATGCCCGAAGGCGACCCAGCCTTCTTCGGGTTTTCTACGGCATTTTGGGGCTTTGGTATGGAGTCTTAGAGCTTTAGGGTCCAGAACCTGTACTCTAAGTAGGTTTTCATCGTTTGGCTTCAGAGTCTTCGAGGACGACAGGCTCCGCTTCATGGGAGTGTGATGTAGTTGGGCCTTCGGGTCAGCCATCCTTTGCACCACACGGATTCAGACAAGATGGGTGAGGACATATTGACAAGAAAAAGCTCACCTACTGGATCTGCTGGTGTGGAAAAGTGGCAGGCTGCCATTCGCAGCATTCAAACTTCCAGCGATTCAAGCTGACGAAAGCATTCTTTCCAAACAACACACACCTTGCCCTTGCGACATGGTTTCCCATTTCACACGTTGCGGGACGGTGGGGTCAAAAGCAAGCCTTGTGAGCAGCCATGTGCTTATCGCCCTCTTCCGGAAGACCCATCGCAGCAGCGCCGTGAGACTTCACATTTCTACCCTCAATGCCCCAAGCTCTTCGCAGTGTGTCCCGGTATCCACGCAGTTAAGGTTTACAGCAACGGAAATGACAATGCATTGACAGCTGAGGTGATCTGTGAGGCTAACCGACATCGTCGCAGCCTTACTACTTGCCTGAACTACAGGATAATCAATACCAAATCGAATTTCCGAGAGCAAGAAATTCACTGACTTTTCGGCGGGCCGGACTTCCCAAAAGTGGAATTCCGCAGGGACCCATGGCGATTTGCATGACATTTCTCCGGCCATCATTGGCCGTTGATGACAGCACAAGCCGTGTGCTTCGCAGGATGCAGACACCGGCCTCTTGCATAATCTCAACGACGCGTATACTGGCGAGTTTGAGGGTTTTTGCCATGTACAGACCGCAGTGCTTAGGTTCTGGTGCCGCAAGGCACCATGACGCGATAAAGGCCTTAATTCGGTATAGCTCCGTCACAAGAAGCGAGCAATGCCCAGCCGCCTGCTTATATGATTGTCAGCATGTTTTCTTTTAACGACGCTGCACACTCTTGGTCAGTGCCAATGCTTTTGACCTGTCCTCGACAAGGGGACCATGGGAAGCGTGGGATTTTCCGAGAGGGCGGCTTCCTCGACAAGGGGACCATGAGAAGCGCGGGATCTTCCGAGAGGGCGGCTTCCTCGACGATTTGCTGAAACCAACTCTTAGACTCTTAGTTAGACTCTTCGTGAGGCTTTCCGAGGATGCCAAAGTACAACGTCCATCAAGGTCTTCAAAGTCGATCATAATCGTCGATCATCATACCCTCTTTGCGCGTGCAAAACCACGGGGCTTTGCAATGCTTCTGTGGTCCATAGCTGAGGGTTGCCCGCTGGGGTCCATGATGCAAAGCCTCCGCTCCTGAGACCCCTGGGACCCCTGCAGGAGTCGCAGGACTTCGGAAGGCCAGAGGTGCCGGACTCAGGTGTGCACAAGTGCATCGCACGCTGAGTGCTTTCGAGACGGAGACGTTTTGAGATTGACAGGAATATGCACGAGCCCAGTTTATCAAATGGAAATATTTCAGTGTCACGTAAGTCTTAGCGCCGAATGTGCTACTGACTTTAGGGCGGGCCCATCCTCCTCCTCCCCCCAAACATTCAGTGATAGTACTGTAGCATCCATACTCCTACAATAATCCTACAGCAGTACAGTAGTAGTACTGTTGCAGGCTGCCTGGAGCTGGTCAGAAGGGTTTCCGGGTGTTTTGGGAACTTGGGGGCCCGGAAACATGCAAACCAAACCCAGATGGCTTCACGAGAACTTCATGTCGAAGACGTGTTCCTTCATCGTACACTCCAACCCCCCCAACCAACCGAGCTTGGGCCGGCTTCTCTTTCGTCGCCAATCGGAGAACTTTAAAGGTCTTGGCCTCATATATTTTGGTCTACTATAGAAAGCCTGAACTTTTTGTGGCCCGGTTATTGGAGAAGATGGTCACCGAATTAGTGGCCGTGCCACATTACGTTATAAAGGGCTTCACTTCCGTGCGCGGTGCGAAGAAAGTTTGCAGATCGAAGTCGAGGTGGTGCAAAGACTTCAGGGTTCCGAAGTTGAAGGTTCCAAGCGTTTCTGGGCATGCACGCGACACTGCTGGATAATGTGTCTTGTCATTCGTGTTTCTTCAGACGATCGAAGCTGCTAAATCGGACCGTAGTATTTGTGCAGGCAGAGAGGTTCCGACAGGCGTCAACGGTAGAGTTCCTTGGACTGCGAGATCCAGCCTGGTTTATGGTGCTCACACTTTTTGACCTATATAGTTGTCTTCCTTTTTGCTCCACTTGTGTGTATATGAAGACAACTTTTTGCTCCACTTGTGTGCATATACAGACATGCACACACATGTATGTGAATACAGAATATATATATATACACACACATAGAGTGCTAACGTTTTCGGGAATAACTTGGGATTTTCGCGCAAACATGCTCAGGAAACTGCGCGCGTGTTTTTCAGGAATCTTCAACGGCATTTTTCAGACACATTTTTGGCAAACTTCAAACATAAGGAACCGCGTTTTTCAGAAGCAACATGCCATATGCATTCTGAAGGCGCGTAGAAATGCATGGTGATTTTACGGGGGGAATTGGCAGCATGGATTGGCTTGGCTTGGCTTCCGCGGNGGGGGGGAGGGGGCTGGCCCCCTCCCCCCCATGCGGACTTCCCGATGTATGTAAGTGTGACAGTATGTAGTGTGTGCGTCTGTGCATTTGGTTGTTGTTGCCTACTTCAATACATGTTGCCATATGCATGTAGAAGGCGCTTAGAAATGCATGGTGATTTTACGGGGGGAGTTGGCAGCATGGCTTGGCTTGTCTACATGTAGGTGTGTATACATGTATGTATGCAGTCATGCTTGGGCTTTACTTCAATACATGTTGCCATATGCATTTAGAAGGCGCGTAGAAATGCATGGTGACTTTTCGGGGGGAGTTGGCAGCATGGTTTGGCTTGGCTTCCGCGGGGGTGGGGGGTTCAGGCGGACAGATACAGGTGACCGTATGCATTTAGATGGCATCTAGAAATGCATGGCCATGCTGTGGGGCGAGCTTGGCAAATGTTCCCGAACATGCCTTCCTAGTTTCTCGATTTCTTGCCAGCCTCTTAAAACCGAGGTGAGTCTTGAATTTCGGGCGTAGGTGCTTGAAATCCCCCGCGCTGTTTCTGAGCATAGTTCCGCGAAATTCCCTGCACCCTATACACATATATGTATGTATGTGCGTACCTGTATGCAAACGCAAATGTAGAAGCGTGTGCATATGCTCATATTATTTAGAGACATATATACTTAGTTGCTTTACATCCATGCTTACATACATACATCCATGCTTACATACACAGAGAGAGAGAGAGAGGCGCTTGCACATGCTGCCCAAGCTGGCCAAGCTGGCCAGGGCGCAGTGGCCAGCGGGCTTGGGCCCGTGAGCTTGACTTCTCGTTTCAGGCTTGCAGGTCGACCGTGGTTTGGGAATTCAAATTGAAGCGGCATTGTTTGCTATTGGGCGCTTGAAACTGGCCTGCTGTCACGAAGCTGAAGCCGATTTGAATCAGGCCGGACGCTCCGCTGCAGGCCTGCGGTTCATGTCACGGTGCCAGATTGAAGCCAATGGCGCACCAGTTCTGCTACTGAGGGCATGACATTGATGACCTGTCTGTTGGAGGAGCGATTCCATAGATACGCTTGAGGAGTAGTCACAATTGATCAAGAAGAGACTGCCGCGCTGTTCGAGCTGTATGATTCTCGCTGATAAATTGAAACGGTCGCAATCTGTTGACGGATGCAGAGATTGACTTCATTAGCCATATGCCTTCCCCAGTCTGTGTGGCCAACCCGTTACAGTACAAGCAAAGGCTGTGTGAGCGGTCGCAAGCTTCATATCACTTCGACTCGTAGCCATGGTCCGTGTACTCCAAGTGCTGGATCGGCTTCGTATGCTGCCACGCGAAGCAGTGCATCCCTCCCTCTGCCAGCAGCGCATCTTAGCAGCAGGTTGAGACGACTGCTAGAGAAATACAGTGGAAAGTTTCAGTTTGGACCTGCGAAGGTGCAAGACAGTAGCCATCCACCCGGAGGGTCGGCCTGTTTGTAAGTTTGCAAGCAAATCTACTTTCGGGCTTCACGTTCTGTGCTGAGGTCAGTTCGGCAGATCCCCATGATTGACACTAATTGCACACTGGGTTCCAAAGCTTCGGGAGCGATAGAACCTGAGCCTGCTTTTTGAGGTGGAAGGCCCAACACAAACTCTTTGCAGCCGAGGCCGCACTTGAAGGCGTCAGCGTTTTTCCCTGGCCAGGGCGAGGCTTGTGAAGAAGCGGATGTGTTTCACGCCCTTCGAGTGCTGTTGCGGGCAATTTTGTAATGCTGTCCGCAGGAGAGCGCTTGGCAGGTAGTCCGTGGTATTTCGTTCGCAGCTACCGCCGGCTAAGCAATTCGGGGGCCGTCGCCTGCAAAGTCGACTTCTCCACTCAAGACCCTGAGGCAGTCTTGGCCCGAGCTAGAACGGACTCAATCCCATCGACAAATGCAGCATATTGCCTTGGCCTTGACGTCACCAGGCACTCCTTCACCTTTGTTCTCCTGGTCCTTTCACCGACGACAGCCTCAGCGGCCCCTTTCCCTAGTTTCAGTGTGCCTGCAGAGGTGAACGGCTAGTCGCCTTCGGGAGTATTTTTGTTCTCTAAGAAGGTACAATGAGGCACTGCAGCCTGTGTGCAGTTTGTGCTGCGGCTCCAAATAGATGCTGTAAGGAATTCTTCATTCACACAGCGGGCGCTGAAAACTGCCCCACAAACACAAGGAGGGCCACTTCTTTTGCAGTTGGTAGCTTTGTGCTTCTGCATGTCGGATGTATCTAGGCACATCAGCCCCTCGTCAGTATGGCTTGCCAGGATTGTGAGGGCTTCTCTAGCTCTTTGTACTTAACTGCTCCCGAAGCAGGGGATTGTGCACGGGACGTGCGATCATGACTGAAGCATTCGAGCTTGTTTGCAACCTTCCAGGACTCTCACACTCTCCAAGAAACCCCCTGAATACCTTGCGGAATTCACTCCAGAGGTATCCGGAGTACATCGTGGAGTTTGAAGACTGAACCCTGGGTGCAGCCACCTGCGGCCCTGTGAGCATGTTGCCCAGGGCCCCGGATGCAATTAAGCCAGTCGTGTCATCCTGTATTGATCGCTGATAGCCATGCTGCAAGCTTCGAAAGCTCGAGCAGTCATTCCAAAGTGAGAGGCAGCTCGAGTGGCAGCGTGGCGGCCAGATTTTCTTTTAGCTGTGCTTTGCGAGGACTCGTGTCCAACATGCAGGAGGCTAGCAGTCCTGCTGTCGGCCAGGATGCTGAGTAGCCTCCTACCAGTCACCAGTCTATCCGCTAATGCCGGATGCGTTAATGTCCTGTCAGAATTGCCAGAAAGCAGGTCCAGTAAGACGAACTTGAAGTGAGAGTCTGATAGTGAGAAATCGTAGCAACTACGAATGGGAGCGAGGCTCGCTTGGGCTCGGACTGGTACCTTCTTTCTCTCGTCGGATTTTTCGTCGGGCAGCTGGGTGAGACGCCCCAGTTTTCTGCAGACAGTTTCAGCTACTGCAGGGCTTCTAACTAGTTGGATGTGCCCCACCCCAAGCCTGGTTCTGGGGAGGCTGGTGTGCAGGTGACACTCAGGTGGCATGCAGGTGGTCCGCGGTCTGGGTGTGGGCTTCACGCACGCCTCCCTTTGGCGGGATTCAAGTTATGTTGCTGTTATTGCGCATGCTTCGTGTAACTCCCCCTTCGCATTGGATATTTCCAGAAGCCCTTCTATGTGTCATGCGAACTCCCTTCCCTGCAAAGGCTTAGGCTTGCCTCCTTTGTTGGGGGGAGCACAGAACAAGTTGGGTTTGCAGGTTCTTGTCAACCCCAACCCCAACCCCGTCTTCAAAAGAGGAAGAAGAAGAAGAACCCACACGAAATCGCTTCATGGGGGCCTTTTGCGAAGAAAATAAAATGAGAAGAAAGAATGTATCAAAAAAGAAGATGAAGCCACACGCCCCGAAAGTCACAACTAGTTGAACCCCAACCCAGGTTGGGGTTTGGATTGAACCTCAACGTCAACGTAGTTTTCAGCAAGAAGCGTGGGTGGGTTGAGGGGCGCAGCCCCCCCATTTGCAATTATTGTTGTCTGTCTATCCTGAAGCGGAAACCGCCTGTGTTGTCCGCCCCGTCGTTTTGAGGGTTTCTGTGGAGCTTAAAAGCCGGCCTGCAGAAGCGTTTTTTTTTTTAAGCGGGGGGTTGGGGGGCGCAGCCGCCCCATTTGCGAGCATTATTATCGCTTGTTTCCTTTGATTACTTTTTGCTTTCAATTTTCTTTTCTTTACAAAAAGCCCCCATAGAGCGATTTCGAAGGTTGTAACTTTGTTTAACCCAACTTCTAACCGACCCCCAATGGAGTATTATGCGGTCCAGTATGCAGGCGGGCTGCATAGCCTTCGGACACTAAGCCAGCTTCATGATGGAGTGCCCTGAATGTAGTTGTGCTTGCTACGGTGGACACATCAGGAGGGATTAAAAGGCTGCATTCCCGAAGAGAATGTCTCAAAGAAGTGCCGTTTGCCCACGCAGCTTCGGGCTTGAGAAACAAGGTTGATAGGTGGTCTTTTTCACCACCCATTGACAAGAGAAACCACTGGGACTTTCTGGGCAGCTTTCTTGGTCACCATTTGACGGGCCGCGCTGCGGGCCGAGTTTTGAGCTACAGAAACTCTACATTTCGGGAACCACAATGTCGGCTCCACCTTTAGATCACTTGTTGGGCTGCTTTGTGCTCCCATTCTTGTGACCAGATTTGGTTCTCGTGTTCAAGTTCCGGTTTCAGAGTCACTCTGCGGACCCCAAAATTGGACTCATGCACATTCAGGGCACTCTTTCATGAAGCTGGCTTGGTGTCTGGAATCTGGGCCTGCAAACAGCGAAAATGGATTGTCATGGGGCCTTCCCTCACCCTAATTAGCATTGTAAAACCCAAAACGGGGTGAGCCCTCTTTTGACTGCTTTTGGGCACCGCTCCCTCCTGCTGCGGGTGCTGTTCTTGGATACCATGCACCTCAGCGCTTTCACGTGACTTCCATCTTGTGGCGGCACGCGACCTAGCTTGCTTGTGGATGCTTCGCGCCGCACATCGGAGGCTGTCTTGCTGGATTTCAGGCCACCTCGCTCACGTGCGTAAGCTCCCTGTTTCGTGCAACCTGCTGGAGGCGAACTTCTTCAGTGCTGGAATCTTCTCAGAATTCTAGTACTCAAGTACTCGGTGTCTGCGTGCTTGCATGCCTAATTACACGCCGCATGGTCTCCTGTGTGTTGGGTCTTGCTTGCAATTGCCTCCAGTGCCGCGCTTGAGCTGTGATCTTCCTGACGAATGCCTTCAACTGCGCAGCGTGTCCTCAACTCTCCAGTCTCCAGTTGTGACCTCAGTTGCTTGGCGATGCTTCACTTACAGTAACTGCTCTTCGTCTTGGAGTGGCATTGTGCAGCTCACCTCAGAACTTAAGCGAGTGACCTTGTTCAGTCCGTCTCGTCTTGGGAGTGGGTTCGTCTCAGTAACCCGAAACTCATACAGTCCCGTCCCTGAACAGGACACAGCAAGAAACTCTGCGTCAGGCTCCAGTCAGGTTTCAGTTGAAAGCGATGGCGTCGCACCTCTGGGACCAAACCATTGTCGAAGTCGAAGAAGACCACTTTCCTGCATCCTTTAAGGATTTGTATCCTGGTCTCCCACTGCAGAATCGTTGGTCTCAGCGTGGGGCCACTCTTATCAGCAGGGAATTGAAAAGGAGCAAGGCAGGAAGCCAATCATCGTGGCATCAAAGCTTTCATCTCCCACGTTTGCCGGCCTTAGCTTCGAAGACATGCTCGTGGCAAACCGAGAACAAATCCAAGCCGCACGCAGCCGCTGCATCGCTTATCTCCAAAAGCTGACAGCTGATAAGTGGGTACCCGGGTAACCCGAGTGTTTGGCTTTCCTGGGACACCAGATGTTGCCAGCCACGGCCCTGTTGGAACCACTCCTAGCCCTACTACATGTAGGCCTTGTGCTTACGATCGTCGGCGGCAAAGTGTAAGGGCTGACAATCACGACTAAGTGACCAGCTATATACCTTCATGTCGGAAGTTGATGTCGCCATCGTCGGGGCCGGCGTTGCCGGGTTGGCAGCCGCGGCTTCTCAGTCGAATTTGGCAGGTTTCCAGCTGTTGGGCTAGGTTGTGATGCAGTTCCTTGGATTAGGGTCTTCAACCCTGGTACCGCTGCGGAACATGATGGACTTAACGATATGCGCACTGAGCCTTGCAGCACAGTGCCTTCTTTCACCTTTTGCACACTTGGCTTGGCTCCGGGCCTGGGGCCTG
This sequence comes from Symbiodinium sp. clade A Y106, assembly GCA_003297005.1. Classification (NCBI taxonomy): domain Eukaryota; class Dinophyceae; order Suessiales; family Symbiodiniaceae; genus Symbiodinium; species Symbiodinium sp. clade A. The sequence goes on from BGNK01000701.1 coordinate 62,548, forward strand.
GAGCTGCCTGCAGCCTTCGATTCGGGGGAGGAGATGTGACTCGCACTGCGCACTGCAGGTGACTTTGGCGGAGGAGGGGCTGAAGGTTCTGGTCCTTGAGAGCCGATCCATCCTCGGAGGGCGAGCGCGCAGCTGGGTGGATGGCGTGGCCTGGTGTGAAACATCTCTCTTGAGGAATCTTCGGGCAGTTTCGGACCTCCGGTGGCTACAGGTTCCGTGTTGCAGCTCGTCCAGACAGCCTGCACCCTGCGACAGGACCCTTTTCGTTCAGCAGGCATGGGTATTCAGCCCGCCAAGGCTTAAAATGACCCTAGATAGCCTGTTTCTGGCACTTCGGCTTTTAGGCATGCCTACCATTTGAGTCGCGAAGGTCACACGTGATCCGGTGCACATCGGCCCTCACGTGGTAGTGCCTTGGACATGGCTCTCGGGGGATTCAGAAATTCATGCCAGCAAGCGGAGCTTTTCGGTCGACCGAGGTTTCAGAGTACCCTAACTTCTTCAAGCTATTGGAGAAGCTGCAGACGCTGGACAAGCCGCTCGTCGGCTACACAGGGCACGCGTGGGTGATGTTGGGTGTCGGTGGAAACAGAAATTATGGTCTGAGAGCAGGAGCCATCTTCCAGTCGCGCATTGACCCGAGCAAGCTTTCATTTAGCAGCTTTTGTAGAAGAAAGCTACAGTCTTCCTCTGCCTAGGAAGCATTCAAGCTTCAACCGCTTGCTTTTTCAAAATCCCTTTGCTCAGCACCTGTGAGCCGGCTTACAGCCCTTGTACGCTGGCCTCTCAGCTTGCCAGGATCGTTTGGCAGCCCTGGCGGCACTTCGTGACCTTTGTGCAGGGCAAGGAAGACTACCACATTAGGACACCCAAGGGCGAGCTGGTCATCGGTTCTTGAGACTAAGCACCCCTCGGCTCCTGTCCCAGGACACAGCCGCTGCCTGCCCCAGCCTCCTGGGGTCCAGCTTCCATAATGGACCCGCCCCTCGGCTCTGGAAGCTGAGCTGCTGGGCTCGGCGGACATTGCATGGCAGAGGACATTTGGCATTGTCGCGGGACGACAGTTGGGAACGTCACGGCTTGTATGAGAAAGGAAGCTCTGCGTGCTGGTTCGAGTCCCGGGCTTGCGCTTGGCGGATTGCTGGACGCGCGCCCAAACCAGCTGACGTGTTTGCATTTGTCAGCTAATGTGTGTGAGGGAATGAGTGTTTGAGTGGGAGCTTGCTGTCTGTGTTAGTTTGTCGCTGTTTGTCCGGGTATGTGGGCGACTTTGACGTGCAGAACACGTGTGTTCGTAGTGACAAGCGTGCGTAGCGAGAACCGGTTAGAGGTACAGATCTGCAGCCTTCAGTTCGCAGCGAAGGCCCGAGAAGCCAGGTTCGAGCTAGCAGCCATTTCGTTTCTCCCACCTCTCTCACCCTGAGTTACAGAGTCCGGTTAGTTCGTTTGCGCCTCCTGTGAAGCCTTTTTCGCTTGTGCTGAACAGTTCGAAAGCGCAGCGAGCGAAGCTCGAGACTTGTTCGCCCCCATCCGGAAAGGAAGAGTGGACAAAAAAAAGGTTCGTCCGTGCAGCTGCACCAAGCTTAGTGAAGCTTAGCTTGTGTTGTGACTCAGCTTGCAACATGGGGATTCGGGCACATGATTGGGCAGCTTATGCCTCGTGCCTTTGGTTTCCCTGCATCCTTTGTGTGGCCCTTGCGTGACATTCCGAGGTTCGTTACTTGGGCCGACAAGCACTCGACGGTCCCGGCCGCAGTGCACCGCGGCGAAGTGAGGAGCTTCATGTCTGCTTCGGCTTTGCACTTAGCACTTCATAAGCAGGCTAGCTTCCGTCATTGAGCCGTCAGTTGTTGATACGAATGCTGTGGATCGAATGGCAGATTTCAGCGAAGTGAGGCATTGCCTTAGCCTCGACGAATCAGAGCTCATGCAGCTCGCCACCGGAGCTGCACCGAGATTGCCTGTCTCAAGCTTGAATGCATCTTGCTGTTTCGCATGGTTGATCCTGTTTGCCAGCTGTTCTGTGTCACGTTGTTGCTGTGTTGACCTGCCAGAAAACGCTGTATTAGTATAAGAACCTCGTTTGACGAGGGTACGGTCCACTCCTCTCCTAGGATACCCGACGGTTGTTAGCCAGGCCTGAAGCGGAGCCCTTTGTGTTCCCTGAGCCAGTAAGACCCTAACTGTGAAAGGTAGGGTATCCCGAGGTTTGTCTTCCGAGGCAACCTGACTTTTGCGAAAGGGGTTCTGGGGCAGGGGCTAAGCTTCTTGCATCGCTGCTTTCTTGCACAAGAACTTCACTGTGTTTCTGCATCCATGAGTCTCTACTTCTGCTTATCATCGAACTGCCCAGCTGGCGACCTTGCCAGCCGCCATCAAATTTGCAGAGGGCTTTGAAGGGATCCGACCTAGAGGAATGGCGCCGGGATGCGCCAGATGACCGATTGCCGATGGAAATGCACCGTTCATATATTCATGTTACACATGTTGCTGAAGCTTTTTGGCACCAAGGTCGGCTCGATTGATTGGGGCTCCGGTAGGAAACGGTTCATGTTCAGTGGCATACACTATGCTTAGCCCGTCAGTAGCAGTATTGAAAGAATGCGAGTCGCAGAGCAGCATCCAAAACCTGCCAAGCAGTGTTCGGCAAAGGGATTCGGCTGGCAAAGCCTGCCGGATGCAGGGAAAAGTCTACAAAAAGCAATTTCGGAGGGCGAGAAGCATTCTAGAGAGATACTGTTGAGAGCAGAGGGCGTTCTAGGAAGTGTCCCGGAAACTACGTGTTCGTACACCAGGTGCCGGTTTGCAAAGGAGGAGGGAGGGAGTGGCCACTGTTCGTTTTAAATTTGGAGGGAGCTGTGCCTCTTGTAGGCCTCCCGAAAAAATCGTACGAAGCCACCCGGAAGCTGCAAGCTGCAAGTTTCAGGATGGCCAGTCCGGTGCCGACTTTCTGAGAGGTCTCGGCGTCTCGGAGGCCTCTGCCGTTTGAGTCGCTTGTCGCTTTGCGAAGTTTAAGACTGCTCTAGACTGCTGGGGGCCTCATGCCTCCTTGAATTCTTGCCATGCCAGGACTACATCAACCACTTTTGGGGTTTTCTGTCCCACGCCATTCTCAATGTGCCAGTGGAGGTGCGAAGCTCAAGTCCACGTGTATAGTGACAGTGCATGCTTGAACATGATACCACCTCATCTTGACTCTGTTATGTATCCTGGAACAAAGCATCTTCGGAGCTTGGCTGTGAATGCATGGCAATTTCCGGAGCTCAGCAGCCACAATCAACCATCGCTTGTGTGTCGCGACAGTTGGTGGAGGGACTACAATCAACAAACTATTCTGGTTCGTCAGCTTGCGACCCAGGCTTTGCATAGCGTTATTCGAGGCCTCAGTGTGGCCAGATCTGGTTCCCGAATACAAGAAGGGCTCTGAGCCACGCAAGCAGGAGGTGTCCGCCGCGGCCTTGGTACGCTTCTTTCGGCGCCTCGTGGGCCGCTCCTCCATGGAAATGGGCCGCTGGGCCGGGCCTGTCCGAGGTTTCGCCAAAAAAAGTTGCGAGTCTTGCTTGTGGGCTTGGTCGGATGCGTCTCACCCAGACATGTCTGTAGACTGTAGACTCCAGCGCTACTATAACAACCACATTGAATACCAGCATGATTGCCATCTCAATCTATTGCTGCTGCTGTTCTTCTCTGTTCTGACTGATGGCGAGTTGTGCCTTAGGCTTTTCGGGATGCGGCTTGGGCGAGCTGCTTACGCCTGCGCACCTGAGCCAGACAATAGAAGAGCAGAGCAAAGTTGCGATGAGGCAGTCACATCAGAGCGAGCAGGGGACTTCTGCCGCCAGATATCTAGATCCTTTTCCGACAAATCCGTCCGGCTCTTCGTGAAGGTTTCTATTCTATACTGCTTCGTACTGGGGCTGTCCGGGGTTCCTCGGAAGTGCTTTGAGTCCACCGACACGTTGCAGTCCCGCACGCTTTAAATCGTACTAGTGGGCGAAGTCTATGCATAAACACCAAGCCCTTCAATGATTCAAGTTCATGTGCAGTGATACGTGGGGGACCCTGGGACCCTGACCGCTTAAGGAAGCAGCTTCTCGAAAAGCTCGGCTCGTCCGTCCGCACAAACGTAGAGGCATCGCAGGGCTCAGCACCATACTTGTTCTACAAGTTACAAGTACTGGTGGAGAGAGAGCCCAGGAGATGGGCAGTTCTTTAATTAGGTGGGACACAGAGCCAGCAGATTGTCAGGTCAGACTCTATGGTCTAGCTGCAACACGTTGTGGATTCATTGGAGTTGTAGTCGCCATTGAACGTCCAGGCTCCTGCTCGTTTCCCAGACCGTCTCTGCTTCCAGACGTCACGACATTGCTTCGTCTTCAACAATTGGTTTCAATGCCGCATCTTCATTTGTAGCGTGGGGCCCAAGTACAGCACCATCCGAACTCTGTACGAGCTTCTTTGGCTTTCGTCGGGGTTCAGTTCAGGGCAACCACAGACAGGTCAGTAACCGGTTCGCACCAGGTGGCCCACGTGCAGACATCGACATGCAGACTTGGGAATGAGCCAGAAGCTGCTGCACCACCATCGGAAGCTTTAGACCGTCCGGCCAGCAAGTTGCCCAGAAGCCGCGCAGGTCAAGGGTTTCCTCGGCAGTGACCGCTGCGAAGGCGCGGTGCTGGATTCAGGCGCACCGCAGCACCTCCAGACCTGTGCTCGCATCTTTGGCACAAGGGAGGCAGCACAGCATGCTAAACAGTGCCCGACCGTAGTCGTATACGCCACGAGGCGCCAGTCCCAAAACCGGAGCCACAGATGTCACGTGTCACAAGAGCCCTTTGCAGGTGAGGAGATCCGCCCGAAGCTGGGGGTTATCAGCTCTCTGCCGCCCCAGACTTTGCTGCCGTTGGTGCCGCCTGCGTGGGAGAGCGCGGGCTTTCGAAGTCTGGAGGCCTTGAAGCCATGCCAGTCTCTCGGACGTGGAGTTGGATTCAGGGCAGGGAGGGTCGGACAGGGCGCTTTTGTCGAGAAACGCGGCCCCCTCCAATGACTAATTGCGCTGAGGTACATCTCTGTCTACATTTGGTTCGACCGGAAGGTCACGGAGGGCAAGCAGATGTGGGCGAGGACGTACAACAAGAATGACCTCAACTGTGAGTTTTACGACTTCTCCGAGATCTACCCTGGCAAGGAGTCCCTGCCCGGTCACAGCTTGCATGGCTCTGGCATTTCGCTTGACAGGCAATCTCCGTTGTGGGTGTAATGTGGGTCTTTGCTGTTGTGAAGCTCCTTCGTCCTCAGAGTCCTCCACATGGCTGAAGTCTTTCATAAGTTGTCAGCCAACACCAGGCTCCGCCAAGTACTGTACAGCTTCACGATGACAGGACTCTCGAGGCCAGCCGTGGAAAGACCGCCCATCCTTTGTCGGCTCCAACATCATCGACTCAGGAAGGTGCGCACTCTCCAAAGCATGGAAGGACAGAAATAACGAACGGGTCGCTGAGTTGCAGGGGGGTTGCATCTTTATAGGCTATGTATGCTATGTAAATGCTTAGCAACCTACCCATGCGGCAGAGAAAGCCGCCGAGCATAGATCCTTGCCGAAGCCGGATGCTGGAGGCTGGCGGCCTTGACCGACGAGGAAATCGTCCAGGGCACCCTTCGAGAGATGCAGGAGCAGCTGTTAGCATCTCCATGGCCCGGCACGTGCCAAGTCGCCAGGTGATCTCGGGCAAGGGTTACAAGAAGTCGACAGTCCCACCCCTGAGGCTCCAACTTTGCAGTTCTTCGCAGCCCTCACATTCTACTTCGCACTGCACGCGCGGCATGCGGCCAGCGGGAAGCCATAGCCAACTAAATCGAAATCACCGACCGCAAGCCACCGGGCGCAGCATCACTCGAGACTTTCGCAAGCCTTCTGACAGAAACCTGCAGGAGCGGTTCCCCAGAGCCATGGAGGCGAAGGTACATCACTCCGTGGCCACTGGGCTGTCGAAGAAGAGGTCCAGGTCCTTCTGAGCTTCTGCAAGGGGCGATGTGCCCGGAGCTGTGTCGGATCGAGAGTACCCAGAGTTTGACGAAAGGTGAACCGCATCCCCATGGCCATCCATCGCCCCGTGGTGGGCACCGAGTCTCTCCGGCCGGATCAGGCCTTTTACGGATTTTACGGCTCTCAGATTGAGTGCCAAACGGGCTCACCAGTTCAGCCTCGCAAGCAGCCCAATCTGTCATCCGGAATCACTACCCAATATGGCAATGTGAAGCAAACCAGAGTGAATTCACCTCAACCCAGACCTTGGAGACATCTCCCAGTGACTTCCGAAACATGATGCCAGGCAACGAAAGTTCCCGGCCTCTATCTCTCGGGTTGCTGGACGCGCACAGAATTCCCGCACCTCGTCTTCGCAAGGCCTCACCTCTGAAGCGGCGAGCACGTTGTAGACTTTGCTGCTGCTGCCGCCGCCTGCTGCTGCTGCTGCTGCTCCTGCTTCTGCTCGTGCTCTGCTGTTCTGCTGCGGCTCTCAGCACCGAGGAGTTCCATGGAGTCGGCGGCTCGCAGCGGCTTCCTCGCGGCAGATGCGTTGCTCCGTGGTTCCGGGCGGCAGAGCCAGCAACTTGGAGATGCGTTGGCAGGGCATTTCAGCATACCACATGTCGCTAAGCACACGGTCCCGGAAACGACTTGTGAGCTAGACACAGCAGGATGCCGACTTGTCAACCACAGAGTTTAATGGCCTTCTGCAGGGGTCGGCTGCCAGAGGCGAGCAAAGCAAACGCCTTCGGCAGATTCAGAACACTCGTCATGGGTTCCATACATTCGAGTTAGACCTTATAAGAACCTTTCATACAGCATGTATGTACCCAGAGTGGAAACAGAGGAGTCACCTTCAATGGAAATCCCGTCGGCTTTGTTGCCAAGGGCTGCCGTTCCGTATGGCCCGATCTCCCTTTCAGCTCGGCTCGTTGGGAAGCTCGACATCTTGAGGCTCGCCGCTGCCACTGAACTGTAACAGCTCTTCGAAAGAGCCCCTCCCCCCCTCCCGGCCCCGGCCCCCCGGCCCCCGGGCCGCCCCTGCTCCCAGCGGTCCAGACAAACCAGAGGGAGGGAGGACGATGGAGAATGATCCCAGCCAGTGCTTCTTCACAGGAGCGGAGAACTGCATCAGAGCAGGGACAGTGGCACCGTTTGCAAGGAGAAAAGAGCAACATCTTTTTTTGTATGGTAACGAGCACGTAACGATGACATGACTGCGAACAAGCGGCAGCAAGCATACCGTATCTCTGTAGAACACACTGCCCCACACAGCCGGGGCGGGCCAACCAAAACGACCACAGGCCCCACCCTACAGCGGGGGGAGGGGACAAGGCATGTAACGATGACATTACTACTAACAAGCGGCAGCAGCCATACCATACCTCCGTAGAACACACTGCCCCCCACAGGCGGGGCGGGGCCAACCAAAAAGACCACAGGCCCCACTCCACAGGGGGGAGGGGACGACAGGCAAGGGGGGGTTCCATGGGGTGGGGGGGGAGGTGGCAGCCCTGCATCATATATTTCTATATATAGAATTAAGAAAGATAGAAACAAGTTGTATCAGGCGCCTGCAACTGTGCAAAACATATCAAAAATGGGAAGCGGATTCGTGAACACACCCCAGGCGGCAGACTCGACAAGAACTGCAGAGCACAACCTGCAATGACAGCCTCAAGCACGACAAACACGAGTGCTTCGTTGAACTGTCAGTCGAAAGCATTGATCCACCACAGCTCCATGAGAAGGGAAAGCCCTCCTGACGATGGCGTGCAGTGCAGCCGGGGCGCTTGACCTTTGAGCTCTTCTCCCTTCTCCATCTCTGCTAGAAGCGAAGGAGGATGCTGTGAGAGAAGCCTTGTTGGAAGGCCTCTGCTGCTCGCACCACTCTTTCGAGGGCTGGCGGTGAACTCAGTCCGATGTCTTTGAAAAGGAGAGCCCTTTCTTCAGCTCAGTCCGCAACATGCTGCATGAAGCCTTCTCCGGCCTTTCGGGCTCCCCACCTCGAACTTTTGAGCTGGCGATTCTGAAAAGGCTTCTTCTTTTGGTGAGTTAGGTCGCATGTCGCGCTCGGTTGTAATGTCAAGGGTTGGGCATGATATGAATATGGTCTGAAGATCTTCACCCCACACTTTGAGAGCCCAAACCTCAACTTCACAAGCCTTTCTCCCGCTCAGCATTTGTCAGGTTAGCTTGAGCGGCGGCGCGACGCCGAAGAGCAAGCTCTGAGATGCTTTCTCTGGGATTTTCCAGGTTCCATCGGGTCTAATTGGAGAAAATCAGATGATGATTCAACGGGCCGATATGCGTTTAAGGCTTGTGAAGCAAAGGGTGTCTGGAGCAAGTGCTCGGCTGCGAATGGCTCCCGCCGGCGACTTTCGTTGCGCATGAGATCGGCTTTTCATCCAGAACCCTCTGTCAAGAAGATCAGTGATTCGCGATTACAAGGTTTACCAGTAACAGTAGGTTGCGCCGCGAACTGTGCAGCGCGGTCGAGGGGTTAGTGCTGTTGTGCCGCACCGGTGGTGGGCCGAATTTTCCTCTGATCTCCCGGGCAGGGAGTTGACAGAGCTGCGGTTAATATCAACTCGTGTGGCTCATGGTCGCAGAGTTTGCGCGGAAGTTCACGGGATGTGCGACGGCTCATAGTCCTCATGAAGCAGATGCCGAGCCGTTTAGTTCCCGGTCTTGCGGAGATTTGGGTTAGAATAACCTTTGATATGTTGTGTGTCTGTGCCATACCATCTCTCCTATCTCATCGTCCGAAAGACGGACGGCCAGCAAGCAGTGCGAAAATGATGGTCGAGCCGCTTCCTCCTGCCCCGCGATGGTGCAGCTATGAGTTGAGAGCAGTTTTTGTCAGCTATCAGCCTTTGCCACTTGCGGGTATGGGTCAGGGGATTCTAGCAAACTAGCAACCTACAAGCGCATGCAATTCAATCACAACCCGGAAGCAAGCTCGAAATCCACACACCTGTCAGCCTGATAGATGAGTGGAGCCAGCCAGCATTGAGAAGAACAGCGGTACATTTAGCGAGTGATTGAGCTCGGCTGCATTAGCCAAGAGTTTCTCACAGGCCGTATGCTGGCTGGTTAGGGTGAGCCGGAAAGGGGCGGGCGACAGGCACCAAGGAACACGAGAGAGAGAGACTTCCCACCGGAGCCCTGGCGAATGCAGACACGGAAGATGGCATAGGTTTAAACATCGTTAAACAGCTTTGAGAGATTTGCATTTGGACAAATGAACCCAGCGGGATGCTTGAGCTCTTGTGGCTTTGCAGGGCTGCCACAGCTTTGTAGACCTGTGAGTGCCGCCAGGCGCGCATCCCATCACCCTTGCCTGTGTCTGCGCTTCGAGAGGCCCACGCATGTGATTCTTGCCAATCATGTTTGTTTGAAGCTGTGCAAACAGACCCCCTTTCGACAGCCCTTGAAACCTTCAATACGAGAAGAAAGCTCTGTAGAAGTTGATCCGGGTTTCAAATTTATACGTCACCTTCCGGGGCATGAGCAGACGGAACGCTTGATGCCTTGGCCGCGAGGGCTCCGATGCGCAGGGCTGGTGGCAGGCTGTGACCCCAGCTCTGGAGCCGCTTCTGCAGATGTTTAAATGAACCCTACGCCGTATGTTTTGAAGCCTCTTCATTCTCAGTGCCTTCTTAGTGGCTTAGAAGGTTGTAATGCATCCGGAGGGCCCATCGTAAGCTCAACGCGACCTGATGCCCAGATTCTCGCGGAGACGAGAGCCCAACGGCGGGAGCTTGAACACCGAGGCGTGCCCGGTCAAGATGAGGGATGTCTGCCTCTCGCTCTCTCGCACACGTCAAATCTGAATGCTGCACCCTAAACCCTAGGCCATCATGTTTGCAAATTTGATCAGGCGAGCTTGCGCTTGCAGCGCAGGAGGTGGCATAAGCAGAGAAGCCCGGGGGGCCCAAAGACCGCCCCCCCGTTTGGAGCTTCAGCTTGCGGCAGGGCTCCAAACGGTCGAAACATAAATCATACCACAAAGTCGAAGATTGCCTCAGACGTGCCAAAAAGATACACTGCCTGAGCTCAGGGCTCAAGTCTCAGCGCCCCTTGGGCGTAAGCTTCGTGCAATCTTTGCATTGGCGCCGTTCGATGATGCGTCCGTGGAGGCTTTGTAGTAAGCATCATATGCCAGCGATAAACAATGAGGTTCAGACGATGATTGATGGTTATAGTGGCTCTTCGTGCAGAGATGCGTAGATCACTCGGGCGGCCTGTGGCCTTAAGGTAAGTATCCATCACAGTGATCGTAGGCCCACTTGTGCAAATCACAGACGAGAAATCCTTGCAGCTGTAGTCGTAGTGGAGGTTCCTCTGCTCGAGTTCCTTTACTAGTGTCGAGTCCAAGACCTTAGGCTTAGGCCAGTGTCTGGCTCAAGATCGATGAACCCGGGGGTGCTGTTTCATTGGCGGTAGAGGCCTGCTGAAGACTTGCCTTCGCCATCCGCATCATCGGATGTACAGCTCCAGTCGGTTTCTAACCACCCAGGTTGTCTCACGACGATCGCCTCAGTTTCAGGTTTATGTAAAACCACGGTTCGGCTTGATGCAAATGCTCAAACTTGGCTCAGAAAGAGTCGAAGGCAGTGACATACGATCTTCGTTGCTTCCCGGGTGTCCTTAGCGAGCGGGGATCCAGCGGCCAAGCCTTTGTCCTTCAAGCTGCTGTAGTCGTCTGAGTAGCTGTCCGAACCGTTATGTAAGTGCGGAGGAATAATATGTATAGTGTATAGTCTATATAGTGTATGGGTGTATGAATGCACAAATGCCTCTATAGTTCATTCAACGAGCGGTTACACCCACAGACATGTCTCACGGCCCACCCTCGCAGCGAATTCAGCGAATGCTTCAGATGTAGATGCTCCGTTTGACCATAGAGAGAAAACGGGCACCTCAGGCTGTTCGGATCCAGGGCAGCGACAGCAGACCCTGTCACTGTTGATCGACGTGACATAGTCCAGGAAACCTGAGGGCAAATTATCAGGCCATTGGGGCGTGGCCACAAACTCGATGTTCGGACCTGTCAGATTTCGGCTTCAGCGTCGAATTTGGGCAGGACCGCTGCCATACGCGCAGCGCAAAGCATGGAATGCGCGAGCTGCAAGCTCGAAGCCAAGATCTCCACACCTTCCCCCTCCACAGAAAGCGAAAGGCGAAGTTGAGTGAAGTCATCCTCGGCTGTGACAAGTTCTTGGCGAGTGGAGACTGCCGCAGGTTTAGGCCTACAGCATAACTTCCAAGGCATCGTTCGGTGGAAATACCTCCGCAAGCAGGGTCTGCACTGTGAAGAGGATATGCATCCTTTTTTTGCCCGGGCCTAGCTTCCTGTTGATGGTACGAGTGCATGAGTAACCACTAGCAGATCATTTGTTACGCCTTCAGCTTCCCTGGCATTTGCTGCCGAGGAAACTTCTGGATACCTGCGACGAGCAGGACTACTACGCTCTGTGCGCCCGTGCAGTATCAGTGGCTTAAGCCCGATAAGGTCAGTTCCGGTCAGAGTCTCAAGTGCACCTCTCAAAATGTTCCGTCGTCAATGTGCCGGGTCCTCGCCAAGTTATTCAAGAGTGTCGTTCGATTTGCAAGCTAGGTCATCTCCGAACAGTCATCGCATTATCAGACATCTGTAGCTAGTACTGTAGGTCGCTGCAGGCCTTCAGGCGCACACGACACTTTCCATTCCTCATCAGATCGTCAGGTGGCGATGTGAAGACGGGCACGAGTTCTGGGTGTGCCAGGAGCCGTGAAGCCTGGTGGGCTGTGGGTTTTGCTTCAGCCTCGCCCGGCTCGATTTGAGATGTTCCAGTGCTTCGTTGGGTGGCTGTGCTGCAGAATTCATGGCTTCACCAAGCAATCTCAAGGCAACAAAGCGATCCAGCCCACGGCCTAGAGTACACCAGACTCGCTGACAGGAGGCATGCGAGCAGAAGTTCAAGGAAAGATGGGACGAGGTTCTGGAGCCAGGGATCGGTTTCCTTCGAAGTTCCATGAGGCTCACGCGGCTAAACGAGGTGGCAGTCTGATCCCAGGCATCGTGCAGACAAACCCTTCTAGGCTTTCGAGCGGTGTAACTCATAACAGGGGTCATAGGGGACGTTGGAGCATTGCCCTGTCAGGCTTCAGGGATTTCCAAGCGCAAAAACCCTCATTTTCCCGAGCATTCAGAGTGCAACAACCGCATGCCCCTGCAGGGCGTGCAGATGTACGACAATTAGGATGGCTTCCCACAGCTCAGTGACTGATGGGCATAAGCTTCAACAAGCTCTCTCGACCAAGCAATTGCATGAGGGCAACACAAATCCCCCAGTGAGTCGACCAACCATACATCAGGAAGGGGAAATTGCCATTGTTTGATGTGGTTCTAGCACAGGTCGAGAAGGAGAACTCGCTGCGCTTGCGAGGACTCAACCAGGTCGACTCCGCAGGGTTGCCGTACAGACTTTCTGCCCGAAGCAACTAGCCGCGGAAGTACGTACAATGAATTACCCATGGAACTGCGTGCCCATGATGTTGCATTTTTTCCTGCAGCACACCTGGCGAAGCTGGACATCAACACCCAGTTTCAAACGTGAGATAGATATTACACAACTACTCCAGCGAAAACCTCTCGCAGAGTTCATCCGTGCAGGGCCATGCCCGGAAGAAAATCACCAATCATGAAGAGAGGCGGGATCTGCGGGGAAGCACAGAGTGGTTCGTCACCGAGCCAGAATGGGCTTTCCGGAGACCTTTGGGTCCGGCAGTGTGGTGATGGGAGATACGGCAATCCTTGCACAGCGAGCTTGTGTGTCACTGAATGTCCCAGAGCCGAATCGGATGTGGACTTCATGTCTCGACGGACAGCTGCAGGCCCTGGTATCCTGATGCATTTGTTCGGATCGTGCATTGTTTGGGGTTCACGGCAGTGCCTCCACAGGCTGAAGAGAAAGGAAGGCTACGAAGGTCGCTGCGTCTGTGAGAGCAACGATGCTTTGGCAGCAGCTGACGTCATGCTGTGGAGGCTGGAGTGATGTGTCTCAGTCTCAATCGAACCTTAGCCTCGGAGACATCAGAAGTTCAGCAAAACTTGATATTACGCTTCAGCCAGAGAGAGCCAAGGACCGTGGCATGAAGCATTGCTCGAAAGGGCTGCAGAGGGCGCTCCGAGCCGAAGGGACTACTGACTGCTTTCGGGCTTCGGATGATCTATTGACTCTTCTTTCGCGGACTTGGCAATCGCCAGGTCGTTATGCAGTAGGTCGATGTAGACTGCAAACTCCGACTCGACTAATTGGGCTTCAGTTCCGCGTTTGTCAGTCTGTGGGAGTGCGCTCAGCACACTCTCAAAGCACTGTGTTGGCCGGTGCAGGTGTCAGGCCGCAGTGTGAGGGACAAGGCCAGGGCTTCTTTCCGTTGTAGCGGTTGGCATCCCTGCCGTGGCATGCCGGCATGTGTAAATCAGAAGAAGCACGGCCACGAGCTCCCACTCGCTGCCCAGACCGCCACGAGCCAGCGTGAAGCGGAGACTGAGACGCCCCAGAAGCGAGTCAGGCCAGCGACGGCTCAAAGGCTTAAACGGCTAATTAAGGGCACTGCATGAGGAATGCTATCATTCATGTCAATGTCCAGGAGAGGTGTTGCAGCAGTTGGTGCGATCCGGGATGGGTCTGTGGGCGATGCTGCGGTCTGTTCCGAAATCAAGCCACGAGCCCAAGCACATCCTAAGCTTTCCGTCAAGGGTTCCGGATATGCTGATTTTGGATTGTGGTCTCTTAACTGAGCCAACGCATCGTGCCTCCGCAGCCTGGCACACACGCTTTGGGCGCGGGTCCTGCAACGTTGGTAGAGCTTAGCAGTTTGGCGCTTGCTCTTAGACCCTCAACTACTATAAGGGCTCTATTAAAGGCCCATTGGGCCAATTGGGGGGTCCTGGCTGGCTGCCTGTTGGTACTTCTTCCTATGTGTAGCATTGCTGATTGACCCCGACATCAAGGAGCCAATGGTCCCTGAGGACTTCATTCGCTTGTCAAAGAAGTGTGGAGCAAGCAGATCTAGATCGACCTCAATGACCTCTGGCCCTGAAACGGTTTTTCTGGAAGTCCAGGAATGATCTTCCACGAGTTTGGAGGTTCTGATTTAGCCTTCGGCATACAAGTGCTGTCCAACAGAGTCCTGAGCGCATCCACGCAAACGGTCGGGGAGCCATGGCGGACAATGTCGCCGGCAACGAGCATTCCGACTGGGATGGTTCGGCAACAGAGGAATCCGAGGCCAGCTGAGTGACTTGAGGTTCCTGGGCCTGGGCTGTGTAGAGCAGTGCCATTGCTACCAGTCGTCTGCTGGTTCAATCCCATCCAAGTCTTCCTGTTTGTAGTATGCTGTGAGAGTTGGCCAACCCCGAAACGGACCTGTTCCCTCCTGCCGAGCAGCCATTGATCAGTCTTTCGACTCGGCGACGCAGATTGAGCTCGAAGATCATTTGCCGCCAGACTTGACATTGCGGGATTGCAACTGGTCGTTCGAAGTTAGGGCCGTAAGCTGCGAAGGGCCGTGACAGCTCAGGCTTCGGGAGTCTTAGGAAGGCGTGGAAGATGCGGAACTTCTGGGTTTGTCCAACCTCTGAGTTTTCGCGGGTGGGACTGGGCAGCTGGCTGACCGGTTCGGTCCATAAGGCTTGGGGCAGTTCAATTTGATGGCAGCCTGCACAAACACGGGGTGTTCAGGAAGATCTTCTGGGGCTCGAGAGATTCAGAAGAGGATTGCAGACGCACTGAGATCATTCCCCGGACGTAGCTGCCTCTCTCGACACTCCTCCTGATCCCATTTGGGTGACCGGCCGGCATAACGTCTCAAGCAAACGCTGGAACATATGGGTGGTTGTCAAAATTAGGGTCCCTTTTGGGGTACCTTAAATAGTAGGTGCCGCATTATATTAGGGACCCAAAAAGGGACCATAATCTTGACAACCACCCATATATAGAGTCAAGCCCGAACGCTTAGCTCAGCCGCTCAACCCTTGGACCGAACGATAACCGGTGGAACATCACCCATCCAGAGTCCCGAGAGCGAGAGTTTCCTGTCTCGTGCAGCCGACAAGCACCCGCAAGGCCCATAGGCTTCCCGTGCCACAAGCCGTGCACAAATTCAGGAGACTTGACCGCTTGGCCCCAGCGGTGAGTCTCGATGTTTGCGTGCTGCCAGAGTCACTCGCCATGGCCTGCCAGCTGCGAGCGCTGTGGGTCTTCCACAAGGAGTCAGAGGCCAACCGTTCAGTTTGCTGTTCGAGTGGGCGGAAGCGCCCGCTTAGTGTGTGAGCGCCTGATACTGATCCCCCAATCCAACCCCGAATAACCAAAGCTGCTGAAGCTCCTTCAAAGAAAGAGTCAACGAGGAGTAAGACCAGCTGAGCAAATGCCTTGCCGCAGGTTCGGCTGCTCACGAGCCGCCGCTTTCCCACCGTGGAGCCTTGGCTGCTTGAGTGTGATGCGAGTTGTGACACGAATCGCCGTGAAGAGGTCTTTCTAAATTCATGAGAATTCGAAGCGCAAGGAGAGCAAGCTCCAGCGCCTGCAAGGCTCGCGCTGTGGATCAGGCTTTCTGTTCTTGTTTCTGCTGAGGAAAGGGCTCGTATGATCCGGAAGAGAAAGCCAGGTCCGTTTCCAACAATGATCTCAGGTTTGCGGCGATCAGCTTGGGTGTTTTATCCCCTCCGGGCGTGACGGTTTCGTGGTTGCGGGGTGCAAAGGAGAGAATTTACTCCAGGCACAAGTGTAATCGCCACCCTGAGGTTTGTCAAGCCGATCTTTGGTGCCTTGGGAAAGTGGAGTGCTGCGCAGAAATCTCCGTGCATGCTCGGAATCCGTATCATCCTTCGGTGTTCAGAAGGTCTCACTACTGTGTAGAGGAGGGGCTTACCCAAATCCCGGACAGGCGGCAACCACGTGCCGCTTCCCTGTGACGAAGACATCAGCCACCTCTTCGTATCGGAGGCTTGCAGCTGGTTCTTAGGCTAAGGGAGCAAGATGCAATGACGGGTTCGAGGCAACCGGTCGAGAGGTGGAGATATGTGGAGATGTGGGCGGCCGCCAAGTGCCTGCTGCCCGAAGCTTCGAGCTCGCGCTTCCCAGCCAGAGAGTAACAGCCTCCAGGGAGGTAAGATTAGCCTTACCAATGGGCCCAGTGTGCCCTGCATCTCATAATTTTCAGCTCGCTTCTCACAAGCGTCCTGTGGCTTGTGCCAGGTTCTGGAGGAGGAGGAAGACCACAGCCTCCCTGCAGACCTGCCGGCCCCCTTCCACGAGGAATCGGGAGGGAAAGACTTCGCCTGTTAAGAGGATTTGTGATTAGTATTCTGCGCTAGCATTTTCCTGCCCTGCTGGGGTGAAACGTATCTCCGAGAGTCAGGTCCATGGACTTGAGTCGTGTACCCTTCTCGTCGGAATGCGAGGACTTCCATCAGGGCTCCTTCAGCTGGGATCCCGCGGAGGACGGAAAGTTTCCAGCTCGGGTTGATGGGCTTCTCTTGTCATGATGCCTTTGCCTCATATCTGACGACTTGACGTCGATAAGAATCGACAAGATCTTGTATATAAATCCTGGTTACCAGCAAGGCCGCAAGGCTGTTACAAAGCATTTTGGGTCGTGGTAGCTGCTTCAGAACTTCAGTGAAGAATAGCAGTGTAGCAGGAAGACATGTATCAGATCATGCTCGCGGCTACATTGATGCCAAGTTTCGGTTCATGTCGTCACACGAAGGAGGCAGGCCTCCAGGTCGGATTGCAACAGGCAGGGGCAATAAAGTGCCCGCATCTCCGGAGGAGTCGCGGATGGAAAAGCTTTGGCCGCTGGGTCCGATGACAGCGCTAATGCTCCACGACTGCAAATGAAGCGGTGCTTTAAGAAGCTCATGGCAACATCACGCGTGAAGAACCCAATCGCACATTGCTGTGGTTATGAAGGTTGTGCTGGGCGACTGCCAAGTCCCAGCTGCTGGATATGCTAGGCCTTAAAGTTGACAGAAAGCCGGAGCTCATGGCAATGCAAGGCGCCCCGCAACAGAGCAGTTCCCGGCTGCATCCCATTCCGAAATTATGGAAGGATTAAGCGTTCCATGCCTCGTAATCTCGCTCACGGAAACTGCATGTCCCATGCCCTTATTTACGGTCTCGTGCGGTGTGCACGGCACATGAAGCCCTTTGATTACGGAGGGGGCCTGCGAAAACCACGAACTGCTCATGGAGAAACCGCTGAAATGAACTTGCTGACACCTCAGCATCCTTCAGGAAAGGAAAGATATGGCCGGTGGTGTTCCTGCACAAGAAAGGCTTCTTGGAATGAATTGGTTGTCCAAAGCCTCGTCTCGTTGCTGCTCTTGCTCTCGGACCATGGAAAGCCCATGTTGCTTGACCGTGCGTTGCGCTGCGTGCTGACAGCTTTGATGTTGCTCTGATTTGCTTTATCCAAGCCCCTGCCCTTGACTTTGTTTGGCAGGGTACTACCTGGTGACAGCCGTGGCTATCATGGATCGCAGCTATCAGGCCACGTCGTGACTTACGCAGCCTGACGGTCGAGACTCTTTTTTAAGCCTTCCAACATGTCATGGTTTAATGAGGAACTGTGGAATTGTTCCGTTTTGCTTTGGGAAGGATCGTATGAGTTCAGAATTCTCTTGGTACTGTTGAGGTTGACTCTCTCAACCTGCGAGTGTCCATCTATCCAACACTTTGCTTGGATCTCTACGCACCGTGGAATTTACCGTGCTGATTTTCTGGGGTCTTCCTTTCGGGGGGGCTGAACGGAGAGGCTCGCACATGCGCTCGCAGCTACGCAGTTGGGCAAAAAACTGAATGCCTTATGCACAGTCTTCTTCGTTGAACGTCGGAAACAGTTGTGAGCGGCTAAGTGTATTGTACGCCGAAGAACAGTTGAACAGAAGGCTCCGCAAATCCACTCCTCAAGCCTTCGGCATCCCACCCTGCAAGTCGGAGCAGGAAAAAGCTGGCGAAGGCACGTGCAGAATGCGTAACTTCTGCAGGAAAAGGATGCCCGTGAAGCTTGTCTTGCCCATGTTATGGCCAGCCTCTACCCCTCCACTCGACCCCCACAATGTCACAATGGTTGAGTTCGCAGCAATGCTTCCCTCATATCGCATCACATGATGTCACATACATCGGGCCATCGTAGGCAGCCCATGGGGTCTGTACCCAGCTAATTGCAGCTAATGCAATCACCCTCAGGCCGCATGCCGGAAGATAGTCAGCATCCCGTGATTTGCACCTTGCGCCCCTTTCCCATTCAATGTAAGTCAGTGTAAGCCATGTAGGGTACCACAGTCAGGTCGCGGCAGCGATGGCCGTAACTGGCCGTACTACTTTAGAGGCACTGCACTGTTCAGCTCTTTGGGAACACCAGCAACAGAAACGAAGCAATTGATTCTCTATTTCCGAACGGCCATCGCGATGGAAAACGAAGCATGCATACAGTAGTGTATATCCTCTTGAGGCATCAACAAGAATGCTGCACGCAAAGGAAAGGTCCAACCAAACTATGCAGCCCTCACCTTCAACCGACCACAACCTCGTTAGTGCAAGCTGATCACGAGACGCATGCAGGGGAACGTCCCCGCGCGCTTGATTTGCCTTCAGTGACCGCAGCATTCGCGGTGCTGGAGGCGAGGTACAAGCCGTTTCACTTGAGCAACTGAGTTCTACTGCTTGAGAGCCGGTTGCTTGCAAGCCTCAAGCTGTGGCAAACCAGAAGATCCTGCATGAAGTAGTTTCAGACATCTGGGTTGTTTAAGAACCACTGCTGCTCGATAAACATGCTCTTCTCAGCGACTTCAATTTCAACCATACTTCGGAAGCATGGGCGTCAATAGAAAGGCAACCACAAGCTTCAGGACATTTGCGACTTCATTCCGGCGAACTTATCGATATCTGATGTCACTGGCATCTCAGAGCTGCAGCCCCTTGACGGCAGTGTTCTGGCTGGATGTGACAACTCTAGTCTAGAAGCACGAGTTTCGCGCTCTCGACGGTGTTTCAGAGCCTTCCTGTCCCAAAACATGACAGTGCACCAAGTTCATGATGCTAGCTGTAGCTTTTCTAGCTTCCAACACCTTCAACACCTTGAGTTTGCCGGTGACAGGTATTACATCAGAAGCGCGTTGCCTTTTGGCAGCCCGGTTAACACCAACTTCTACTTGTTGCGAATGGTGCGGCGACTCGGCTGAACAAGCGAACAGGCTTTTCAGGATAGGCAGGTGGTTTCGGCGGTTCCGGTTCATGTACAGTACACCACTGATGTTGTTTGCTTGTTTTGCTTGCGTGTGTGGTTTGTTTCTTTGTCGCAGAGAGCGCCTTGGGCGCTTCTGATTGCTTCCAGTGAGGCCAGCTACAGCTAGTGCTGGGAGATGCTCGTCTGCTTAGGGAACGTATCTGTCTTTTCTATCGGAATCGCAGCATTCAAGCCACCTGATCGACTGTCGGCCTGAGGGCCTGGAGATATTCC
Organism: Symbiodinium sp. clade A Y106; assembly: GCA_003297005.1. Lineage (NCBI taxonomy): Eukaryota > Dinophyceae > Suessiales > Symbiodiniaceae > Symbiodinium > Symbiodinium sp. clade A. Next base: position 82,097 of record BGNK01000701.1, read on the forward strand.
CTTCAGTCCCGCAAGCAACGACTTCTCCCCTGCGACCGAGAGTTTGACCGACTTGACCTAATACTCCAGGCATGGCTTCCCCAACAAGGAGGACAGCTCAGACCAAATCAAGTCAAAACGCTTCAGTGTTGGGGGTCGGAGGTTACACGTACAACCGCAGGGACGGGGCAGTGCAAACCAGGGTCTTTTCGCACATGCATCTAGGGTTACATGCCTACGCATGTTGGTAATGTCTGGCATATATGGTGTTTGGATTAGAAAAGGTCCCGTTATCTATTGCGCATACTGACATACAAAATGTCTGCATGCACCCATTTGTGCAAATATGTATCCGGATTTATCCATGTAATTTGTATGTGCTATAAGAGAGAGAGAGAGAGAGAGCGAGAGCGAGAGCGCGAGCGAGAGAGCGAGAGAGCGAGAGCGCGAGAGCGCGAGAGCGCGAGAGCGCGAGAGCGCGAGAGCGCGAGAGCGCGAGAGCGCGAGAGCGCGAGAGCGCGAGAGCGCGAGAGCGCGAGAGAGCGAGAGAGCGAGAGCGCGAGAGCGCGAGAGCGCGAGAGAGCGAGAGAGCGAGAGAGCGAGAGAGCGAGAGAGCGAGAGAGCGAGAGAGCGAGAGAGCGAGAGAGCGAGAGAGTGAGAGAATGAGAGAATGAGAGAATGAGAGAGAGAGAGAGAATAGCCATTTTGGCTCAAGTGCTGCACCTTTGCTGGGAGGCCTGTTCCGCCTCCTTGCATCGGGGGGAGGCACGGGGTTGCCTTGAGGCTGTGCCCTCAGGGGAGCGCCCGTTGCCTTTCCCAGCGGTGCTTGAGCAAAACATACCTGTTGCCGGTTTGCTTCAGGAAACTCCCTAGGGGGCCGCGAGCCATAACCGAGGGGGGCGAAATTGAATCCCTACCTGGACCTCCTTGTATGTGACCTGGCAAGTGCAAGAGCTTCTTCCTGCAGGCCGCTGAAAGGGGGGAGACACAGTTCTTCGCCGACTGCTCCCTAACCTACTTGGCCACAGCGATCTCAACGGGCGCCCTGACTGGGTGAGGAAATCCATCAACCCAGGGTTCGTGATTTTGGCAAGGACGGGGAGATAGTGAAGAGTTCCTACAACCACGAGAATGGCTGCGGAACTCGCCAAGGTATGCAGAATCTGCCGCTATGCCGATGGGGTGTGCACCACCGGCTTCCGCAAAACCCATGAACGAGCTGATCCAATGTGCCGNGGTATGCAGAATCTGCCGCTATGCCGATGGGGTGTGCACCACCGGCTTCCGCAAAACCCATGAACGAGCTGATCCAATGTGCCGTCTTCATGGTTCAACTTCCAGGGGGACTGTACCTCTGACACGGGCAAAAGCGATTGCGATCCAACAACGAAGCCGCCACTTGTTGAACAAAAAGGAGAAGAAGAAGACCAGCCAAAGCCAGTGGTGGAAAGGCTAGAAATCGCCGGCCATGACCAGATGACGCAGTTTGTGACACGCAAAAGACTGCACATACAGTACCCGCCAGACCCGCTGGACAAATGGATAGCCCGGGACATCCAGCTGAGTCCAGGGGGCGACTACGTGGACAACACCACGGGGGAAGCACTAAGCACAGAGGAAAGAGAAGAGTACGAAAGGTACCAGAGACGCTTCCACAAGCGATGCAAGCTTGGGGGAAAAGCAGACCGGCTTGTGCGCATTGTCGACCGCTACATGCCCCGAATAGCCGAAGAGAACAGAACCTTCGTCATGCGGCTTCCGGACAAGGTGGAAAAGATGTTGCGAAATGCCCGCAGGATCCGCAGAAAGATCCGGGCAAGGAGCGGGCAGCAACAAAGGGAAGCAGCCACACCGCCCAGAAGTGCTCAGACCTGCCAACATGGGGGAGGACGAGGAGCAGTGCAATGACGAACCTTACGTGGAAGACACTCCTCCAGATTGGGGGGACAGCCACGAGGACTTGAACATGGCAGAGAGTCAGGGAAGCGACCAGCAAAGCAGCGATGGGGAGGAAGCCGACTCGCCGGCCAACCAGTGGCCGTGGGGGCCAGAGGGGAGACCTTCAGACACAGGAAGAAGTCAGGGAGTGCTCGCAGAAAGGCCAGCCGAACCGGCGAGGGAGCCACCCAGTCTCCTCAACCAGCGGGGGAGCCGCCAGCTGCACAACGGGGGCATCCCTACTGCCGAGCCAACGTTGGCACGAGGTGCGCCAGATCCAGGCCCACATGGCCCAATTTTCGAAACAACGTGCGTGGCAGACAAGGGGACCACAGTGAGTGAGTGAGCGCAGGCAAAATTCGGCAAGTGGCAGGCTTATTGGGGGAAGGACACGTTGTGATATGTTCCCGTTGCTTTCTGACATGAGGTTACCTTTGCTTTGTGCCCTGCTGCTGGCTTTGCATGCATATCTCAGGCAGCCAACTTGCAGCTTGATTAATTGGACGGGCCGCAGAGCCATTACATAATACTCATAATACCATGCATGGGCTTTAAGCCCACAAATTCGTATAAGAAGTTCTGAGTAGATTCACTCAACGCGGGAGATCCTTACAGGGGGGAACCCATGATTACCGTACGCTACCTTTCTCTACAGATCATGCCTAGCCGGTAAACCCGCCGTTTTCGTTCACTGCACGTTTCGTTGTTCCTTGCTTTTGCTTTACTCTGCAAACAAGGCGGGGGAAACTAAATGACATTTCGGTAGATACCTAGTTTGGGGGACCGCCTGTCTTAGTGACCTGCTTGTCTTGTGTTGCGGCTGTTGCTTCGACCTTGAAGGCGGACACCACCAAACAGAGGGCAAACACCCCACTTCCCCAAGACATGGTCTGTAACTTAGCTTTTGCTTGTTGTGTAGTGTTGCAGGGGGAAGTGTCTACAGTCCGTTGGTTCTTCTGGGGGATACCGTCTGGCGTGGGGACTATGGAACTCGCTATAAAGAGCGCGGGGACGAGGCCTCTAGTGTTCAGGGGGGCGGTTCCCTGCCAGACGGACACCTGCCAGCTACACCGCACGGGCGAAAACAGCCCATTTTCTTGGGCCCCCAATGCCCTTCCACCAACAAAGGGGGGAAGGGGGTGCCTAGGCGCGGGCTCCTTGGGAGCTCAACCCCTGTGGAAGGAAGGAAGGAAGAGCGAGAGAGAGAGTGTGTGTGTGTGTGTGTGTGTGTGCGTGTGCGTGTGTCTATGTACTCATTGATCCAGCATACATGCTTTTCAGTTGGCATCGGCGCTTTTTGTGTGTTCTGTACTATACCTTTGACGCGAGGATGACACTTCGCACCGATCGCCGGCATGGAAGCCCTACCTCTACAAGGGCAAAAGCAAGCTGACACTGCAACTCGACGATAAGAACCATGCATTGAGCGGTGCGTGCTGTCGCACATCATCATGAATCGTAACAGGAGTGAAGAACAGAAGCGTTTGGAGTGCTAAGTTTGGCGGCTGGATGCAGCAAGATTTGGGTCAATGATCGGGGCCTGCGGAGTGATTTGCACGGCCGGAGCGAGACACCGCAGACCATTTAATGCGCTCGACAGCAAGGTCAATTGTGGAAACGATCAACTGCACCCTCTACGGCAAGCCCGAGTATGAAGATGCTGCTCGACTGGCAGAGTGTGTGCATTCGACAGCTATCGTTGCTTCCTGGGGCTACACGAAGCCAGGTGTTTCTGCTGAATGCTGTTGTGAACGGCCAACTGTGTCAATCCGGATAACTCGCAATTGCATGGGCTCAGTTGGACTGGCCAAGTGTATTGAAGACGAATGTAATCCTTGACGGAACGCCGAAAGCTTTCATAGACTTTGAGCCTGCAGCACCGGCACCGCAACTCCCAGCCAAGCAAATGCGACTCGACATGACTCGACTGTCATTGGAAAGTCCGAAAGTGCATGACAAAATCGTCCTGGTGCAAGGAGTGCTTCATCCAGGGCACTGTTTACTGTTGTGCTGACATTGCTGGAGTGCCAGAAGTGCCTCTTGGCAGGAGCAGTGGCCACTAGGGCACTTGAGTACATATGAGTTCTTTCAGACTGGCATTGGACAGGTATCTTGTGCAGCGGGTGGAAGCCGGAAGTTGGGTTCGTTCGAGTTTCGGGAAGGCCCCGAGCAGGATCTAGAGCTGGAAAAAGAGAAACCATATGGAAATGTCGGTAGAAAAAGGCTGCTCAGAGGTGCAGAGTCAGAGTGTCTTCAAATCACTGTAGCACGGCACCTACCTGGCGATATCTCAAAATCCTCTGGCAGTCGCGACCGGCTGCAGCCTGGGGTCCGCGACATCCCTGTTTGAGGTGGACATCGAGTTACACTCGCTTTCCCTTTCCCCATCCTGCTGCTGCCCACAAAAGTTGGAACCAATCTGTGACTTGCACCGAGAAGCACAGGTGCGTGCCTATCTCATTCCAGCCGCATACGGCCAAGACTTCCTCGGGGGCTGATGCTGAGGAGGTGCCGTTGCCCGGGAGTGCCTCAGTCAGTAGTTAAGCATGTGTCCAGGTTGCCTATGACCCCAGACTTGGCTTGTCATGCTTGGAACGACGAAAGTACGCGAACGGACGTCGCGCATCGAGGCTCCAAGCACGAAGATGGCACACATTTCACCAGCCGAAATTCACACCGTGCGCAGGACACCAGCTTGCATTCCTCGCCACCAGATGCTTGGCTTATGCCGTCCCTTCTTGCGGATTGATTGCAGATTCCAGCTTGCGCGGGTTAAATCTTCAGACAGCTGCAGCTTTACGAAACTTCACCCTGCGACTCGAGCTCGATCTTTTGATCGGTTCTGTGATGTGCAGATGCGGTACTTTGCAACCCGAACCGTGCTTTGGGTCCAAGGCTCGTCGTCGGCTCTTCCAAGTATTTCTTACTGGTATAGAGCGCTCAAATCGGGCTTGCAGATCGGAAGCGGAATGAAGAACCAAGGAAATCAGCGTGCACAACTGCCTCTTGGATTTCCAGCTGCTGAATTTGTGTAGGCTTTCGCTGAGAATTTCTGATTTGTGCCGAAGGAAACTTTCCTTTGGCAGAAGCTGTCTTGCTAGAGCGCAGAGGATGGTGTGATGGTTGCCGGCAGATCAAGCACACTTTCAATCAAGCCACAAAAGTCCGATTTTAAGAGGGTATGGAACAAGGCCCTCCACCATTCATGTTCAACCGGACAGGCCGAGTGCTGCCAGCAGGTGAGAAAGGAAGCTATTGACTTCGGTCAGAATCGAAGTTCCGCCGCGCACTTTCCCATAGAAGCGCATTCACTGTGCTGCGCAATAAGGTGCACACATCGTTGGTGTCATCAAGCCAGCCAAGGACAGAATTGTGCGGCAGCACAGAACTAAGGTTCAGGGCTGCTAAATTGGGTTCATCATGTCAGGCGCCAGGATTGTTTGGAAGACACATGCGGGAGCGGGGCACCTTCACAAATGGTGTCAACGCTCTATAGGGTGCAAGGCTTGCCGGAAAGGCTGACATTCCGCGAAACTCTTGGTTGGTTTGTGAGTTGTTCGATTCAGCGTGACATAGATTTGAGTGCCCTTTGTCATCTGAGATTGGCTGTCCTGGCAGATGACCATACGCATGTTCCATGCTTGGCCTTCGAGGACGAGTCCTTCAAAATTTCGTGTCTGCCACCAACAGGGCCATTCGTTCTTTGCAGGCGCGCCGCTGGCATATCAGCTGAATGCAAGCACCGGCTCGGAGTTTGAGACTCGCACAGACGAGCACACACAATCATTTGTGCGAGGTACAACTTCCGGCGCAGCCCCAGCATACCAGTGCGAGGCAAACTTGATTGTGGTCTCGGGGTTTGGATGTAGAGGGTCGCAGCCAGAAAGATTCTACAGCGCCTTCTCTGCGCCACTTTGTCTTGGGGGTTTGGGGTCATGCTCATCTCAAGTCTCTCGATTAGCCATGCCAAAGTAGACGGCTCTCAGCCATCCCACGTATCGTGAGGGTGCAGTCTCGAGGTGGGCTGAAAGCAAGCTGCCGGACTGGGCTAGACCTTCTGCCGCTCCAGGCTTCTACCAGCTGAAAGAGCTTTCGCCGGTCGAGTTTCGCCTCCTACTCCAGGCCTCCACGGGCTTGACGATCACCCTCTCTCTGGCAAAAACAAAACCTCATGACTCATGCAGGTCCAGCTTCATCCTCTCGTTTCTTCTGCCAGCAGCAGCGGATCCTGGAACTGCCAAGTGAGGCTTGCGGAGGAAATTTGGGTGTAGGCCCAGGACCTGAAAGTGCAGTAGCTTGCTGCTTGCGGCTTGCGCATCACATCATTAAAGGATCTGACACTTCACATGCCTTCAGCCATGCAGGCTCCCATTCGACCACCGTGGTGTAATCCGATCCCACGACTTGAAGTGCACCAGTGGTTCCTTCTCTCTCGCTGAGCCCTCGCTGCAGATCAGGCCTTTGGTTGAAGCTTGAACTTGGACTCTTGGACCCTCATTTCTTTCCGGACTCCTGTCGTTGAGACTTTGAGCTCTTTGTGCTGCATGCTCGCGGTGGCTACGAAAGGTACACACTTCTAATCATTTGTGTGCGACCTGGAAGTGGATCAGTTTTTTTTGTGATCGCAGGCCGCGGTCTTCTTGTAAGGCTTTGATGCATTGAAGTTCTCAGGATCATAGTCGGAGCATCGTGTGGAATCTCAATGTGCGGAGACCGCGAGGCACAGTGCGTCGGGCAGGGGTGTTTTCTAGAACGGGAACAGAAATCCGGGATTTAAAGAAAGCATGGTCATGCGCCATCCTCCGTTGCCGAGATGCGAGAAGACGTGATTCAGGTTTTTGTTCGGCAACGGCGTCCCATGGAGTGTAGGACAGGTAGTCAATCAGCATTTAAAGTTTAAACAGGATCTGCTTGTTTCTCTGATGCCAGTCTCACTGGACCCAGGCCCTGATAAAGCACCACAAAGCGGCAGAGCAGCGTTGCAAAATGAGTGGTAGTTGCAGTCCTTGTTTCCCAGAGCAGCCCTCGATGAGCACGGGAGTGGAGGTACCTTGGAGGCCAACCTTCTCGGAGAACTTATCTTCGAAGCTCCACAGAAGCCACAGCAAGAGCAGCAGACGCGCGGCTGTGGGAAGGTAGGGAGTTAGGTTGGAGTCCTGGAGTCCAGAGTGGGGACGAAAGTGTGGAAACTGCAAAAACGCGCTGACTACGGTTGGATTGTAAACATGGTCCTGCGCACGCGACGGGACCCCGACAGCTAAGGACGAAGAGGGAGCAGCAGCTCCAACAGAAGCAGCAGCTTCAGCAACAGAGCCAACAACAGCAGCAGACGCAGCAAACACAGCAACAGCAACAGCAGCAACACCACCACCAACAGCAGCAGCTGCAGCCACAACAGCAGCAGGCACAGCAGCAACCATCCCAGCAGCCATCGCCACTTGGTTGCTCTTATCTAGAATTGAACTGGTGATTGCAGCAGCCTGCCGAGACCATGAAGCTGCAATGCACGGCGGGCCCCGTTGGTGCCCAGAACTTCCAAGTCCAGCTGTTCAGGTTGGCACGAGTCCTCTTGTTCAGCTATCCATGGAGCAGTGACTAGTTCTTGAAGCTTTTCCGAATCATGAGGCCCCGCCCGGCTCCGGATACCGAAAGGGCCGAAAAGGCGTGGCTTTTCATCGTGTTGGAACATGTCGTGAAGTTGTGATCGCCTGCCGTCGTGTTCGAGCTTGTGCAGGCGATACTTAAATGGAAGGGCCGTTCTCGGGGAAGCCCGTTTTAACGGCAAGTCTGCAACACTGCCGACTGCATGTGAGTCGACACATAGGGTGCGGTTGCTATCATAGGCAGAACATGCAGACTTTCGAAATCCCGCGACCGAATGCACGAGGCAGCATCCGTCTCGGAAGAGGCTTAAAACCTCAGACCCATCTCACACTTACAGAGTCAAACGTGAGATACACAGCAGGCTTCCGCTGCAAGCCACACCGACACGCCTGTCGTGCCGCGGCCAGCAAATGCTTAGCCTTGTGAATGTGCTAAAATTTCGTCTTGAAGTCATGGTGTACAGCATGGACAGCCCAGCAAGGAGTCTCAAGAGCAGTCTGAGATCGAGGAGGAGACTGAGAAAGCAGGAGCTAAGGGGGGGCCCTTGGTTGTCATTTCCTTAAGGGTTACATAGCCACATAGCATTGGAGTCTGGGCTTTGGGACGGTTTGGGTCTTTTGTCTGGGTCCGGCGTGCCCTCGCCGGCCACACAGAAACCGTGCACATGCCAACATATGCCTTGCACAGGTCCTTAAGATCAAGGCTGTCACCAAAGGCTGCAGGCTGGAAGTGCACGTGCCGTGCAGGAGCGCCAGCCGCCAACGATGCTGCAGCCTCTCGATCGGGCGTCGACATGCCCCTCGAAATTCGTGGCGGTTGCCTTCCCTCTGTGTCTACTCTACTACTAGCGGACACGACAGCGCGAATGCAACTGGAACCAGCTAACATCGCACGAGTCCAAGGCTTCTCAATGCAGCTGGCGGTGGTGCACATGCTGGAGGCGAAGGCGAGTGGTGTTAAGGCTGATGTGTTGACTTTCTGTTTGCCTAGACTTTCGGCGCCGGGCTCGGTGCTGTAGGCTCGGAGAGCAACCGCTTGTTCCTGGAGAGTCGCTGACGCAGATGCTGTCGAGGTACAGCGGAAGGATTCTCGCTGCTGGCAGCTTTGGCCTCTTCAGCTGCAGACGTGCTGCTGCCGTCAACCTATGTGCTCATATCTAGTCTGCCTGTATCTGTGTGTATATTCTAGTACTTGTACAGTCGAGTCCATGTTGGGGAGTGGTTCGAGCACAAGATCCGCTTAGAGAGAGTTTTGTGCCGATCTACAGTCTATTTCACTAGATTTGACAGCCGCTACATGGGCTCGTTGACCTGGAACGGCACCCTGACGTATGACTTGCAGCGTTGACCCTGGAAGTCCCGATTCCCTCGGGCGGATCTTACAAAGTGAAGACTTCGAAGGAGCGAGAACGAGAAGGTGGCATGGATTCCAGCTTCAAGGCGAAGTGGCCAGAGGCTTCCCCAAGTGTTCCGAATGCAGATGGTCAGCTTCGGTTTACCTCTGGGCTCAACCAGTTTAGCCCGCTGGCTCCGGTGGTGTGCGCGCGTACGGGAAGTGATTACGCCAAGATTCGCAGTCGTCAGTGACGTCATCATCACCACCACGGTACTCCTCAAGTCGTCACCGGCACACTGATCATCATCATCATCCGGGAAGCCATGGGAAGCCGTTCCGTCAACCTTAACATCCTAATCTAAGCCAACTCACGAACTGCAACTTGGACACGTTGGGTTTGAAGTAGAACTCGGGGAATGATGTCATGCGTTCTTTCGGTTACATACGTGCTTACCTGTCATCACGGGCACCGTACCTTGTCAAAGACCGCAAGCTCCCAACCTCGCTGCTTGTCGTGGCTGCTCGTATATCTCTGGAAGATCTACGTTCCTGTGCAGGAAAGTCAGTTCGACGTCCGCTCGGGCACGAGCTTCTCGCATGAGCCGTTGGATTGGAGTCTCATAGATTCATAGATGCCTCATCTGTTCGGCTTAGCAGCTAGTGAGCCTGCACACAAGTTCCCTGAACCGCTGAACCGCAACACCTCGATCATGCCGCAAGCGAGGTGGCAACCAAGAAGGGCCGCAGGAAGAGGACAGCCAGGCAACTTCCCCCTTGACGGTCCCGCTGCCTACGGGTCTTGCTGCCAGGATAGGAGAATGAGATCTGGAGCTTCCATGCATCATGCAAAAGTTAGTCCCAGATGTGGGTCATGAGAGTCATGGGAGCCGATTCCATGCGACTGCAGGTTGACCTGGAGCATGGCAGCCTGGTGATCGCCGCAGTCGGCGCCCCCCGAGCTGCATTGGCGAAGCCGGCGGCTGTGGCAAAAGGCGCCACCACCAGCGCTGCCACGGTGTTAGTGATTATTGGTGCTTCAGAGACTTTCTTTCATAATCTGAATAGCTTCCGCAGTGCTTTGTGCGTGCCCTGGCTTTTGGACAGGTGCGTTGCCAGCTCCAACCCCAACAGCTGCTTCTGCCAATCTGGGTACCATGACACCGCCAGAGGCCTGGCTGGTCAAGAGAAGCGATCTCTATCTCTCAGCCTGTCAGATGCGCGATCTCTCAGCCAACTGGCTTTTTGTTCTGGAAGCTCCCCAGCTGGGCTTGGCAGGACCCCTTCCTGATGGGTGTGAACTGCTACGCGGAGGTCTTCTTGGAAACTGGGCCGGATTCGAAAGCTGGTGGCCGTCTCGTAGTGCCTGCGATATCAGACTTCACTGAGGAAGTACCCGACGTGGCGCTGTCCGGCATACACGTCGACCCAAAGGTTCCGCGACGCAGAGAAGCTAAGAAAGTAGAGTTCGAGCTCCCTCGGAAAGCAGGATGCCAACTGCCAACGCAAAGCGGGGTGCAAGCTGTTCAGTCTCTTGCGAAAGAGCGGAAGCTCAATTTGCCCGTGGATGTCGAATGTTTCTGAAGGCGCCAGGCAGCCAAGGACTAAGCAGGTTGATTTTGGTTGTTGCATGCGGCACTTGATCGAGCGGAGGCTGTCACAGTTTACCCCACCACTCGCGTCTATGGTGGGGTTGCCGTGCAGAAGGAGTTCTTGACCGGGAAGCAACTGGTCGTGGTTTGGTTTGGGATTCGTCATTGCTTGGGTGTTCTCGAACTTGCATCTACGACGTTCGAGGTCTCTGGTGTCCATCGTTTCGCCTGGTCTGCACAACATGTGTGCGCTCTTGCTCACATGCATCCGAAGAGGAAAGTCATGTTCCATCGAAATTCACAGCATGTGCCACCAGGTTCAGTCAAGTTTAAGCTGCCACACTATTTAAGCAGCACGATGACACTTGGAAGTAGCCCTTCTGACATGGAGCCGCCAAGCTCCACCAAGCTGTGACCAGTCAGTCGTTTCCCACTGGCGAACTCAAGGTACATCATTTGGAACATGGCGGGAGACGTCCGAGGTGACGCCTGCAGGGCATTATATTATTATGTGTGTTGGGCGAATGGCAGCATCAGACAGAACTGTTGTGGTGTCACAAGACCAGCAATCTGAAGAGTTCCTGCTGTTGGTCTCTGCCTGTGTGCGGATGGAGGTCACTTCAACGGACTGGAGTTCGACCGGGAAAGTGCAGACGCTCAACCGACGCTAAAAAGCGACACGTAGCGCGTTCGTAGTTGTACCAGGATGCCTGGGTAAAAGGCTTCAGGCCTGCAAGGCACTGCTCGGCCAGTGTCAGCTTTGTTTTCGGCGGTGATTCTCACCTCGACAAGCCAGGTCGCAAACATCCCCGTAGCCCCGACCCGTGACCAGATATGGACCGGCACCCATGTACAGGGCAAGCAGCTTTGCAGGGAAGCTTTGCACTGCTGTGATGCAACAGAGGATGTGCAGTCGAAAAAGTGTTCACTCCAGAGCCGAAAGCAGCTTCAAGAGTGCATTCCGGAATATGACTCCGGGTTTTAGTCGGGATGAGGCTCTAGACAATGCGTTTAGTTTGTCAACAGCCCAGAACAACTAGCTTCTCCGTCGTCTGTGCTGTTCCAGGCGCACCTTTGGAGACGCTAGCCCAGAAGAAGGCGCTGAACCTCGAACCACACAACACATCCACGTGACATCCAAGCGCATGGAGGGCTACCGCCTGTGCGAGTCAGCCAAGGTCGATCCACCTGTCCTGCCCCATATCGCATCGGGCGACTGGGCGTTGTTGGTGCAAATTTGGAACTAGCCGCAGTCATAACTGCTGATTCCATTGCTGATCGGGTCTCGGGGCAGCTCCATTTCTATGATTTGGTGCCCAACGGTCATCAACTACCCGCTTCTTTGCTATCGGTGTGGTCAAACTGCGCAAAATGCAGTCAATTCCGCCTCCTGAAAACCATGAGAAGCAAGAAGTACAACACAGCGCTGCAGATCATGGACATCCCGATGATCACGCCGTCTGGCCATAGCTATGACTTTCGAGCAATCGTGGGGTGCTCGGAAGCCGAAATCTCCACGACATCTCGGAAGGCTCCAGGAGTCCTTCGGTCCATTTTGGGGCTTTCCGACATGTGCCCTAAACCCTTTGTGCTGCCGCCTGAGATTTGCCTGGGCCTGGGCAAAGCAACTGAGACCGAATGGCTGGCAAGACGCCGCGTGGATCCTTTGACCCTGGCCCCGCCAGCACCTCAGGCGGGTTTCAGGCGGCTTCGGGAGCTCGACATTCCGTTTCAGACGTTAAGGGTTTGCGCACAAGCAGACCGCACAACCGCTTGAACTTAAGAAGCCGTGCTTTTGCTTTGGAACCATGTCGTTCCCATATTATGTTCAAGCATTGCATCTGTTCAAGCAATTGCGCTGGACGCGCTCTGGAGACTCTGGAGAGCTGAGGCTGTCACCGGGAGAGCTCTACCCCAACCGCGTTCTCAAGGAGTGGTGTTGTATCAGACATTCGAGGACGTGAGCCAGAACACTGCAGGACGAAATCATTGAGCAGTTGCTCAAGCTGTCCAAAACGGCAGAGGACAACGGCGAGTACGAGCCGCGGGCCCAAACCGCTCTTGAGCAGCTTCTTCGTTCAGAAACGAACAATTGCAGGTGCGTGTTACGAATGATAATCGTTTTGGTTGCGATTGCCCATGCCGGATCACACGAGCAAGAGGGCGATGCTAGATCTGCCACGAGTTCAGCAAGGCTGCACAAACACAAGACCATCGCAAAACCCATCCGTATAAGGCAGAGCCCAACTTACCTGAGGCTCTCCGATGCAGCACGGGCAAGGGTTACCCACATCCGTGGACTGGCGATTCCTCCGCTCCAGGTTCAGCTTCGGCAAACAAACTAAGTGGAACTTTGACACTTTGCGTGGTTCGAGGGGTCAGGCACATGGGTGCAGCTTTTCGTTGAGCAGCTGACGTCCTTGCATGTTAAGTTCTCTGCTGTGATGCTCGACTCGCTTTGTAATGCAGTTCAGCTCAGATTCATCTTCAAAGCCACGTGGAGTACCGGCAAGATCTAGCCACTGGAAACCTAGTCTGCAGCCACGTTGTGACAGTGGCAGGGTGATGGCAAACGAACTACTCGAATTCAGAAAGTGCGACACAGCTGCAAGTTTCCGGCGAAGGGTTCCTGTGGAGATTGCAGAGGACTTCAACCCGAAAGAACCGAACTCACAGTCAGATACAATCAGGGTGAACATCCTACACAGATGTCGCGCCCTTCCATGTACTGATAGTCCACCGTTGGATCGCATTGGCTTGAAGCTTTGCGTTTTGAAGTTGACTTCCTTAGAACATGGAGGTTGTTCCTGCCTTGCACCTTTCAGCCTGCATTGAACCTGCATTGCGCTTCCTCCTTCCATCCCGAGCGCGGAAGATCGGAATGTGCACCTGCTCCTCAAATCACACTGCCTGGCATTCTCACTGCATTGGTGAACCCCGCCAGACCCCGCACTGAGAAGCTAAGATTGGATCGCTGTGCCATCTATGCAGTGTGGCACAGATCCCAGTTCCTGTGGGGCTTTGGGTCCAGAGCCCGATGCTGGATACTCAAGGATTCGGGGGGTTAGCTGAACCCGAATTTAAGGTTTAGCTAAACCCGAATCTAAGGTTTAGCTAAACCCGAATTTAGGGTTTAGCTAAACCCGAATTTAAGGTTTAGCTAAACCCGAATTTAAGGTAGCTAATCCCGAGTTTAAGGTTTAGCTAAACCCGAATTTAAGGTTTAGCTAAACCCGAATTTAAAGATTAGCTAAACCAGGAATTTAAGGTCTAGCTAAACCCGAATTTAAGGTTTAGCTAAACCCGAAATTAACGTTTAGTTAAACCCGAAAACAAAGCTTAGCTAAACCCCAAGTGAACCCGAAACTAGGGTGCAGCTAAACCCCAAATTTAAATGTAGTTCAAGTCGATTTTGGGGTTTAGCTGAAGCCGAAAATAAGGTTTACTTAAACCAAGAAATCCAAAATTACTGCTTGGTTAAACCCGGCATTAGGTTTGACCTTCTGAACTTGACTCCCAACACAGAATCTGACAATGGCAAAGGTGCGGCCTCCTCGCTTGGGAGCAGATGCTCGTGCTACTTGCCTGATTGCATTAAGCACATCACGCAGGGCAAGGGTTGGGCCGAGCTTGTGAAGGCTGCTACTGGTACAAGTGCCAAAAGCAGGTCGGTCCAGGACGTACAAAATGAGTCCGGGCTCGGGCTGAGTTCTAATTCGGCCTGCCGGGATCCTCCCGAGGGCCTGCCAAGGGACCCAGGTGGAGTAACCGACGCAAGAGTACGCACGGCAGAGCGGGGCAACAAGGGCGAGTTTAAACAAGCCACGGATCAGAGTATAGGAGGGTGGGAAGGAGTGGTGGAAAACCAAATCTGACTTTAATTTGGCTGCACTTGTTTAAACCTGCGAACAGCAGGACCAACGGGCCGAGGGAAAGAAAATCGCCGACACGCCTCTGCGTTTGTTTGGAACATGCGGACGGCACAGCGGGGGAACAAAATGCGGAGAAGTGGAGCTAGAAGAACCGGCGCGGATTGGCAAATGAGACCCAAAACAGGCGGACAAAAGACCAATCCAAGTGAAGTCGTGTCATGGATCCTTGCGTGAGTCATGCTAGTGAAAGCCGCACGAATTCTGCAGCTTACTCAGAACAACCCAGCCGAACACGACTTGTGCATGACATGATGCAGTTGGTTCACAGTTTCTGAGCCTGGCAATGTGAGTCCCCGAAGGTACTCTTTCCAATTCTTGGGCAGTCACCGTAAGCTTCCCCACAGCTCGCAGTGATAGCTAGCTTGCTTGCGATGGATACCAACACATGTGCAAGCCTCCGTCGCCCCAGGTTCACCACATCCTTCGGAGCGATCCTGCCCCATGCTGGAGAAGAGTAACGGATTTGAGGGTCGAACGTTGCAGGAATTCCAGTCGCACGAAAAGCGGCTTAGATGTGTTGCCAGTCAAGCTTTGGACTTATTCTCATCCTCTCGGCACTTTCAATCACAGGTGCAAGTACCATGCATGTATTGTGCTGACATGCTCACATCTGACATCGCAGCAGCGCGTGTCGGTCTGGAGCCTGGACCGTGAAGGAAGCCGGTTCACGATGTACTTCTAGGGCATGAAGTCAGGTAGAGCCAAGTCTACTTAGGGCGGGGCACGAACCCAGGTGTCTACTCCTCGACGCGCGCAACTCGCTGCGCATGCGGGTTGGCACTATGCTCAACAAAAGCGCCTCCTCACCCCATCCGCCTCTGCTGGCCGGGGAGTGAACGGGACGGAGGGCATGCATGCCTGTGCCTAAGGTCGGAAGTCGAACTAGCGAGAATGCCATATTCACAGGGTGAAAGCAGACCCATTCATTCAATTTCCTGCTTGGGCATTATACAATAACTTCCATCCCAGGCTGTCCTTGAGCAGCCAATATCAACCATGTTGTGAAGAGCACCTTGCGCGTAGCTGTAGAGTCACTGAATGCTCATGGGTCGCATTCGAATCAGAAGCTTCACCGCCTCTCGACCGACAATCTCCAGTTCAGACGACTGGTGTCATATGCAAGAACAGAGATTGTAGACCTGAGAGATGTCAGACTTGTCTACAGAACAGCGCGCATGGTGCAGGCGGCATTCTTGAAATATGCCTTCTTCTCCACACCAGCACCTGGGTACCTGGGCAGGCATTTTGTATCATATTACATTGTGCCAGATCTGATTGTAGGCTCGGCCCCGCATCCTGCAACTGTCAGCCCGAAGTGCCCCAATATCTGGTCAAAGGCGAGCCTGGTGAACTAAAGCAGGAAAGCCTGCAGCCCTTGCGTTACCGTCCGCGCTGGACCTCAGCCCAGGCACTGGTCTTGGCATGGGCGTGCCGCACTGGCAGCACTGCGGGGGGCCACGGCCCCGGCACATCTCCGTGCTTGGCCTTGTTTAGACGTGCCAGACTCTAAGCCTTCGAGGAATACCAGAATACCAGCCAGAAGGGGTTTCTTTCACAGGGTGGGGGTTGGTTCGGGGCTCAGGCGCCAATCAGGGAAGCGGGGGAGAGCTGGGCATGCCGACAGCCATTTTGGGGTTTAGTAAGGTCAATTGCTACTTGAAGGGCTGCATGGGCTGCTCGGGTCGTGTCGCGAGGTTCGCGTTCGGACTCAGATGGGGAGGGTTAAGTAAACCAGTGAGTCAAACTCTCGTAGCTTCGGTTCGCAGGGGGATCTAAGCGCTGTTATTGGAGAACCGGCGCGGCTGACTTAGGGGCCCGCCAAGAGACCGATCTGCGCACGGTTTGAGGGTAGGCTGGTAGGCCCTCGGGCCAAGGGCTTGACCGCAGCCCCTACACCCAGCAAGCAAGCAAGCAAGCAAGAGAGAGAGAGAGAGTGCGAGAGAGACAGAGAATAATTGAATGCCCTCGCTCCCAAAAGAGCCCATACAGTACGGGGAGCAAACCGGCATCTTTTCTCCCGACTTTTTTACTTTGAACAGCATGGTGGGGACCTCTGCTTCCAACAAGGGCTGTCAAGACTATGTGGTAGCCAGTGGTAGCCAGAGGGGCGCAGAGATGAGGCGGGGATTGTGTTGACGTTTAGTGTAACGAGGGGTTTGACAGCTCGGAAATTTGGGAGCCCACTTTGTAGTTCAGTACAGAAATCAGGATTACCCCAAAGCCCACCAATTAAATAAACAGATTGGTGGCCGGGCGGGCTAAATGCCTGCAACCCGCACCGCGACCCCTATGCCCGGCAGAAAGAAAGAGGGCGAGTGCGAGAGAGACAGAGATATGTCGGCTCACGGGCACAAATTCGTGCATGTGTCCTGCGTCAGTGAGTTCCGGATTGTATCGCACATAAACTCTGCGACAATCTGGAAAACTCGAAGAGGTTCTCACGTCCTGCCCAAAGCCCCAGCAAGCACGGGCGGGGGACCTTACCAGGACCAGCCCCCTACGTCCCAAGGGAGATGAGGAAGAGAGATTCAGATACAGGTTCAGCTACCTAGTTATAAGTCCCAAGCGGTTTACTCTCCCTTATCCCCCTCCCCCCCCGCTCCCCCCAATCGACGAGCCGATATGGGCGAGGTTTTGAAGTGTCGAGGCCCTGGCATTTGCTGCTGCTTTACGATCTTGAGTCTTCTGGCTCGGGCATCGCAGCTGCTGCAGTCTGTCCGATCCGTGCAGTGCCAGTCCTGAGCCTTGACCGCTGCTCAGATGCTCGTTCTCTCCGTGGCTCCCATGTGCCTGACCTTCGCGCCAGGATCTCGGTCGATAGTGCAGTTGAATTCATTCAAGAACTTCCCTGCCCCCTGAGCCTAAGCTGTTCCTTGCGGGGACCTGGGTCTACATAAGCTGGCAGCAGGACCTCGGTCAAATGCAGTGACGCTTCAGCAACTAATACGAAAGTTGAAAGATGCTGTCCGCGAAAATGGCCTGCATCCCTCCAGCCATTTCCGTCCGATGCCTCAAGACTTGCGTAACAATCTCGTTGCAATTGCCGCGCTCCACATAAAGCAAACACACTGCCATAGGAGCTGGTTTCATCCTCAAGCAGAATGAAGGATCTGCTCATAGAAGTCCTAGTCTCGAGAGTAATGATGCATTGTAGTAGCCTTTTGCATTCACAAGGTCTACCAGATGGCCAAAGACTGCCAAATCTAATATTTGCCACCATCGCTCGGAGAACCCCGCAAGCGTAAGCCTACCCCAAGGCTTGGTGGCGCTCTGTCGGTAGCGCATTTCTCGGCCAAAGTCAGCGAGGCCCATGCAGTCTTACAAGTGTTTGCTACTGCGCAACTCCCTGCCCTGCAGGTGCGCGCTGTGGAGTTTGAGCGCGCAGGGCAAAACCGATGGTTCCTACGTCTTCTGCAGGCACGTCATTGGAAAATCGAGTCTTGCAGGGTGCAGCAGATGAGAGGACTGTCAAAGACTACGCTTGGAGCATGTCGGGACGTTTTTGGATTCCTTGCTGCATATACACTGCCTTCCCTGAAAATTAGGGCTAGGTACTGCAAGGATGGAATTTGCGAGCGACGACACCTTGCGACAGGTCCGACCCAATCCCAAGACAAAGCTAAAGGAAGACCTAGAGAGACGCCCGATTCGCCGCGTAGGTCTGCAGCGCAGTGACCGGCATGTCCAGCTTCGTCCTGTTCCTTCGGCTCTGCTTGGATCAAAAGGCACCGGGGGCCTCTGATGTCAAAGCTGGAACATTGCAAATAATTACCAAGGAAAACGTGTGAGTCATTGTTTGCAGGAGCGAGTCGTGAAGTGAGCACAGGGGCAGCGGCCAGGAGAATTAGTACGAGAACCTAATTCGTGCTCAGGTGACAGTGACAACGTTACAGAAGCTCACATTCGCATGGCCATTGCATGGGAGACGAGCCCTTGTCGGCCGCATGACATCAAAACGCAGCGGTTGTGGAGGCGATGATTGTCATGTTCACTCGAGCTCTTCGACGGCTGCAGAACATGCATCTCTCAACAACTGTTTGCTGTGCACCAGAGCCGTAGAAGAACCTGCGTGAAAGCGCTTGCAAGCTTCACGAGCCAGATCCTCCCATATCCTTTCGTCCAACATAGTCGAAGTCTTCTTGAGTGTACTTATGCTGGAGACGTCATCAAGATCTGCGGCAGATGGTTCCGATTCCTTGTTCCATTTCAGGCTGAGGAGGCCGAACAAATCCGAAAAACGCCGCCAAATAAACAAGTCGCGCCATTCGGCTTCACAGGCAGCCCCTCACTGCTCACAGTTGCTTCCTTTTTGATGAGGCTGCAGAGACCACCGAGCAATCCGTCCCACTTGTCTTTTCAGACTGAGCCACAGGCCCCTTCGCGCAGGTTTAAGGTTGCCGGAACTATGAAGATTAATTATGAAGCCTGTGCACCTTGCCCTCCGACAGTCCCAAACAACGCCTGAGAAGCCCAGCTCGGCAACTTTTGCGGCCTGTCCGCCCGGCACTGGGGTCCCTTTCGCACCTCCAGAAGAAGGAGTGGAGCCACACGATCAGCACTGCACTCTGCTCAGGCCGCAAGCGCAAGTAGGTGCTTTGAATGTGGGCCGGATACGGCATGGACCTAAGCAGTTGATTACTTGCACCGTATCTCAGTACCGCTTGCCAGATTCATGCAAGGGACCCCATGGAGCAGGCGGAACGATCGCGAGATGGAAAAAAGAACAATTGCTTGGGCAGCCTGGAGCCTGTCATCGTTCCGAGCACCACATTCGATCACAAAATCTTGTGCATGCCCTCAGGGCCCAGTCGAGCGGCGTTGAGATGTCACCTGCCGCACCACCCGACGGGGAGCTCGTAGAATGGGACTCGCCAGAGCCTCAATCCGGCAAACCGTTCCTTGGAGCGTGGTCTTGACTTGTCGTTAAGGGACCTATGCCAAACTCTGCTTGATTTCCTGTCCAGGCTCCAGCCGATTCGAAAGAGTGATGATGAGGAGGAGGAGCCGTCAACGTTTCTGGGGTCTGGCTTGGCTCCAGGATTATCTGGCATCGGGATGGGCAGCAAAGCTAAAGACGGCAGCATGAATGCAGGTTTAAATGCAATGACAAACAGTTAAGTAAGAATAGTCCGCAAGGCTGGCACAAGTAGACTATGATCAGAAATATCACGGTTTGACTTGAAGGGCTTGGCTGAACTCCGCTCTTTGGTGCTGTTTATTGTCGTGTTGAACCTTCATCCTCCTCAACTCAGAGTCGTGTTGTTCAGCAGCACAGCGCTTGGGTACCATTTGGGTGCATGTCCAGCGCTTGTTGCACTGGGGTCGGTGTATTACATCGAAAGTCTCGTGACTCGCGACTCGCGGCTAGGGACGACTCGGATTCTGTGATTGACTACCGTGCAAGTTGTCTTCAGCTACATTCGTGAACCCAATCGCAGACAGGTGCTGCCAAAGCAAAAGGGTAAAGAGCTCGACAAGGGCGAGAAGAACGAGAAGAATCCGCCGAAGCCGAAGAAGGGCCGAAGGCGGGCGGCTGAGCAGGACCAGGTTCTGGTGATACCACTCTTTCGCTTGCGGCTGTTCTGCTAACCAAAGGGGTTGCTAGCGAAATGTTTTATCTATCGAAGGAGGATACAGATGTCATGGGCTTGGAATGCTTGGCGATGTGCATTCCATGCTGCTCCTCCTTGCAACAACTCGTCAATGGAATGTGGTGCCAACATGAGGAAAAGAATTCTAAGTTCTAAGAGATCACAGGGCAACAACAACTTGCAAAAGCCGGGCAGGGATGGCCAAAAGGTCGACGTGAAGAAGCTCTTGGAGGCTTCGCTCCGGGTTTTTTGCACCTGCACCTCTCTTCCACAGAGTGTTCAAGCTCGGGTTCCATACGGGAGTTTCCGAAAATTAGGGTACCTCATTTCGAGGTCCTTATAATGAGAATCCTACTGTTTAGGGTACTATATTAGGGTCCCCTATTTTCGGAAACCACCAGTACGGGGCTTCATTGGACAGTGCTTCAATGCGCACATGGTGCAAGTCTGATGGGCTTTGACGAACCTGAGCAGATCTCAGGACGAAGCATACTTTCGTAAGTCTGCAAAACGCGGGAGGGGGGGGGTGGCGGCATTGGATGGAACGCCGCTACATCTGTGGGTACATGGGATTTGGCTGCTGCTTGCTGACGACGTTGTGACATTTGTGGGGGCGTAAACCTGGGTCGCAGACAGAGTGAGATCACTGCAAAAACTCTTGCACTATTTACTAATCCTGATCGGGGCGCTGAAGCTTTCAATCCTTCACCGCCCACGGATTTGGGGCTCAGTTCTGTGCGAAAACCGAGAGACCTGCAAGAGAGAGAGAGAGAATGAGGGAGAGCAGAGACTCGCCCCTTACGCTGGGAGAAGATGACCGAGACTGACTGATGGAGAAAGCCAGTTCCGAAAGCCCGAGCCCGAGAGACACGGAGAAGCGAAAGCAATAGCAGGACGGGGAGGGAGGGAGATGGAACAAACTAAGCCTTGACCCTCCAAAGGAGGAGAGAGGGCAAGGCAAGACAGCAACTCGCCCCATGGTTTGCTTTGTCCGGACAGGGAACCGAGGCGGAGTCAGCACGGGCCTGAAATCTTCACTGCCTGAGGACTTTCGGTTCGGTGTAGCTTTGCATTCCAAGCTGCAGCTATCAGTTCGTCGCTGCCGTCAGAATTCGGGTGTTTTTTTCCTTGGGGGGGAGGGAGGCCGAGTCGAGAAGCGATTCCGTGAACGTCCGAGGCGAAGTCTGTGATGGAGAGCGAAGCAAGCTCGCAGCATCCCTGGCTCAGGGCTCCGTTTTCTTTCGTGCCCCTAGTTGAGGAAGGGCGGGATAGGCTCATGTTCAGCACTGGCAGTCGGCTAGTCTTCCGCCTGGATGTGACTTGGGGTCTACTTCAAGAGCATTCGAAAGCTTGCCTACCACTCGACAAGCCGATGTCAAGCTTTAAATGTTTTGCAGTTCCCAGAAGCCCAAGCATGGAGCAACACGCAAAGCATGGCTCAGATCGGCAGCGCAGCCGGCGCAGCCCACGGTCGCAGTGCCTGCGCCAGGCCCGGCGGTGGCTTTGGAGCATTGAGGCTTTGTGGAAAGGCTGCTGTTGCAGGCTGTATAGTGAAAAGGAGCACGGCACAGCCATTCCGCCCTCACCAGTCGCGTGCCTGCGACATCCGAGCACCGGAAGCCATGGAAGATACAGTAGTGGTTCCACTGCCTTCATACTTGCATGGCAGTAGTTCAACCAGCTGTTTGCGTGAATGTCTTCTGCAGGGACAACCAACACAATCTCGGTGCTGTGGATCTGCAGACAAAAGCATCTCTCATACGAGCCCTTCTGCGGGCGCTCGTTCCTTTGGTTTAGCTTCGAAACACCCGCCACACGAGGCCCGCATGCTTTCCTGCAAGATTCCCGAGCAAGTCAACGTGGGGTCTACGAGATTCTAGTGTCCCTATGCGTCGCCCTGCCCGCCATGCACCACAGGCTCCGCACTCTACAACGAGGCCGACGTCGGACTTCAGTTGAGTTCATGACTTCTCTGCGTTTCCAAGTGCAGTCTCAGATTACCAGATTACCTTAAGACAGGAGCTTCCACGTTTCCCCAAGCGCAGGCGGTCCAGAACCTGCTGAATGTCTTGGGTTCCGGTGGGGTAACCAAGGAGCAGGCCAGCCAGCGGTTCGAGGGAGCCGGGGATTGCGATGCTTAGGGCCAGAGCCGGGGGTTCTTCCTCCAGGGGCGGTCAGGCGGGCGGCACCAATACTCGTAGGGCCACCATGCTCAGGGTCATGTCATGGTAGGGGTCATTCAGTCGAGTGCACATCGAGTATGTTTACCCTGCTGTGTGCAACGCAGCCGTCGGAGGTCGAGTATAGCTTGTCGCGCAACATCGAGCAAGGCGCGGACAATCCGACACACAATTCATGATGTCTTCTCGGGGTGAGCTAACTTAGATAGCAATAGATCGATCCTCGTGAGCACTTGTGGAGCTTGGGTGTGCTTGTGCATATGATATGCACACACACACAAATGTAAGCATACACATGTAATACACGTATACAGATATACATCTAGTTGAGCGCGCGCGCTATACCGCTATGTGTTTATGGCACTGAACATCGGCCATCAGCCGGAATGCCGGGATTGTTCGAGCGGAAGAGAGGTAGTCACAAGAAAGGTGTTCGACTTGGGTCAAAAGATTGCCGAGAAGCGCACTTTGTTTGGGAATTTCTCCCAGCCAGCCAATAATGGAAGTCAATAGCCTCCTGAAAAAGCGTCTTCCATAGCCCTGCATAGGTTCAGAAACTCGATTTGAAGTAACCGTTACTTGAGCAACATTTGTTGAGAGCCTGGGTTGAAAAATGGAGCTGAAATGTGGGATGCCCCAGCGAGGCATGGACTTGACGCAAGCGGCGGACCGCGCGTACACGGACCTTGCTTGTGAAGGCGTGCCCAGGGTGAAGATTGTAGAGCTTCGAGGGCTTAGATTAGGGAGGTGTTCCAGCCGCCGCGAGACCCTTTCGTTCGTGCTTCGATGCTGACTGGCGGCTCTGTCTTTCCAGAGGTTGCCTTTGGAGTATGAGTATCGAGGCACCCACTCCATCGTCAGTGCCGGATGGATAAGCTGATTTGCTGAAGCTTACGGCTTACATGTCGTGCGTTTAGTGCACACGAGCTCCTGCCCTGGGCAGGGCCGTTTGGACAGCGACGGGCTCAGCCTTCGAGGCGACAGAGGCCTAAACGCAACAGCGCTGCAGAGACTGAGACTGTGAGCCCGATAAAGGCATCCCCGGAGCAATCTGGCTAAGTTCAATGCAGTCGGTACATGTTTGGGCAAGCAGGCTCCGGGTTCGTGCAGAACGTGCGTGATGTAGCTTGGAAGGTCAGCTCTGAGGATTGTGGCGTGTAGCTGCTCCCTTTGGAGCCTTGATAGAAAGGACCGTGAAGCAGTGTCCTTCTCCCGCCAAGGCCTAACGACGCTGAGGCCACTGCATGGGCAGAGAGATTGGTTTCATCTGGCTCCTGTTGCTCTGCACTATTGGGTTCACGGAGTGTAGTATTCTTGAACCAGATAAATATGAGTCATGTAAAGCCTCGACCAGTGAGCAGACCAGATTAGCGAACAGTACCAGCGAGCATCACCTACACAACTCTTCACGTTGTATCCAAAGGCTTCAGCATTCAACCCAAGGTCTTGCAGATGTTGCCCCATGTTTTGGTTTGGGTCCATGATCCTACTCATGCAGATGCGGAATCGCCAAGAAGTAGCAAAGCCATCTTGGATTGGCGGGACTTGCAACACAGACATATGCTGAATGACACGACATAGCAACAGTTCATACGGTTAGCGAAATTTCTCCATGATATCTTGCACTTGAAAGCTCCAGCACCAAGCTCGAGCCGTCCGATGCCATATGCGACTGCTTCGCTAGATCTCCGTAGCTTACCTTGAGCTACGACTACGAGAACCCGGGTTTTTGGGACCCTAGCAAAAACTAGGCCAAGGTAGCTCCCAGAATGCAATGTTAAATGTGAAGAGAGAACTGAATCAATCTCGCACAGCATGAACCGGATAAAATGAACAAGAAGCATGCGTCACAATGAAATATAATGGGTGACAGGATTCCTAATGTAAGCGAAATGAACTCAATCTCCACCAGTAAACAACTCAGACTCCAGGGCTGCAGAGCCCTGGAATACTTGCGGCGCAGGTTGATGCCGCAGTCGAAGAGGGCTCTGAGGACGGGACATATCAGCTGGGACCCCGTGAAGGTTCTTCTGTTCGAACCGGAGCTTCTCTTGACACCGCAACGAATAGAGGAGGAGGAAGAGGAGCAGATGCCCCCGATCGACCTCCCAGTCTGGCCCTGAGCGTATGTCAGGGTACAGTAGCGGCACGATGGGATGTAAGATCGGGAAACGTGGGATGTCAGTTGACGCCGGAGAGTGATCCACATGCTTGTTTGGCTGTTCGTCTCTGCCTTCTCCGTCTCCTTGGTCTTCCCGATTCGCCGGTCGAAACCGAGGAGCTGATCCCACAAGAAAGGCGACCTCCTATCCCGGCAACACCCCACGGCTGGCAGGCGCGCATTGGTAGTGTTCGCCCTATGCCGGAAGACATATTACATGGAAGTTCCAGAACATAAGGGCCCAAATATACACCCAAAATAAAAATAGGATCCTTATTATGAGGAATCCGATATACGGGACTGTTGTTATTTTAGGAATTGTAAGCAACTCCATTCTCTCAAAAGTACGAGAGGTTTAGAACTGCTCAGTTCCCCCAGCCCCAGCGTGTGTGCTTCAAGCTACTGTACATCAGGACGAAGTCTTAGTTTCGGTGCTTCGTCGGAGACTTGCTGCCTGCAAATGTTTCGGTACCATCAGCCGAGTGGCCCCAAAGCGAGTCACGGGGTCTTTCTAGGATCCAGCATGCAACCCAAAACACGAGGCAAAATCTAAACAGCCAGATGCCTAGGTCCCGAACAGCCCATCCACGCGTCTGGGCTCAGCAGTAAATGAATAACAGCTGAGATGTTCCATGACAGCCGTGCTCTCCGAGCCTGCGTCCGGCTCGCGAGGAAGAAGGATTTAGGACCAAGCGTTTGGCTACCCAGCGTAAAGTGTCTTCCATCGGAGTGGGATACAAATATAACATCATGCGCACCAACCGCACTAACCTGGATTCAATCCTGGGGCTGCCTCGTGGCAAGTGATTAGTCCATTTGCACCTGATACTGAGCACACGTCACACCTGTAGGCGTGCACCCTGCATCGTGCGCCCTTGTTCGAAGTTTGAGCCGCAGCAATGGCGGAAAGCGACCCATATGGTATCCTGCTTCATCTGATGTGGGGTTTTGCACGTGCAGACAAGCCTGCCTCCTGCGGATGAGGGAGAACAGACACGGTGCGTGAGCCGAGGTCTAAAGCCCGGCAAGCAAGGCAGAGCGGGAGGTCACAGCCACGGCAAAGGAAAGGGTGCGCAGCCCCCAAGGCCAGAGCCACAGAACGTGCCCAGATTTCCGGGCTACGGGTGTCGAACTTTCATTCATCACATATGTTACAACAAGGAAATACCTTGGCATTGACATGATGATTTGCTTTCCATCTTCTGTGCTTGCCTGACTCACCATCTTCGGGCTACACTACGCTGTTCTGTGGCCAAGCCCGTCATGCCCTGCAGCCCTGCGTGTGCCTTCCCTGGAGTCCCTCACTCCCTGAGGCCCATCAACTACAAGCGGCGCTGGGATCATGGAAAAGACCTCGACGATCCAGTCTACCCAACAAAGAAGACCCATGACGGCTATAGACGTGCGAGCATTCTGGTGCAACCCTGGGATCAGCCCAAGAACTCGGACAAGCTGTCAGGTTACGGGTTCTGGCTTCTGCATCTTGCTTAGTCGTTTCACTGCCTGAAATTTGACACACCCGGCTCACGGCAAGGATTCCAGCAGCTTTGATGCCACTGTTCCCCCAGGACTGCTTTCTTGGCGAGTTGCGCCCAACCTTTTGGAACCGTCTTTTCTGCAGCTAAGCCCCTAATCAGGGACAGGGTCGAAGTTTGCGGCGGCAGTCTGACCCAACTGGATCGGGCAACAAGTTGCCTCAAGCCATCCAAAAATAGGACTGGCGATCTGCTGGACGAGCTCTCCTGTGCTTGGGCATGGCTCCTGGGTTGCACAGAAAGCGCAAAAAGCCATCATAGCTAACTAACATCGAAAGGCGGCTCACTTTGTACCAGAGCCGAGGCCATGCTTGAGGGGATCCGCTTGAGGTCCAAGGGCGCCACCCTGAAGTGGCAGAAGGTGCCCGTGCCACGCACGTTCCGCACGGAATCCACAAGGGCTACTCTGGGCTTGGACGCACTACTGCGGCAGTGCGTCCATGAGCGAGTTGGGAGCTTCTTTAGGCAATCGCGCTTGGGCTTCTCACAAAGTCTCATCGCTTTCGTGGCTTTCGCGGCCTGAGCCCGACTGAATGTAAACCCTGGAGGCTGGCTACTGCAACGCCCTGTGCCAAGAGCAGTGCGCCAAGTCCCCCAACCGCATCTTCTGCGCCTTGGACTGGTCTCTTGAGCCCGCAGCGATCGGATGTGGCCGTCACACTATTACGCACCCTGTGCCACCGAGACACTGAGGTGCCTGGAGGGTCCAAAACACCGTCCACGACCATCACAATCGCTTGGACGGAGCTCTCATGAGCCACCTATCTGTCTCATCTTTGATCACTTGGTCATGATAGGTTCAGGAGTCGCAGAGCAAGACCTCAAGCAAAAGTCCTAGTGGTACATATGTATGTACGTGTGAACGTCTGTGTTTGTTTGTGTACTTGTGTGTGAGTGGCGGGGGCATGCGCACATCTGTCTAGTTGGGTCTTGAGCTGACGGCCGGTCTATCTATCAGATCTATCATGTGTCTTTGGCAGCGATCAGTTTTTTCAAAAGTTCCCCAGGCTACAAGGGCATGGTGCACTACGATGACCCCAAGAAGCCCATCTACCGCATCCTCAACCAGGTGGCCATGAAAAACAGGTACAAATCCGATGCTCGTTCAAGACAGAGGCTCAACACTTGCAAACAATCTCTCAGAGATCGTTTGCTTAGTGGTTTGGGGCCTAGTTTAGGGTTGAGAGTTGAGGGATCTTGAGACCAAGGAGCGGATGGTTTGGGACACAAGCCAGGCTGCGTACATCTTTGCCGACCGCGAAGAAATACATCCAGGCTTTGGGATCCGGCCGGACCGCGATGAGTCCCACTACGCGCCCGACGAGGACCGAAAGGAGGGAAGAAGCGTTCCCCTAAAATTTCCGTTGCGCTCCCAAGCTTCCACGAATCGCCGACCTCGATGCCTTTCACGGGTTGATTGCAACTCAATATCCGAAGAAACTCCCGCTTCAGGCAGCAGCTCGAGGTCTGAGGGTCCGAAAACTGTCGAAAAATAGTCGAACATGTCATTTGACTTCGTTCCGGAGCAGGCCTCTTACCCCACCGGGCCCTACCTTGTAAATATTCAACGGGGGCTGGAACCTCAAGAAGCCGCACTGCAAGAACTGCAAAGTCTTGCTGGCAAGGAGACCTATGATTCTGACAGTGACTTAGAGGCATCCTCGGCGGACGAGGACTCGGATGGAGACGGCATGGCCTAGGTATTCTGGCATCCCGTACGGCCAAAGCTCGCCAGAGACTTGAGGCGACATGCTGACTACCAGGGGTCATATGTGTGGAGCAACCAGCAACACACCCTCAAGGCGAAGGGCGAGCACGTTCTCTCCAGCATCCGAAGTCCAAGATTTCGTTTCGGTGGAAGAACCCCTGCCATCCAATGCTGCATCCTTCAAAGACAGCACGAGGATTCGGTAAGCAGATTTCCGACCTGGTCGAGATTTAGCAACTAACTCGCAGCTTCGAGTTCCTGGTACATGTTATTCGAGCAACTGTGGGTTCGTTCGCTGCAGTGTAGATGGGAACCTACCATGCCGAAGTACTTCCCAGTAGTGTTTCTCGTTCAAGAGCCGTTGGCCTCGCTGTTGCGACGTTGTCTAAGTATTGCTGAATCGTCGTGTCTGCCACGGGGAAAGAGTAGTTTCTGAACGTGGAGCAGCGTAAAGCTTTGCTGAGCAAGTCAACCCACCAAGATCGTATTCGGGTTCAATGGTACAGGAATCTTCGCACATTCGGGTTGCAGGAGGCAGGTTCGAGCAAGTGAGAGCTTTGCGGGCTGCCTCTGAAGAAAAAAGTCGCATCAAGGATTACCGTCTTAAACTCCGTGTCCGAAGAATAAGACAGCAATTCGACACTGCAACGTCAAACGCGGCTTCGGCTGAGAAAGCTGCATTAGTTGCTCGTTTTTGAGACTTGCAAGGCGCAGTTCCCCAGGACTGCGATCTGTTGCCTCGAGCAGTAAGGCTTTCAAGCTTCGCACGAAGAAGTGCATCATGGTTCCCAGCTCACCCAGCCACAACGAGAAACAGTTGTACTCCAACACCTGGCTCCCACATTTGAGTCGAAGCTGCTTCCAGTACATGCGTAAGCTTGAGTAGTGGCCTGGGGGTCTGGCGCATCCATCTGTGGTTGCAGACCGAGCGAGTAGCGATGAGCTTGTCAGCTTGTGTTTCTTCAGCAAACGATAGCCCTCGTTTGAGCTTCCTCGACGTTCAACATCGATCATACCTGATTTACAAACCCCAAATCCCCACAACCCTCGTTGCTGACCGTGGCGGTGTTGCCAGGCCTGTTGGTCCACCGAGCACTCGCCGCCAGCTCGGTTGGATGTGCCTCCATGCTGTGCCAGTGATAAACATCCATGGAGCTTCATTTCCGGGGTCAGCTACACCCGTGCATGAGGAGTCGACTGGTATTTTCTAGTAGCTTTGTTCCTCCGAACCCCTCCTGCGACCGTGCACCAAGGAACTCACGAAAATCGTTGCCGCATGTGAAGTCAACTAGACGGCATTTGCATCCAAAACATGTGACTCGCTGAGGACCTTCTACTACTACAATGAAGAGCGGAAGCATTCGCAGTGTCTTGCTCGCAGAGAAGTAAACATACATGATCAGGTTGGGGTCAGCACTGCCCTGCAAGCCAAAAGAAATGCGTTGAAGGTTTGCCGTCGTTAATACCTGAAGCCCCGAGCTCGTTACACTTGCCTCAAGTTAGCACTTGCCTCAAGTTAGCATGCAGCACATCGGAGTTCTCTACAAACTCCACGAAACCTGGCCCGCATATGTGCTCACTGATCTGGTTTGGCGGCAGTCGTTCGAGTGACCCTTACCCATTATTATTTTAGGGGACATGGCACCGCACCCCCCCNATGGGTCTCCGGTCTCAGCCGGTTCTCGATGGTTGCTTTTTGTGCCGTCTTCTCATCTTTTTTTATGCTTTGGCTTCAATGATATCCTATTTCTTAGATAGAACCTTGAAGAATTCTTCACTTCTCTGCTGATAGCAACAATTTGGATCTTAACTAAAAAGAACCTCAGAGTCTCAAGGCTTATACTGTTATTACAATGCGAGTGAAACTTCTTGCAGGTACAGAGCTATGCGTCCATAGCTCCTTCCACCTATTCCGCTAGCCTCGTTGGCTGGCATCACGGAATAGGCTGCCAGCCCCCTGCTTTTACTTGTTCAGCGTAACAATTGTGCAATACTCAAGATAAGAGAATACGACTCAAAGTCCTTAGTGACAGGATTGCCACACACACGATCCCGGTCAAGCCGGTTATCAACGGAACGATTAGACAAGCTAGGAGAATCAAGCAATAAGACTTGTGCTAACGGGTGAAGCAAGGGAGAAGGTGGTGAGTAGTTGTAGATTTCTCAGGACCAGACGAAGATCTCAAGCAGGAACACCGAAGAAACCAAGCCTGAAGTCCCCAAGATCCCCCCTAACGCACCAACGTTTTTCACTGCTTGCAAAAGTTGCTAAGTAATCTATGAATCTTCTCATCGAACTCTTGCAAAGGAACCCGGCAAAGGAATCATCGGTGGTAACCGAAGACTACTAGAAAAAATCGTTCCAGTTGCCAATGCTCCAAAAACTGCTTCCATACCACCAGCCCCTGCTTTTGATTGCTTAATAAAGCACTGTACAGTTCTCAAGATAAAAATGTACGACTCAAAGTCCTTGGAGACAGGATTGCCACACACACACACACGTGATCCCGGTCAAGTCGGTTCCCAGAAGTCTGAAGACCGAAAGTGACGCCTTCAACACTTTGAATCCTGCCAGAATTCTTTGTCTTCGACATTGCTGAATCTGTTAATGTGAGACAAGAACTCACGATAGGCTTGCAAACTTGTGTCGTAGATGACGACAGGCTCTGAACGTTGCAGGCTAAGCACGTGAGAGCTTAGCAAAATTTAATTAGCTGTTTTACCTCCTTCAGGGAGTATGGCTACGCTTGCGCTTCCTAGATGGCGAAGCTTCACTGCATGTTGGAGAAGCATCGTGGTTCGTAGTAGCCGGAGTTGAAGACAAGTTCTCGGAATTGGATATAGACGCTTTCTGGCGTATCCAGCTGTACGTGACTGGAAACCATTCCCAGTACCACTGCCAGAATCTGATGTTTTCCAACACCAGCGCCATAACACCAAGTTAGCAGGGGATCTGCTACGTTCACGTGAACTGTCCATAATGACTTTCGTAGTCAGATAGAGGACTGAAACAGCTGCAGACGTTACTAAAGATAGCGGAAAAACAGCAAGCTCAAAGATGATGCAACATTCTTAAGACTGAAGAAAATTGCACACGCAACTCTTGTTGATGCCATACCTTGAAACCGCGTCCTTTGTGAAACAAATCTATCCTGACTGCGAGGTCCCTTGACTTGGAATGAATTGTGTAGGGGGCAAAGTATTGCCGGGTAAAGAATCAAAATGACGATTGAAGTCATGTAAGATACTCGCAAGAGATCCTCGAATGTCTTTTATGTGATTGAACAATTCCGTAATTGCCTCAGTAAGCTCAGCAGTTTGTTGAGAAAGATCACAAAGTTGGTTTTGGATGGAATCCAGTTGCATCTGCTGAATGCGATGTATGGACTTCTCCTCTTCCTTTTGCTGGATGGTGTCGGCTCGAAGAGATTGAAGTTCACTTTGTGTATAACGAATCCAGCGNGGAATCCAGTTGCATCTGCTGAATGCGATGTATGGACTTCTCCTCTTCCTTTTGCTGGATGGTGTCGGCTCGAAGAGATTGAAGTTCACTTTGTGTATAACGAATCCAGCGATCTAGGGGCCAAAAGTGGTTCCATTGCTGAGTTGAGATTACCACTCATGCTAGCAAAACAGAGACTAAGCTGCGACCAAAGCGGCTGTGCAGGTGAAACGATTGTTCACTTCCTACTAGCTTGTTCAGACCCCGAAATATTACGAAAAATACTCTCCAACTGAACCAGCTGAAAATCTCGTCGACTAAGAGGCCAAACGTACTTCCGGATGTTCGCCGTCCTGGACTGAAAAAGCGAAGTACTTCGAAAACCAGATTGTAAAGAAGACGGCAACCGAAATCTCCAACGATCTTTGGTCATAATCATCTCAATGGCGTACGTTGGGGAAATCTGAATATCAAAGCCCAGGAATTCACATTGTACTCCAGGTGTGTTGACTGCTTCGAGTTGTACAGGAGGCTGATAAACGTCATCATGTAAAAAGTGTCGAAATGAGGGGTGATGTACAAGCTGCTTGTCGATGAGAACAATGCGATTGTCCACATACCGTAAGCAAAGGAATTTCTCTTTAAACAGAAGATAGAAACTCCTCATGGTGACTGTACCACGTGTATTCAAGATATGCTACACTGATGCTAGCCAGTACCGGGGAAATCTGGTTCCCAATTGCTGCTCCTCGTTGTTGTGCAAAAACTCGTCCAAGTACTGTAAAATAGCTGGAATCGCAAGCAATCCGCACGATAGGCAAGATGTCCTGAAACCAAATCTGATACATGCGGGTGCCAGCAGCTCTAGATTTGCCTTTCCATATCCTAAGCTTGCTGTCTTTCTCGCGTAGAGAAACGCTGGATGTATACGTGGCAGGATCAATGTCATACTTCAGTATGAACTGCTGTAACATCCAATTGACCGCGGCAACAATGCGGCAAACTGGAATGCTTGTAAAGAAACCCACCAAGTCCTGGTTAAAGCAAACAAGTTCACAATCGTCGGCAACATTCTGAAAGAACCTCGTGATGTTGTTCATCATCGCGGGCAAGGTTAGCAAACCGAAACTGAGCGGAAGGGTTTCCCGAGAGATAAGGTCTAAGACGATTGCAGCTGCTCGAAAGAGCTTCGCAAATAAGAAGAATTTATAGCTAATGATCGGGCGCGCAACTTGAAATTGCTTCTTCTGCTTTAAGAGAATATATGCCACTGGTAAAGACGATGTNTGTGAAGAAATACCCCAAGGATACCGCTGCAACCATCTTTGCTTAGATTGCTGAAAAAGGTATTGCTGTGTTTGTGACGGTGACAAAGAAATGGATCGATAGACTTGTTGATCACCAAAAGTGTTACGAAGGATTTGCCAGTACATGTACGGGCAGAAGATGAAGATCTCATTAATAGCATGGTCCCGACCATGAACAAGAAAGTCTTGCAGCAAGGAACGAAGAAACTTAAGGTCTTTTGACTTGACTGTAACCCAGGCTGCCAAAACATGAGACTTCCATTGTTCACCGATGAACTGATGCCAATCTTCCACCTTGAAATTATTGAGACCGTTGTTGTGCATCCATTGTTGAATCTTGGCTGAAGTACTTTCAAGATACTGTCGAAAAGAAGGCGATACCTCAGTTGAAGCCGAATGTCGAAGAACTTCACGTAGTCTTGTAGATATATTCAACATGCTCGCCGGTGAGGCAATATGTCCATGGGTCTTTTGTAGTTGAGGATGTTGTACGCAAAAGTTCGAACAAGGACACCTGGGGGGAGTTATCCAGGACCAAGATTTGTGCAGCTTCAAATGATTGGAAAGAATATCCTTAATGGACTCAGCTTTGCCTGCTACAACTTGAGTGGAAGGCATGAAAAGGAACCAGGAATGTCTTAGATCCCACCATTTGCTGGCGGAGGAATGTCTTGACTGCAGTTTTGAAACTAGTGTGTGCCAGCATCTGAATAACCAACGGCTTGCACTGACGACGTAGAGCAAGTCCTCTGAACTGAAGAATTTGCTTAAGCAAAGCTTTGACTCGAGTACGAGGAGGGTCCTCAAGATGATTTGCCAAACGATGAAAGGCAAAAACGTGTAAATGAGAAAATTCTGATGATCGTAGTCTTCGGGAAGCATCAAAGGCTAGTTGTCCTCCCGCTGCTAGCATCATAAGAAGATCCCAACCCATGGAAGGTGAAACATCAGAAAACAAATAAAACCGTAGCATGCAGCATACCGGTGGTTTGTAATCTTCTCCGTACCTTCTTCCATAATCGTGAGGACTTGGAAGTGTAGCTCAATGCTGTGATGGTAAGCTTGGTAGTACGGAAAGTAGATGTTGGATGAGGACGATTGATCCAAGGATGATTGTACATTGGTCGCCAATTCTGAATGATCGAGAGTTCCTTTGACCTTGTGTCAGTTGCATTAACCAAGTTGAACAAAGGAATAATTGCAACTTCATGTAAAAGATCTCGGGAATGAAGATAATGCATAACCAGCTCCACATTGACAAATTGTCCTTGTTCTAAACACCGATACTTCCTCCAACGTGCATCTTGTCTGGCGTGTATACCAGTGATTGTACTGCCCACGTAGAACGTCCTATTTTGCAACCATTGGTTCCGTCCGGTAACCTCTGCATTGACATGTAGCAGTGCATACACTGCAAAACGTCGTTGCATCATACTTGAAAACTCTGAAGAGTTGCCTGAGCAAGATGTTGTAACCTTGTCTTCCAGGTTTTTACCTGTGAATAATATCCAGAATTATGAAACAACAAGAAGACGGATAGATGCGCCACCATTGCTCTGCAGGGAAGACGAAGACTGAAATCCACCTGATGCAAATAACAAGCTTGAATAATAGCCATAAGCACACTGATCCAAGGACCAAAAATATGAATATCAGCTAGCTCAAAGGAAGCACTGATTGTTGGACATCAGTAATCCAGCATGTAAAGAGCAGAAAGAACAACCCTTAAACATTCCAAATCCTTGAGCTTCATTGCCACTGATACTGGCAGGCCCAGAGAACATGCCCTGTCTCGAANCAGCATGTAAAGAGCAGAAAGAACAACCCTTAAACATTCCAAATCCTTGAGCTTCATTGCCACTGATACTGGCAGGCCCAGAGAACATGCCCTGTCTCGAAGACCAGTACGTTCCTCGATGCTTAAGCCCGCAAGAATTGTATCAGCGCAGCTTTGTACTGATTGTAAACCCTCCATGTTCTTGACTTTAAGGGATGACCACCACTTCTTGACGTTGGCGGCCGTATGACTGGAGGGGGCCTCAATGCCAATGGGCGTTCGGTGACGCCAATGCTCATATCGAAAAGATGCTTTGTAAGATCACTCTTAATCTTAATGGCAATCCGACGACGCTTTACGGGCTGCGCAACAGGCAACCCGCTGGAAGATGCTGGCTTTTCCTTCTCAGCCAACTTAGCCTCTAGCAATCGAATGTGCTCATCTTTATCCTCATTTGCTAAAGGCTCAAGCTGCTTGATGAGAAAGTTGATAAGGGCTTGCATTTCTCTGCTAGTTTCTTCACCTTTTGAAGATGCAGAAGCAGATACTGGAATGCAATCAGGATGGCGTTTGCCACATTCCCTGGCCAGAATATCAATATCCCAACGACGTTTGGAATCACGAGTTGAAGACAAGAGACCCGTGGCTAACATTGACTCATTAATTTACGACAGAACACAATAGTCGTAAAGGCTCCCGTCGAAAGATGGCGGAGGTAGAAATTGTTCCAACCCCCATATGCCAACTCATGAAGCTTCAAGTCAGAAATCTCTCTTCCCGCAAGTCCATGCTTTTGGGACCAATTGGTAAGCTAAACCTGCTTAAAGAACTTTCGGCCGTAAAGTTCTCTACTGTCGATGCACTGGGCATCAGGCTTGAAATCTGGAGGAAGACAAAGCTCCTGCTTACGCTTACCCTGAGGGCTTCTCAATTNTTCGGCCGTAAAGTTCTCTACTGTCGATGCACTGGGCATCAGGCTTGAAATCTGGAGGAAGACAAAGCTCCTGCTTACGCTTACCCTGAGGGCTTCTCAATTCTTCTGCTTCAGAATCTTCTTGATGCCAACTCTTCCTAGAAGATTTGCGGCTGTCATTGGAGTACTTGTATTTGTCGTTGTTGCTCCAAGGATGATTCTTAGCCTTGTCATCGGAACTCCATGATCCTTTGTGATCGAACTTCTGGTAGTCGGACTTGTTCCACCGGCTCGACATGATGGGACGAGATTGGGGCGAATGTTGGCAAAGATGACACAGTCTCGAAACTGAATTGCTTCAGACTGGAAACAATACAGGAAGTATACAACGTTGTTGGAATGCTTGATGAATCTGAACACTCTTTTTAGCTGCCTCCTCAATGCTTGCGAAGAATGTCGTTAACAATTTTCTTGAATAATAGTCCATTGGGCTTGTCGTTTTTGCGCGTACTGTTAATTACCGACAAACAAAGATTGGCCTAGAGGTACGACAATAATCACCGCAAATACGACATGAAGAATCAAGACAACAAAAAGACTTCTTGGACCACTGCTGTTTTGCAGTATCAACCGCATCCATTAATCGAGATCTAGTGCGAACGCGCACAGCACGAATAATGGTTCCATTCTTGGGGTCCTGAGATGTTTCACCAGCGCATACGGGGCTCTTGGAGCTCCAAGATGGAAACACTAGCTGCTTTTTTACAGGCTCAGGTGATCTTTCCTTGGAGGTAGTAGAGCAAGTTGATGCTGAAGAGGAAGATGAAGACGAGTCGGTTGAGCTTGATGATGTTGAAGAAGTAGAATCTCTTCGTCTTTTCTTCGAAGACTTCCTTTTCTTCTTGGAATGTTGATGNAGCTTGATGATGTTGAAGAAGTAGAATCTCTTCGTCTTTTCTTCGAAGACTTCCTTTTCTTCTTGGAATGTTGATGCTTTGATCGATGTCTTGATGTTTGATGTTTGATCTTCTTCTTGTGGATCTTCTTCTTGGCCATTGCAGCTACAGGTTATTCTTTGAACCATAATTGTCACAACAGACTCCAAACGTTTTCAAAGCAAACTGCATCAAAAGTTCAAGCAATGAACCCTCAAAAGTGAGGAATTCAAAAGCAAGCAACCTGAACTTTTACAGCAATCATCCTGTTCTGCATTTGCTGTGAAACTGAATTATGCCTAAGCGATCTGCTTGCACGTCAAGCAAGCAAACTGAATCTTTCCAAGATCAGCTCTGATGCACCAACGTTTGTCAGTNGTGAAACTGAATTATGCCTAAGCGATCTGCTTGCACGTCAAGCAAGCAAACTGAATCTTTCCAAGATCAGCTCTGATGCACCAACGTTTGTCAGTGCTCTTGCTTTTGACTAGTCCAGCTTTGAAAGATGTGAGCTGCTCTAGCCAAGTAGAAGCTCGAGGTAACTTGATATGGTTACCTAAAATGGCTCCAGAAAAATGAATACCATGAGCATTCTTGCCATGAGAATGCATATCTCGACAATCTTGCAAAAGTTGCTCTTGAGTAATCTCTGAATCTTCTCTTCGAACTCTTGCAAAGAAACCTGGCAATGGAATCATCGGCGGTAACTGAAGACCATCAGAACAACAAGGAAGAATCGTTCCCGTCGCCAATGCTCCAAAAACTGTCTCCAAACCACCAGCATGGTACCAATGATAATACGAGGCAGANCCATCAGAACAACAAGGAAGAATCGTTCCCGTCGCCAATGCTCCAAAAACTGTCTCCAAACCACCAGCATGGTACCAATGATAATACGAGGCAGAATCTCGAGAAGTACCGGAAAAGGTGGGGCGTGGCATTCCTTTCAGACGAAACAACCAAATGTTGACTCCATCTATTTGCCAGCTTGCGGCATCTTCAATGATATCCGAAATCTGAAGATCATTGGTCATCATTGCCAAAGCAAAAATCTGCAACATCTTGGAATCCATAGGAAACATCGGAGAATGCTTTGCCACTAAAGAAATCAACTCTGTACAGAAACTTTGCAATTGATCCTCAGGAATCTTTAAAGCCCTGTCCAGAATTGGCTGAATAAAAGTTCGTCTTTTCTCATAAGTATTGAGCTCAGTAAGTTGGTAAGGCTTCCAAAGTGCAGGATTGAGCAGCGTTAATGGCAATGTACCCATAAGCGGAGCAGGCATTGGAATCTGAACAGTTTGAGACTCTTGCAACTCATACTGAATGTCTNTGCAGGATTGAGCAGCGTTAATGGCAATGTACCCATAAGCGGAGCAGGCATTGGAATCTGAACAGTTTGAGACTCTTGCAACTCATACTGAATGTCTTCCTCTTTGCCCACTGGAGGAATAGGCCCAGAAAAATAACGCTTGCTAAGAAGCATACGCCTGTCGTAGCTAACACCATCCACAGGGTTAGAAACGTTCATAGTACCAACAACTGGTGCAAAAGATCCAGAAGGTACTGCAACTGCATTTGTTGGTGGTAGTGGCGGAAAGGATGGCGGATATGGAGGTGAGGATGGCGGCTGCGGAGGTAACGTAGGCGGCGCCGATGTTGTAGCTGCATTCTGTCCTTTATGTAAACCATAAGAAGTCAAAACACATCAAGAACAATCCGAAATCAACCAAAACCTCAAAACTGAAAAGAGTTATAATGACTCAGAATGACCATCATTGCGAGAGGGGCGTTCTCTAGCAACAGATTGCATCATACTTGCTCCCCTCCAAATGGAAGGGGGTTCTCGCGTACCAATCCAACCATGAGGAGGATCATCACTACGTCGATGTCGATGTCGACGTCTAGAGCGTGATCTTCTAGCATCCCGTTCCCTCCTTCTTGGAACAGATCTACTCCTCGCCCTTCGATTTGATCTACTCCGTCTTCTGCCAGTAGATCTACTTCTTGAAGTCGAATTTGGACGATAAACATTGATTTGCACCGANTCGATTTGATCTACTCCGTCTTCTGCCAGTAGATCTACTTCTTGAAGTCGAATTTGGACGATAAACATTGATTTGCACCGACGGCATGGCGAGTATAATGAAGTACAAGATGTAACAAGTTTATTAAAGTGAACTGTGACAGAAGACATTCAAATGCAAACAAAAGTGTCAATGTCTGAAGCAATCACTGAAACTTTATCCTTTGCCTGCCGTCGTCAATCATTTAATCAAATGATCTTGGGTATTCTTTGATGTGGAGCTACAACGCTTGGGTAAGCTTTGCTAATAGTCTGATACACCTCAACGAGACGTACCAGAATTGAGTGATTATTGGCTGGGGTACCCGGGGATTGCGTGAGCCTCCAAAGAACTTGGGGTACTTGGAAGAAGTCTGGCCTGACACCAGAACGTAACGAACTTTATGTCGGGTGTCATTCGGCTGTCTTGTTGGGTATGCTTGGTTGGGACACCAGCGGTATCCTTCACGACTGGCCCTTTGTCAGAATTACCAGCCGGAATACACATGGCTCTCCGGTCTCAGCCGGTTCTCGATGGTTGCTTTTTGTGCCTTCTTCTCATCTTTTTTTATGTTTTGGCTTCAATGATATCCTATTTCTTAGATAGAACCTTGAAGAATTCTTCACTTCTCTGCTGATAGCAACAATTTGGATCTTAACTAGAAAGAACCTCAGAGTCTCAAGGCTTATACTGTTATTATCATGCAAGACAGAACGAGCGAGTGAAACTTCTTGCAGGTACAGAGCTATGCGTCCATAGCTCCTTCCACCTATTCCGCTAGCTTCGTTGGCTGGCATCGCGGAATAGGCTGCCAGCCCCCTGCTTTTACTTGTTCAGCGTAACAATTGTGCAATACTCAAGATAAGAGAATACGACTCAAAGTCCTTAGTGACAGGATTGCCACACACACACACACGCGCGCGCGCACACACACAGTAAAATCATCAGTTACCAGTCATTGTTCATTGTTCCCAACCACTGTCTCCAACAGCATACAGCTTCGCGACAGTTCCCATCAAAGCCCGCCCACCTGCCCCCCAGCAGCAACCAGTGAAGGCTGTAGGCATGCTGGTTGAAAATTGGGGTGCTCTAGATTTGGACGGGGGTGTGGGGGATGAAGACGTATCAAATTTGGCTGGCAAGCTTGTTTTTGTGGGTGTGGGGGGTGTTGGGCGGAACAGGTAAGGATCATAGGATCATTGGACCTGAAGCGATCGGCATGAGTATCTCGGGTTAATTCCATGTCCAGTCAGCTGCAGGTGGGAGTGGCCGCTGGAGGCGCGAATGCTCTTTGGGCTGAGCTTTTCTGTGCAGTTGGGGCTCCACAAGACCACAAATTCAGAACGACAAGCCCTGCCGTCACCTGTCTCATTCTGGCAGGGAGTTCCGGCTGACATGACCGACGCTGTGCTGGAGAGATTAGTCACTGAGGCTGGGCTTGGAAAGGGCCAGGGCTTGGGGTCTCAAGTGCCGACTCCCGTCTTTGGCTCCCTCCACTGCTCTCCCTCTCCGATCGAATGCACCTTCTCTCAGGTCAAGAGTGCAGCTGGCTGCACAGAATACAAGGCCAAAGTCGCGCGTGGCACCCGGCATTCTGGTTGAATGAGCTTGAGCGCGCAAGAAAATTGAAAAAGCCTTGCAGCTGCCCAGGCTCATGGAGACTGGCTTCTCACACCCCGCCGCATTGACGCGCTACCGGCACGATTTCGGCTGCCTTTAAGAGTCGCTTCCGCCTTCGTCACAGTTCTCTGGGCTTGAGCTGCTTACATCCCATGAATGATTTATGATCATTGCGGCTTTCAGGCACCTGCACTTTCGTTTTAACTGCCGTACGCGGATGTTCTACAGGTTTTTCGTCGTATTAAGGCTGCACTTGCAGATGCATGGGTTATGTCCTACAGACGGACCATCCCAATTCGATGCCCACTTCGTTTCGCACTTGAGCCCGGGCTTCCGTGCAGTCCCCGCCAGGCTCCTCTCCGATGAGCAGAAAAGGATGGAGCAGGAGAGCATGGGAATGGCAGGCTTCAACACTGATACTACGTCACTACGCCTGCAAGATCTCTTGAGGTGCGCGTTCTTTTCGAATTTTCCATCCCCGGAACATCTCAGACTGGATGACCCAATTCCTGTGTCCTCAACCGCCGTCCAGTGTGTGAGTGCTGTCGTTGTGTACAGCACGGGGCAGCCTTGCATATGCAAGGGTCTTCGAACCCACAGACAATCAATCAATCATTCCTGTGTCCTCAACCAATCATAATTCTGTCTAGTCTATTCGACTGTAACTCTCTTGGTGTCAACTTGCTTTCAACCTAGTACCTTTAGCACTAAACCGTGCTTTCCTGCGACATGGAAGAGACAAATAGCCGCTTTGAGGAGGCCGACGAGCGTTTCCAGGAGCTCAAGCTAGGCGAGGGTGGTTTCTTTCTGGCTTCCGCGGGGGTGAATGAAAGCGCTGTGGTAGTGTTCCTAAGCAAGCTGCCCGGAGCTCAACATCAGGCCAGAAATTGTTGCTAGACGGGGCATGATCAAATTCTTTGAGGCATGAACTCGGAAAGATGTTTCAGTCGCACTCCATCGGAGCTTCGTGTGGCTTCATCAACCATGCCCCTAGAGTGTCCGATGAAGATGCTATGACCGAGGATCCGCATGCATGATTGATGTGCAACGGGTTGGGCACGATGAGAGGATTTTCACAGAGAGAGAGCGAGAGAGATAACTCGTCTCACTTTGTTCTTGAGAGATGGCATTTGCCCCCCACTCTCAGCTCTAACCTAGAGCCCGCTGCCTTGCCCAGCCTTTCTCCCAGCATGGGCCCTTTGGCAGTCTTGACGCAGGCTTGAAGCAAATGCATAGACAACAGGCCAGTGCAGATGTATCTGTGGGTTTATACTGGCCTTGACAAGTTCTTCCCGGCTCTTGGCAAAAGTCGATTGCACAACAAGCTGCAGTGTGATGAAGGTTGAATAGGTCTTGTCCAGATCTGGCGCTCGGAGGAATCGCTAGTTGGGAATGTTTGACAGAGGTGACATGGCTGAGGTGTTGCAGCTGCATAACAGACCCTAGGCCCAGACTGCATTGCCCCCATGCGACATGGATGCAGGCGAGCGTGGATAACTTCCTGGAAGACTTGGAGTACGTCAGCTCCACAGGAGTGTTTCACACGGGGATTTCCTCAGCAAGAGCAGCTAACCTACGGGTGCGCAAGGGAAGCCGAGCAGATTCGGTGGATGCTAAGCTTTGGCCATCTTTGGCCTCTGGTGACCGGCGGCCCAGGTTTGCTGCGAAAGCTTCGTTTGCCACGAGGATCCCGGGAATAGACTTGCGGCTCTAGGACTTTGGGGTTCCGGGTCTCACTGTTGAGCTGCTCTTGGCTGCGCCTTTGCCATTTGTTTGTTGGATTTGGCCCGAGTTTGTGTGCGAGTCCAGACTGGCGTCATTCAGTGGTGTGAGTGGTTGGCTGCACGGGTAGGAGGTACAGACGGGTGAAGGGATCAGCGCTGGTTTGCGGAGAGTTTGGCAGAAGAACTGCTGTCGATTTAGTCGGTCCTTCAAAGCATACAGCACTGCATGCAACAGACATGTGATTTTTACAGCGGTATGCAGCAATGCAGGAAGCCATGTGAAGCTCAGGTGCTATGACGTTAGGGCAGCAGGGGGCATAAAAACCGTACCTTCTGTGTGCCTTGCGTCGACGACTTTCGCCAAGTACTGGTAGCTTGAGAAGACCTCTCCCAAGCCATTGCTGTAGCGGCAAGACTTGGCACGAAGCAAAACGCCGAACCGCCTTGACTTGCAGCCTGGACGACTTTCGCAAGTAGCTTGAGAAGACCTCTCCCAAGCCTTTTCTGTAGTTAGCGGCAAAACGCCGAAGCGACCAGGAGGACGTTTGCTTGAGGGTGATCAAGGGGGAGCGCTTGAAGCTCTACTACCAGGACCCACTGGAGGCCGTGGGTTCCTTGAGGGGAAGTCTGCGGTCATCGATGACCCACACTCGAGTCTGTGAGCCACAGAAGCTTTCACATGCTAGGAAGACCAAGACCAACGCACTCAGCTGCAAAGAGTCTCGTCCAGGACACAACTCCAGGATGGGGGCGCAGTTCATACTAGTGACAAAGAACGGTTCCGCAATGTTCTCGACAGGTACTTGATAAGAAGCGGTTTCATGGACCTTAGAAATTCTTGGGTTCAGCAACCGCTGATGTATTCGTGCTCCCATCTGCTAGTTTGCCAAAATGGTTCTGCTTGCGAGTAACGAGAATGCTGCCTTGCGGGATCCGGCTGGGGACTTTCAGCAATGGGCTAAGTCATTTTCACAGGGCGCACCGATCTACTCCTTGATGTCTTCTATCCCAAAATCCCGCAGGCAGACAACCTGAAGCATGCCAGGTGCTCAGAATCCCAGGGCAGAGGAACAGGGATGTCCGAGACAGGGCCAAGAACTCACCCTAGTAGCTTTGCAATCGGCCTACGCAAGGTAAGAGTTTCACAGAGACCCGGTTCGTTGAACCAAGCAGCCCTAAGCATAAGCCAATCGCGAAGGCCCCGTGAGGACCCACATTGCATAAGCTTGCAGGCAGCGATGTCTTCTTGGGCCGCGTGCTAGCACCATAACGCAGGTCACAATAAACTCGCGCGCTGGTTTATTACACGCGTTCGATTGTTTATTTTGTCGAGTTCGAAGCGACTTCGAAAGCAGCATCCGAAGCAACCCTTGCAGCAATCGGTAGAGGCGTTGCAGAATGCAATTTGATTCTACAGAATGAATCCCCGTCCTCAACCTCCCTGTCAGCCACGAACTGTGCTGAATCCTAGTGTCCTAGTCTGAGAGCGAGGCCGGCGAAGGCTGGGCCTACGTCGGCTTCAAAGCGCTTCGGCTGGCAGCGAAGAGAGCAGCTTCCGTGCGCCCTCCTCTCAGAGTGGGTCCTGCCCATGCTAAGGACAATGAGCATACTCACGGATGGATACCTCAGGCTCGGGTGGCAGGAATTGGACTTGAAGTGGCCTTGAGCCTTGCGCTTGCGAAATCAGATGGCAATCCTGAAGCTTCGAGGAACTGTAGCTTTTTTCTGCAGGGCGCTTGTGAAAGCTGGTACTTTGTATTAGAGAGCGAAATCACAAAAACCCGCGCGATGCGCACTGGAACCTTGTTCGGCTCCTAGTATTCCAGACCGTGCCTGCCAGGAGTGCATGCAGGCAAGGGTCTCGGACCGTGGCTTCTTTAGAATGCCCTTGGGCGTCACTGCGGCAAGTGGCGTCCAGGATAGTCTGGAGTGTGAGGCTGAGGTGTCGAGCTTTGTTGGTTTGAGTTTTCGTGGGTTCACATGGTGAGTTCTCTCCGAGTGCAGCGTAATTGGAGCGCAGTGTGCGGAAACAAGCAGGAAGTTGCTGGTCGTTTCTTTGCAAGCTCGAAGTCCATGTCGTCCAAGGTGGCGGTGAGGTCGCCTAAGAAAAGGTTGCAGTGGCAGAAACTTGGCCTGCAGAGCCGGGGATGTTTTTCCTGCCTGCTTTCCGGCCTTTCCATATCATGATGAACGCTTCCACCAAGGAGATACAAAGTGATAGAGAGCTGGGCGGCGCAGAAGGGACACGACATCGACGGGCAGCCCGGCCTTATCAGCAAAGGAAATCTGCGCATCCCTTCATGGCCTAGGTTTAGTTCTGTCTTCGCATAGAAAAATCTATCGAACGGACGGACAAGCGATATCCGAAGGTCTTTCGAACTACCACTGTAAAGTGCATTCAAAAACCTCCGAGACAAACACGAAGAGTTTCAGGTTTCTCCGTGTGAACAAGGGGGACACCATCGAAATGCTGGAGACCTTGGAAGCAGAGCATCCGGCATGTTCAGGTCTTCGCTGGCATTACAACAACTGGCACAATTCACGGACGTACCAGCCCTAGCCCGTGACTCAAAAAAAAGGTTTGCATTGTCACAGGCCCGAAACCAAAGGTCGTCATCGTCCTAATTTCCACAGCTCTGATCAACTATGAGGGCAGCATTCCTGATCACAGCTGCCGCTCGCCGTCTGCGTTATGCATCAGAAGACAGTGTAAGGCTTGCGACGAGGACGTCACTGGCACAAAGCCCCCATCGTGTAAAAGTCATCCATGCACGACGTCTCGAATTGCCAGGGCGCCTGTTCTTGGGCCGGGACCTGAGATGCTGATGATTGACCCATCCGGCAGGTTAGCCGCTTAGCCTGCCATCACTGTGCCACGCCATTGCTGCACAGTATCAATCAAAGAAGCCAGCTACTTGTTGTAGTCAGCAGCTAGCCCAACTGCCATTCGACAACTAGCAAGTGGTCTTTTCAAGTTCAGGTTCATGTTCGCCATGAGTTCATGCCTTTCTGCCGGTCGGCAACAGTTATTCAGGGAAGGGAACGACAGGTTTGACCGTGTACGTCACGTACCACATTGGGTCATCATGCGAAACGGCGCTCCGGAAGCAGCACTTGAAATCTAATCGCCAGGGAGAAAAGCCTCACCTCTGGATGCCAGGCCTGCCTTACCCCGAATTCGAAACTCAAAATCCTCGCTTTTGTTCGGCAGTGTCGAAGAAAAGGTGTACTGCTTC
The DNA here is from genome assembly GCA_003297005.1 of Symbiodinium sp. clade A Y106. Lineage (NCBI taxonomy): Eukaryota > Dinophyceae > Suessiales > Symbiodiniaceae > Symbiodinium > Symbiodinium sp. clade A. The sequence continues at coordinate 126,669 of BGNK01000701.1, forward strand.
GAAGTCGAGAGCGGCCTGGCGGGCGAGATCCCCGAGTCAAGGGCTCAGCGAAAGTTGCGCATCGAAGAGACTCTTTGCCGGCTCTGAAGCCTCCTGCTTGGCCTTTCGAGCCAAAGCTAAAGTAGCTAAAGCTTCAAGATTCTCTAGCGCCTGAAGTGTCGTCGCCAAGGCATTGCCTGGAGTGATTCCGCGACCAAAGGGCGAAAGGGCCGGGCCCGAAAAGGCCCCAAAGGCGGCCGCTGGAGCTTCGATCATGAGACTTTCTTGTTCCACTCTGAAGCCTCTGAGCCAGGCCCTGAAAATCCAAGTCGCAGTTTCTGCTCGCTGAGCCTGACGAAAACATGAGCCCATGAGTGTCGAAATTTGTGTGCAAGCACACCGTTTTGCAAACTCTGAGGATCGGGAACTTGGTGAGATAAGTTGGGTTTCAGGTGGGGAGTTGGCTTCTTGGCAGCAGCTGTTTTGCAGCAGGCGTGCTTGTGCACAATGTGTCGTGGAGGAGTTGAGCTTGGCTTGAGCTCGAGCTCCGGAGACTGGGACTATGATCAGCGAATCCTGAAGGCAATATCAAGGTGCCTTTGTCGACCGCTTTCCGCTGGGCCCAATGACAAGTCAGAGGCGGGTTTAGAAAGCGCACCGCTTGGTGTCCAAGTCTTTTGCTGTTGGACGTGCAACAAGCCTTCGCCCCATGGATGCCGTGACCGAGCAGAGCAAGAACAGCGAGTGAGAGGCTTGCAGGCCTTAGTTGCCCAAGAAGCAACACAGAGCCTGCCTATGCCTGCAAGCCGCTGCAGCGAAGCCTGAAACCAGCAATCACAAATAAACACAAAACACAACTAAACCCTCTCCTTTGATCTTCGGCTGCCATGGCACTCGAGCTGGATGAGGTGCGGTCAAAGCCACTGCTGGAGTGGCATGGCGGCGATCGGAGCTTGCTCGATTGATAAATGTGCTAGGTCTGCTAGGTGCCGGCTGAGCATTGATTTTCGGTGTCCCAACCAACCATCGACAGGCTGCCAATGCCCTGCCTCCCTGACAATCGAGAGCAACAATCGTGAAGAGCATGCTGCGAGGTGAAGATGCCCTGCAGCAAAGCTACAGAATGCTAAAGAAAGCAGAAATATAGACAGACCCATGAAGCACCGAGATCCCCCCACTTCATCAAAGGTCTGGTGGCTCGGAACCGCCGCAGCAGCCCGCTGCCAAGGATGCGGTGTACGCCGTGGCTTTCATGGGGGTCTGAAGAGTTACTGGTAGTAATGACATGCAACATATGCCTTTGCCGTCCCTCTGGAGTACCCACAAGCCTGTTCTGGATTTTAACTACAGCCCCATTATTGACTTCCTTGCTGTGGGAGACGTATGCCGGTGTGGGCGTGCCCATGCACCCAGGCATGCAACTGTGACTATGGGAAAGGACGACAGCGTCCTTAGCAGCGTAGCCTTTCCTTTTCACATGAGGAGAGCCAGCATGGCGCTGCCGAGCAGGAGTCGAGGAGCATGTGGCGGCTTTACGCCCTATGAACCTGAAGGTTTGTAAGTAGGAACGCTTGAGGTTGAGAACACTTGCCCATGCCAACGGTTCTTGCACGTTGTGATCCCAGGCCCCAGAAGCTGAATTTCGACTGGGTTGGCAAATGCAACGCTGGTGGCTGTTTGCATGCCCGCCATTGCTGCTGGTTTTGCAATGATGGTATAACGATGTGAACCGCATGTAAAGTCGAATTGCCGGGCCTTGTCAGGTCCCCAAACGCGATGACGAAGAGACATTCTTCAGCAGAGAAACTGTCCGGAACCGAAATCCTGCCCCAAAAGCGCCCCGCACGATGGCCATGAACCCTAAGCGAAGCTCGAAACCCCTCGAAGAAGGACCTCCGAGCAGCCCGCCTCGGTTTCCGCCCCGAGCGCCACAGCCTGCATCCCTCGCATGGCCGGCGAGGCATCTCAGTTGCTGGATGTGTCCGTCATAAAATCAGGGTGCCTCTATCATCTATCTGTGCTAGTTATATGATATATGACATATGGTATAATATATATATATATATACACAGTATACATGTTGTTTTGTGTATATACATATACATACATATACATCTCTCGTTCCCTGTGTACGTGTGTGTAGGCCCATGTTTGTAGCTACAGTAGTTGTGCAGATGCTAGTGAGCGGGTGTTGTGATCGGGCAGTCCAGACGAGGCTTCTAGTTCGATAATGACAGTCGTTTCTTCATCCTCCGACCCGCTGTTCTCAGCTAGACCTGTGCAGATTCAAGGATGTTTCAATCACCATTCTTGCCGCGCAAGGACACCGGGCCCGCACCAGATGGGGGCCCATTGCGAGTAACTCATGTGAAGGTCCGGGCCTCGGCAGACTTGAGTTGCAGGCTTGGCACAAAAAGTCAAACGTTTTGCGCACATCAAGAGGGTTTTATCCAGGCCATTGCAGGAGCAGCGGATTTGGGGGGGGGGTGGTGTTGGTGAGATTTGGTGAGTACCCCATGAAAGCTGTCATGCATTGGCAAATGCAGAACCCTCATGCCAAAGATGAGGTCGAAGGGAAAACCACCGTGCAGCGCATAGAGCTGACTTACAGCGACGGCTCTTTGTGGCCGAGCGGCATTTCGAGTCTCTTGCGCTTCCAGAAAAGCGCACCGGCTCGTACTCGTCGCGAAAAGTTCAAGCAGATACTTCCGGAAAGCCGTAAAAAAAAACAATAAACTCCTGTCACTACTCTCTGCAGTTCTTGAGGTGGGCTATGGGCCCGCCCCTTGCTGGCGGCAAGAAGCAAGTGAAGAACAAGAGGACACCCGGCCCTGCACGCTGGAAGCAGGGGCTTCAGAGACTCAGGGGACGAATGTCGGGCCACGTCATGCTATGCACTGGCAGCACTTTGGCCTTACATCTCAGTCTGTAACATCTACATGTGGCAAAGCTGCGACTCGCAGGCTTCGGGCTTGTCGATTGCCCCTCCCTTTCAGCAAGTTGCACCGTCGCCTTGAAATGAGCCAAGAAAGCTTCCTTCCCGGAGGAAGATGGACGATGGTGTGAAGATCATGGTTCCTGGGATAAACAGCTTGAGTCGAGCATTTTGGAGATCGCCCACAGAGATGGACCTCGCAGAGCAGGGGACCTTTAAGGCTAGGGCTAGACTTGGCAGGGGTGCTCGGAAAAGGCGAACTCCCTGAGGCCAAGATCCCGGACACGCGTCACCACGCCACTCCACATAAAGCAGAAAGCGGGAGGCACAGTCCGTGAGTGGTTCCTTCCCAGGTCTTGAGCGACGACGAGACCTGGCAATGAAGATGGGGAAGCCAGTAGATTTCATGACTGCAATGTGCTGCCAGAGACTTGAAGACAGAGGCGCAAGGATGCAGGGAGAGGCAGCAGAGTGCGAGAGAGAGAGAGAGAGACAGAGCAGCAATACCTGGCAACAGCTCGGTCGGGCTCAAAAGCTGTGACACGTGAAGGGGCTGGCCGGCAGAGAGGCCTCAAAAACTCCGCGGAAAGAAGAGGGAGAAAGAGAGAGACAGAGATAGAGAGTTTCCCTTCTGCTACAGCTGCCGCCGGAGGAAAATTCTCCTGGGGGGGGTGGCAGGACACCTCGCCAATGTACCGGGGGGGTTGCGCTCGCGCACAGGAGCCGGGACGCTGCTGCTTCCTCACGCCCTGTAGAGAGAGTGAGAGATAGAGAGTGGTAAACTTACTTTGCTTGCCTTCCTTGTCGAAACTCAAACTCCTAGTGCTCGCACTCCCCTCTAACAACCTGCAAAGGCGGGTGGGCTTGCGGCTCGGCGGGCTTGACCACCCCTTATGCCGGGACGGAGAGAGAGAGAGAGAGAGAGAAAAAAAAAGAGAGAGAGAGAGAGCGAGAAAGCATAAACTTAATGTGGTAATTCTTGACGGGATTGATGGGGCTACGCCCCTAGCCGTGCGGCTTGGTGCAGGCCCTTGTTCGGGCACAGCAGCGGGTTTGGTACAGGGTGCAGGAGTGTACCATGCAAGTCTGCTCTTGTCCCCGCTGATGTGCAGACTTAGCCAAGGAGTTCATCACCGTCGCCTGGCTGACTGTCTTGTCGCTGCGAACGTGCAGCGCTATAGTTCGCTGATGTTCCCCGGGGATGATAGGATGCGGGCTCTATATGGCTCTATCCTACCTTCGAAGGGTCGGTAAGGCAAAGTTCGAGATAATGGACAGGTCGGCATGCCATCGAGAGCCTATTGGCCCATCGAAGATCTCGGCCGTGTGGCCTCGCAAACTTGTGATGCGTATCGAGAGTTTTCTTTGGATCCAAAAATGTTATGTCGCAGTCAGGAACCTCCACTGAAACCCTATACCGAGAAAAATCGAGACCTCAATGGGGCCGGTGACGAAAGATGACGAAAGCACGTGTGGGTAATTGTTGCGTGCTTTGCTCATTGCATGGAGTCATTCGTTTAGCCCTTCATGGAGCCTTCTAGGGTTGGGGCTCTCGGTCAGCTTTCCTGAAACGCCATTGAGCCAGCAGCCCTGGGAGGAAGTGAAGCATGAGCCTTTGCTCCAATGGTGGTGGGTTGGTGCGGCTCTCGAGCTGCGAACCAACAAAGGCGGGCGGCCTTCCAGGGGACTCTTCGGGTGAAGGTTGCCAGCTCGGATTTGGACAAGGCTGCTCTGCAAGCATACACCAGATGTCCGAATGATATGAGCTTCAGATGCAGTCGACCGTGCTCATCGCCGTGTGAGTCAAATTAACAGTAAAGTTGCGAAACTGCAAGCATAACTTCCCTTTTGACAGATAGATAGGCCAACGGCCGATGCTGTTGGCCAGTATTTAGGCCTTGCAGCCATCCCATGCTCCATTGTCGAGTCGGACGCCGTCCGCAGTGGGTAACCCAAGCTTCCTAACGACACACGGAGAGCTCCCGAGCCAGCCGAAGCAACGGGCAACACGCAGCCTGCTTGGCAGGTCGTTCACTCGAGGCCCTTGGCACCTGGTCCTCGGGCTTCGAGGCGAGACCAGACCCGGAAGTACTCGTACCCGTCATGACAAGCTTCGCATCCGAAGAAGCAACGGCGGCTAACCTTTTCAGGAGCTCTCGATTTCAGCAGGATTTTTTGTGTGAGTTAAGAAAGGGGGGGCTTGTCAGAGCTCGCAAGGCCAACACGGACGTGTTCACTGCCTCGCCGGGCTGCGCCGTGCTTGGACTCCGCCTGCACAACGGACGCCACCTGACGGCCTCCATGGTTTGGAGTCCGGTCAAAAGGTTACCACGGTTTCGCTGCAGCACGTAACATTCGCAAGGAAAGACTAAGCCTCCAAGCAATCTCCAAGCGCATCTTGATGCTGAAGAGACACGAAGAGACCACCACTGTCTTTGACGTCAATCCGAGGATGCCACGGAATTATTGAAGGCCCTGCTCCGGAGGTTGATGAGCTCGAGCTGACTCACGGCATAAGCTTTGTTCTGAGGTCCTCTGTTTTCTCAATAGTGTGACCTGGAGCCTTCATCAGTTGCAGGAAACCGCACACGAAAACACCACACAGTGCCACACAGTTGACGACATGTGTCTGGTAGGCACAAGGCAGAGAGCAAGAAACCAGGTTGGGACCTGCGTTCAATGCAAGTCCGAAGCTGGTGCTTGACCGTGGACCGAAGCCTTAAGACATGACGCTGCCCTCGGAGATGCTTGAGTTTCAGGAAGCTTTGGGCCGTATATTGGCTGGCGGAGGGCAGCGCAGATGACGAGATCCAGAGCCGAAACTTTGTAGGCCGCGTCTAGAATTGGGAGCGGCTTCGCCAAAGCAAGCCTTATCAAACAATAGTCTTAGTCAAGAAGGGGAGCTTGGTGAGATTTCAGAAGCTGCACGGTTGGAGCGCACCGAAAGACGATGAGGTTAAAGCCGAGCGTCTGTGGGTAACGACTTACATCCATGATCCTTTCGTTCTGCAGGCCAAATCTCAGCTTAGAAGTTCGCTTCAACTGTAAATCTGTTTTGTCAGGCCGGGAGTCCGCGTTTAGCTTCGCCGAGCGAGTTGGTGGAGGCCACGAAATGGCGTGGCAGTGCGGACCCCTGAGGCTGCGGCTGGAGCTCTTGCTTGGCTTTCACGTAGAAGGTAGGGTGCGGACAGAAGCATGCTAAGCAGCGGTGTGAACGGTGTGGCGAGTCCAGTGAGGGAGGAGGATGTAGGTCATGCAGGCGAGTACGATGTATTTCCGTTAATGAAAATCGCCGGCCCTATGTGATATTTGTGCCATGGGATGCATGGAAAAACCTTTATTGTAAAAAATGTAAACCCTCCCAGGCCCTTGGGCAAGCAATTAAGTGATTACAGCACACGCATCCGATCTACAAGCATCAACTATTGGCTGCTCCATGCTGGCCCCAGCAGAACACATCCTAAGCCTAAGTCAGTGGACACCCATACTACTGATTCGCTCACACCTAGCCTGCCTCCTGCTACAGTGCTGGGGGGTGTTGAAAAATGAAGAAGTGACGAGAAAAGTATAGATCGTGGTTTGTGCTAGATAACCCATGCAAAGAGGGCCAGCCTGACGAATCCTGTATTCAAATCGGCCCTATTGAAGTATTGGAGAAGCCGTACGCCGCGAAAGTCAAACCTCGGGCCGAAAGAAGCACGGCACCGCTTGCCGTCAAGGAATCAAACCTCGCGACAATCCCACGCCCCACGCCCTTTGCCGACATGATCCGGGTCGATCATGGACTAGTCACAGTCACGAGCCGACACGTGGGAGACAGCTTGGGCCCTTCAAGAAGTTGCTTGCTCTTGGGAATTATGTAATTTCAGGTGACACTGTCAGCATCGCCCTGCACGTGTCCTCACTTTTTTCTGGCTGTGTCACCTTATGGTGCTTGTCGCTGTTGCCATCTTGGGCCTAAGAGGGCTTCATTCCTCGGAGCCCTCACCATGGAAGAATCCCGGATTGCCACTTTTGATCCCGCGCCCTGAATTTCAAACTCTTACGAACATGTACATAATCTTCTGTGCGTAGAGATATTATATATATACACAATATTTATTCACGGTTAGACAGAGACACACATAGACAGATAGACAGACAAGAAGACGAACAGACCTGCCATATACCAACCGACCTACCTACCTTCATACCTACATAGATACAGATCTGCCCATCTCCTACCTACCTACTTACATTCATACATATACATGCTTACGACACATAGTTTGCTGTCTTCCTTCCTCCTTGCCAAACATGCAAACGTGCAAGCATGCAGCATTACACGGTCGCATGTATGTAGGTATGTGAGAGCATGCATGCATTCCTTCATTGATGCATCCATGCATCCATCCATCCGCTTGCTTCTTGGTTTACACATGATTTCCACGATGTACAGCCTCGCAAGCCTGCAGAGAGTTTTTTTATGTAAGGATTCGCTATGTATCTGCTGAATTATGTATTGTTGTGTACCGAGAACTCGCGCGGGTAGGAAGCAAAACAGTTTCGCACTGGCTAAGCAGGGCTGAGAAGAAATATCCAGATCCACCCGGGTACGAGTGCCAAGAAGCATTGAATGCATCTGTTATATGCAAGTGACGATTTGGCAGCACCTTGCACAATTGAGCTATACAAACCGCAGGCTGTCCATCTCCGACCACCCTTGGTTGGACTGCTTCCGGGACCTGCGAGAGCTGCTACAGCCGGCGAGGCTGGCAGCACTGGAGGCCGATGCCAGGAACCTTAACGTTGACTCTGGGTCGTGCACACGAACACAGAGACCTCGTTTGGCAAGCCCGAGTTGCGAGAGAGTAACACTGACTCTGGGTTCATTTTTGGCTGTGTTGTCCCACGAGAGTTGGAATCCAGTCCCTGGCACCGTGCATACGTCGTGTGACATGCTTTCGGCTTCTATGAAACTAGAACATCACAGTGAACCCTACGCGCTGCAGAGTTGCCCGAAAGAGTCCCCATCGGTTGCATGATTTGCAATCTAGTTCCGTCAAGCCACCGGTCGTCATGGTTTCACATGCATTTGCGTTTGCAAGGCACGCGAGGTCGCAGCACAGAACGAGTCCTACGTGGAGTTTGCGACAGGGGAACGCTTCGCAGCAGGCCAGCTCCGCTCACCGGATTTGCTTTCTGAACATTTTCCAGAAGAAGCGGTACTTTAAGCTATTTGAGGCCTATCTTGGGCTCCCCTATTTCTGAAGCTGCCGCGTTCCAAGATTGCTATGTTGGAGCTGCGCTTCTCGTTTCTGAGGACTTGGACAAAAAGGGTGAATCCAGCACCGAACACTCCTGGGGTCCACTCCAATCCCTGGAATTTCCAGGCATCGTCCTCGACTTAGTCAAAACGTCGCGGGTCAAGGCTGGTGCAGAACGGGGGAGAAGCCGTGACCGAGAGCACTGTCCATGCATTTCGGACCAAGAACCTCCAAATGTTCAGAAAGGGACAAGAACAATAACAGCCTCAACCTTAACTAGCTGATTGATCATGTTCGAATACACTGAGCTTCTCAGAGGAAGTCCTCGACTACTAGTACGTAGCGACGTAGCGTGGTAACATGCTAGTGTGGAGAAGGTGTTCAACACCGAATTTCAAGCTAGGGACCGCCCCACCACTCCCACATCCATGCGGCAGCCCTGATGAATGAACCTCCCTCCGAGATCCTACCTTTCAGACAGTGGGGTGATTGTGTCTAATGACGGGTTTCAAGTTAGAGGTGGCCTCTACGAGCTGTCTCGAGCTTGGCAGTCCAAAGAAGAGCAGGCCTGGGGACCTCATGCCCGTCGCAAGAAGTGCGAGGAGCTGGCAGCCGAGACTCGACGAGCGTATCGTAGCTTTGCCTTTCGTGTTTTCTCGGTTCCGGGTGACTGGGAGATATGCAGCAGAACGCCCATCGAACAAAGCTTCGCAGCAGCAAAGAAGCGCTTGAAAAGAGGTTGCAGTTCAACGCTCGAGCAAAAAGCATAGGCAGAGAGACCTCAGCTCAAAGTATAGGGCACAAAACGGACGTTCAGAACAAGGTCTCGCAGAGAAGCCTCAATCAGCTACTTTGCAGGTCAGGATTCGGAGGCGAGGGAGAGACAGAGATGTTCAAGCAGAGAACAAGGTTCGCAGGGGATGGCTTTATCATGCGATTATCTCCAGGTCGAGAATGACAGCAAGTCCAAGTGAAGACATGGATCATACAGTCTTTGCAGATAAACTGCGAACAAGGTTTGGCCAAGCATGTAAACCGTAGTTGCGAGGCTAGAGTTCAGGTCTCACGTGCATCTAGAAGCGCGCCATTCTGAGTTTAAGACTTAGATGCTTCTTTCCAGGCACACATGCTCCCGGCTGGCACCCGGCATGTTAAGACCATTGCAGGGGAAGCAAAGCTGTAGTAGCCTTCTCGGGGCGCCTGTGCTGAGGAACAGGGTCAGTTCAACCTCAAGCGCTGGCGCGACATGTCCGTCTCCTTCGCGGAGATCATGCACAGAATACAGCCGGGAGCGCAGCAAGGGCAATAGACGGCCAGCAGGTTGTAAGAGGGTTGAAGTCGAGGAAACTTTCATTGAAGTCACTCAATGGCAAGGTCGGTGAAGCCGACGCTGGCCCGTCTTGTGGCCATGATGGACTTGAGACGGCACCTTTTCAGGACTGTGGAGCGTGCGTGCCGAGCAGAACGGATGGGGCACTCGCAGTTGCACTTGGCAAGGACGCTGTTCACAGCAGCCATTGCAGCGGTCATGAGCACTTGCGACAGCGTGACCTGGCTTCATCGCCATGCGTTCCGGATTGCCGTGCGCATCGCGCGAGGGTCTGAAGACGGATGAAGACGGAATGTTTGACTTATTCATACATTCTCCCATGCGAAACCTTGCAAAATCCAGAACCTGAACAAGACCGACTACTTGCCAGCAAGTTTCCTCAAATCCGGTAGTCAACTTTTCTGTCCGACACACCGGCTACTTGCCATGCCCAAATCACGCTACCGTCTCGGTGCAGCTTAAGAAGTTAAGAAGCATGCTCATTGGACAGAAGAGGGCCCCTGACCTGGCTTGCATGGTGTCTGAAGGTCAAGACGGTGCTGTCCGGTGCGGTGTTCACGCTGATCAATGCAAGCATGCTGGCAGCATCCGAACTAAAGATACCTGACGACTGTTTTGTGAGGCTTTGCTGCCTTTGGCCATGTGGTATATTGCGTTCGGGCGAGTCTATTGATCCGGCAATTGAAATCCCGACTGGCACAGGGCCGGGTTCAAGCTTTGCTCTAGACTGCATCGGACTGCAAGTTGCTCGTGGTTTCCCAGAACCTGAATCTGAATGCTACGGCTCCTGAGGCGAAGAAGAGGTTAAGAAAGACAGCCAGTACCTGCATGCCATTTGCTCCTGGACTTTCGGCTGTGGCTCCCGCACCTTTCTCGCAACGGTGACCCCTGCCCCCTGCCCCCTCTTGGTTCTTTTTTAGTTGCATCTCAAGGGTGGAATTTGCATCCCCACGACCCAAAGGCCCGATACCTCATTGCTGCAAAGAAGACAGTGTAGCCCATCAAAACAGGAAGTCAACATGTCCATGCTTGATTTCGCGCGGTGCAAAAGACGATACGATATATTAGTCAATGCGAGAAAGCCCAGAAAGCAGCAAGGACTATCCCTGGCCAAGAGTTTGATCCTTGGCCTGATGTTGCCACTGGGCTGTGACAGCTTCAGGCGATTTCAGGCCTTGGGTGGTGATGGCCAGGGGCCTCGAAGCGGGACGAAGGATCGTAGGCAGGGCTTCGCTCGCTTCCGGATCGACAAGTCCGCTTGTCTGAACTGAACCAGGGCTCTGACACATACCATACTTGCAACTGCAGCTTCTTTGGCCGTGGCCTCGCTACACCATGCTCCAAACCGAAAGGGAGCTCCGGACTTGCTGGCTGTTATTGGGATGGTGTTCTTGTCGGTTGACTGGGTTTGCTTTCTACTGGAATGCTAAGCTGCTAAACCCTAAATCCCACGCGCCGCGTACCAGAATCCTAGCCATGGTTCGTCCGAGAGTGAGTGCTGAAATCCCACATGTGAAAGAAAAGAGTCGCAAATCCGAGACCTCAGCACTGAGTGAGGGGGGGCGATGTTAACACGTAATATTTGGCCGAATCTGGACGTACTGGTACAAACAAGAAGCTGAGAGGGTGGGGCGAGGGCTGCCAGTGCCAGTGCGTAATGGCTCCAAGCTATTGGGACCTTGATATATGTCAATCTCCTTTTTGTTGGTGAATGTTCGTTGTCGACCATGATGTTTGCATTCATAGGGTTTCCTGCCTCATTTCAGTCTCCCAGTGCTCTTAACGGCCCTAGGAGAGAGCAAGATTTATCCTGATCAGAGGAGCCCAGCCAGAACACTCAAAAGACCGAAACACTCCCCCATTGCGGGTCCCAGGCTTGCAGTCGTGAAAGGCACCGTCCACGTCGTGTCACAACATGTGGCCAAAGCTTTCAAGGATGGGGAGACTTGCTGTTCTTGCAAGTGTATGAAAGATCATAAAGCTGCAGATGTCCAGTGTGGGCGAACTAGCCTTCAGGCTTCAGGGCTAGTTACACCGACCGATGCTGCCGAAAAGTTGATTCACTTCCGGCAGGCAGCGAGTGCCCAAGGTGGAATGTCGCACACCTTCACGTCTCAATCCAGGACTCGTACCGCGTGCAGACTCGAACTGAGCTTTTCGATCACCTGCTTGCCCAAGACTTGGCTGCCTGGTCGCCGTTCAAAGCTGATTCGGGCGGTGGGTGCCAGAGGTCAGTTAGCGAGGCAGGCCATCCCTGTTTTGGTGTGCCCGTCGTGGGGCGCTTTCGCTGTGGTGCTCTGCGTCAGCAACTGCCTCAGAACTGAGGAAGAGTTCGAAAAGCAGACAGCGCGGGTCATGGCTCATAAAGCTTCGCCGGTGGTGTTTCTGCTGCACACAGGAAAGGCAGCAATATCAGCAATGTGCCACTAAGAACAGCAGCACATGTGTCTCAGGTAAAGGATCTCTTGCGCTACTCCGGGTAGGGGGCAGATGTGGACAAGAGGAAGTCAGCATTAGGAGCTTGTGGGCGTCCGCGTTTACAAACTTGCTTCTGGGTGGCCCAAACGATCCAGGGCCTTATCACTTTCCAGATCAGCAGTTACAGCTGTGCGAGGGCCGGGAGGATCGATTCAGATGAAAGAAAGTAAAGTTTCGACCATGAATAGCAAGATAGCCGCATGTCCCGTGTCCCGTGCACCCCCTGCCATTATTCAGCGATGGGAAGGATTCAGCTGCACTGCTGTTGCCACAGCATGTGCGGACAAATGTACACATTTCAGAGAGTCTCTTGCCCTAGCTTCGTGGACCGCTTTTTGATTTGGCAACTGCAGCCCACGAAAATTGCACACCATTTGGCGATATGGCTGTTCCGATCATGTGAGGGCAGGCCGAGAGTGCCTATTGTACACGGTGAGAGGCGTCGGTTCATGTCCATACTTCGTCACTCAAGTAGCCAGACGTTGCACAAGTGGTGTCAGTCCTGTAGTAGAAGCCAACAGAGCGCCGATGCAAGAAGATGCTTTATGCGCTGCATCGCGCTGCCCAAGGTCATGGACAGCATGCCGAACATGGTGACGAACATGGTTCGCACAGTTACCGAGTTGTTAACGTTGCTCGGCTTGCTTACAGAAAGGTGCATGGGCCGGTTCGAAGATGCAGCGTAGAGGGCTTCCACTTCCCAGCAGATCCTTTAACAAATTTGTAAGCATTTTATCCTCCCAACCATGTTCCGCAGGCCCAACTGCATAGAAGCGTATCGTTTCCAAGACGAGGTCGCTTATCTTTCTTTACTCGACGCTCGGCCTTGTTTTTGATTTGGGCGCTTGTCTTGGGTCTGCCAAAATGGTCGTCGACTTGCAAGCAAACCAGCCTTGTCCTGGGTGGATTCTCAGGATTTCGCCGCTGATGACATTCATGTACGCAACTGCGGTCCCTGCATTCCAAGTGGCAGCGCAAGCATACCTTAGAAACTTGGACAGCAGGGGAGGGGCCAGAACGACAGACCATCTGAGCGCTCCAAGCAGTACAGCCAGCAGCTAAGTGTTGTGCTCCCAGCTTTGGAACTTTGGGTTTGCTTCACAAATTCACAAGTTCAGAGCTCCAGGGAAGCAAGCAGTGGGCAGCCAAAGACGTGAGCGTGGCCTGGAAAACGTGGCGAATCGCGTCGTTGGGGAGGCTTGCGAGATGATCAAGGTGGATGCTTGGTCCGAATAGATCCCGTTTCCGCAAGATAACATGTTCAACATACACAGCTGAGGGACAGAGGGGGGGAGAGAGGGAGAGAGAGTGCAGCAGGGAAAGGCAGGTAGGGGTTCCAACAACCCGACACTTCACTTGTTTCCTCTTTTCGGAAACCCGACTCTTTCTTTATGCGCAGCAAAGCCCACCACACCAACATGGTGGATGGGGCAGCTCGACGACTGCCTGCCTCCATACTGTAGTCTGCTGCAGAAAAGAAGAGAGACAGGAAATAGGGTGGCCGCAGGGAGAGCAGGAGGGATATGGAAAGCTGGGGGAAGCACAGTGGGGGAGATTACGAATCTGAGCTTTGGGACTGGATCGAGCCGTCCCTTTCTCCCACGTTTCCGAAGGGCCGAAGGTGTTTCTTCTATGCCTGTTTCTGCGCTGCAGGGCATTTGGCCAATTGTTCTGTTTGCATAGTAACCCAAAGCATTGAAACAGAGGTCAAGACGTTCTCGCGCGAGGCAAGCTCCGGCATGCCCAAGAGTTGCACAACTTTTGCAAGCAAATCTGGAACTGAAGAGAGACAGTTGCAAAGTTCGAAGGAAGTTTCATCAGGTTCATGAAGTAGCATTCAAGTTGCAGGAGAGCATGCCAGGCTGTTGTGAGCACTCTGACGGTGCTTGTGAATGCAAGCTTCTCAGAAACCACCACACACGGACAGTGCACCTTGCGTTTGTGCTGTACACCACTCCTGTGCCAGGACTGGTATCTTGACTCGCATGAGCTTGCCTTCCGCTTTCCCCACTGGCTCCTGCCAGGTTGTCATGTTTAGGACCTAGGACTTCCAACTGAAGGTTGCTTTCCTGAAGAATACAGAGGAGAATTCAGGCTTGAGATTTCCGGTGCTAGTCTTTGAAAGGTTTCCGTGGTACCACCGTCCTTAAGCTCCTGTCCTTGGCGCCAGTTCCCCCTGCGAAGTGTCAGAACAGCCTGTGTTTGACCCCACCATCACACACAGCACTTGTTCACCGAGAACTTGATCAGAGAAAGAGCTTCTGATGCTGAGCCTCGAGAACGTTGCATCTAAGGCACACATCTTTGCAGCGCCTCTCACTGGAAGAAGCCTCCGGGATGAAGCTCCCCGGCGCCAACACTCGCCGATGTGCCAAGAGCGAATCCGCAAGCATCCGCAAGTTACAGACAATACTTATACACACATATGTATATAGATAGATACGCATATGTTAGCAAGCTTGCGCTCTTTTGAACGGATCTTGGCCCATTTTCGTGGGCCCCTAGTTGCAAGCGCCGAGGCTGACGGTCACTCAAGGGGTCGCACAAGTGGCGGCCGATACCTTGCAACAGGCCATCTACTGCTCCATGGAAGGATTCAGCTCCGAACAACTGACAACTGTGCCATGCAGTTCTTAGGCGACGTAGTGTTTGACTTCGTTTCGAGCCTGCTGCACGAGCTGTGTCATGGAAATCTTTTGTACACAGCCAGATATACGCGTCGATACCCGCGCTCATTGCCCCCAAATCACATAAGCATCGAAGCCAAATTCCAAATGCGAGGCTTTTCTCTCTGGGTGGGCTTAGTTTGGGTCAATGTCGACTCCTCAGCTGCGGAGATGACTTCCTTCCTGCGACCTGGACCATCAAGAGGGCCTTTAGTATGACAGTATGACCAATTTTTGACATGCCTACTTATGTACACACTTGCACGCATACATACGTTCATGCATGCATGCATGCATTTAGATACAAGCAGGAAGGCGGACAGCCACTTGCGTCTCTCCGTAACTCTGTAAACGCGAGTGTAAACTCGCGCGCCACTTTCACTTGAGGATGGTTTCGGTGTTGCAGCGTCAGTGTAAGGGCAAGTCGGGCAGAGGATGTCCGGGCCATGTCGTTCCGCAGATCCGGCCGGTTGCTTTTGGACCTGACGACAACCATGTCATTTCAACTTTCGATGCTACATGGGTCCTTGAGCTCACAAAGTTTGGACACCTGTCTTCCACTCCATTGAAGAATTCGCTCGGAAGTCTTGGCGACGAGGGTCTAGCATGGAGTTGAGTCTCTCTGCATTCGCATTCAGTTTCTCCAATGCAAGAGCTGAGGCTGCTCGTGAGCAAACTGGGCCACCAAGTGACTGGACTTGCAGGATTTCAGTGAGCGTTGAAAGCTGCGGTACTTTTTTTTTGTCGTGCGGTCTCCTACGAAAGTTCCCCTGCTCCATTGGGCAACAACTCGTGTTTCCGACGGCCTTTTCGTGACAGGGGTTTCGGGGAAGGCCTGAGATGTTCGCAATGCAGTCCAGCAGGCAGTACTCGAGCATGAACCTCTGAGCGATGTTTCTTTCCACCAGAGAGTCCGCAGAGTGGCTAGCGACCCCAGAACTCGTCTCGAACACAAGGCAAGTTCTGCTGAAGAACCTCTCATTCCCCTTCTTAGTAGAGGTCCTCCTCGTTTGCTCTTTCTGGATCAGGTCAACAGCTTCAAGGCCCAGGTCGAGGACTGCTTTCGTTTCCCAGTCGGCTGCGCAGGTTTCTGTACTTCTTTGGACCCTTCTCTTCGTCATAGTCAGTAGCTCGTGCAAATCCTACAGACATGCAAGCTCGGGCTTTGTCTGTTCTCAGAATGAATTGCTCTGTATCACCGTAGAGGTCGTGGTGTGTGCGGGATTCTCATCCAGAGTTGTGGGTCGCGTTTCCTGCTTCACTTCCTCTGCAACGTGGCTTCAACAGTGTTGGTTTCCAGGTGTTCGGGACAGACTGTCTTCCTGGTTTTATCGGTCCCCAGACAACTTGAAGATATGCCACGAAGTCCCTGGCCTTCTCAGCGAGTCCTGAAGATCTGAATTAGAGAAGATCTGTCTAATGAGTCCGTCCACGGACAGGCTCGACTCTGCATGCATGCTTCATTGCGGCCGGAAGCAATCGATGCAAAGCAAACTTGAAGAGCTCTGGCTGGAGATTCGGCAGGATCTGTTCAATCGTTCCGACAACTTGGCCGAGCACTTCGAGTTCTTAGACCAGCAGCCCAAGATTTTCCCAGGCCTGGCTTCAAAGCAGGGTTTCGTCGGAGTCGGGCTTGCAAGGCTTCGGGACTCGTGTTCGCAGAGTCGCACATTCTGTGTTTAATTGTTGTGGAGCCTGTGATTGGATTTGGGGAATGGCAAAGCTTGCCGGCTTGCTCAGGCACTTATGATGGCCCAGTGAGTGGGGAAGTGAAATTTGAGGACACGGAGCTGAGGGTGATGCACAGAGAGAGAAAGCGGAGCAAAGCGGAGCTTGCTTGCTTTAGCAGACGCCATGAACGCACCCCGATACCGGCATTGAATACCTGGGGACCCTTGGCTTTTGTACAGACGTTGATCGGCTGCTGCTGAAGGCCCCAATGATGATTGGATTCGGATGTCATCCTGCCCCATAGCTTCAGCCCCAAGTGGGAAGCCAGCCAGTCGTGTTTCCTGAATCTGCCCGGGCCTGCCGTCGAGGACGTTTCCTTTGCTTATCCCACGCGCCCAGAGCAGATGCTTGGCCTCTGCTTCGGATGGAACTAGAAGGGCATCCCAAACGTCACTCTCGGAGGAACTCTCTGTGCCCCGGCTTCTTTTGGCTCGGCTAAGGAAAGTGCTCCATGAGCTCTCCATGGAGCTGCAGCCTGGAAAGACCACGGCCCTGGTTGGCGCCTCCGGGTCGGGCAAGAGTACCACAGTGAAACCTGGCAGGATCGCAGCATCTCCGGCTCTTCCAAGGCTTAACGAGGCTTAACAAGGCTTAATCTTACGCTCTCCGGGAGGGCACCGAGACACACACACCCACGCACTTTAGAGACCTGGGTTTGTTTTTTTTGTTTTTCTTGCGGGCCCTGTTGTTTTAAAGAGTTGAGATTCACCTCTCAGAGTCGTCCCCCCCAGGGGCTTTCTGGGCTCAGGCAGCTCATCTTCCGGTACTACGATCCCCTGGCTGGTGCTATTCTTATCGATGGAGTCCCGATGAAGGACTGGGACTTGACACACCTTCATCGGCACATGGTGCCCAGGCCGCCAGACTAGACTGCTTCCTTGCTTCCATGAGGCTCCGACCTCGTCCACTCAGAATCCCTGCATAGGAAACAGGAAACCCGGTTGTTTCAGTTTGTGCTGGTTAGCAACCCCGAAGCACAAAGCACAACCGCGGTGCTGGCCCTCGCCAGTGTCCTTTCCCTCAAGCTCGAAGTCACGCAAGCTCCAAATCTCTGGCTTGCCTGAGGCGCTCGTTGCACAGGAGCCCGTGCTCTTTAACACTTCCGTGCGGCAAAATCTACTGTGACTCGTTTTTGCTACAGCGCGAGGCTTCGAGCTTCGGAGTAGCTTTCACTGGTGGCAATGGCCGGTGCTTAGTCTGCGGTTTTCTTGGGCGCAAAATGCTCCATGCAGGGTCTGGACGTTGGTGTGAAGCGCTTGAAGATCTGTGCACGTAGAGCTGTCGTCTCAAGTGAGGTATGGCTTGCCACAGTGCCGCATCGATTCGGATCCCAAGGACTTGATTTGTTAGGTGTCGGCAATATTCCATGAGTTGAATAGGCACATGCGTGATCTTAGCCTGGGCTCTACTTTCTCTGGTTGGGGGATGGAAGGAGCAGGGCCGCATATAGACGCAGCCGTCAGATCTCTAGCAGCTCCACCTGCATTTTGCTCTCAGCCGCAACGCAGCGAAACTTACACTCGTGATTGCGGGCATACCAGCCGAAACACCGCCATCCGCCCACAGACTCACTGCCAGCTGTGGGTCCTGAGTACTCATCCTGGGATATGGCAGCTTCCCGGCCCCGCCACTGAGTTGTTCCTATCAGGATTTCGAGGATCAAGTCATCGAAGCTGCGAAAGCAGCTTGTGCACACGAGCCTCGGCCATTCTAAAAGTTCATCTTTTGCAGGATAGTTTTCCAAACAGGTCCTTCGTGTTCTGGCCTCAGTTTGGCGGTCCCTGGCTCCTTTCCGTCCCCGTATCCGAGCTACTGGGACCCAGTCAAGTCTAGACCCTAGCGTGTTGAGCAAGATGCATTGTCACTGTCTAGCCCACTACCGTAGGGAGACTCAGGGCCAGCAGAACCGAATGCCTCAATGAAAGTTCGATGACGATGAAACTCTTCACGACCTATGCCTGGCGATGCCTACGGCATAGACGCCTCCAGCCAGTGTCGGCGAGCAGTGGAGACAAGAAGAAGAACCCAGGAGCTGCGATATCGCGCCGGCCAATGGCAGTAAGGATGTCAGACCAAGAGGGTCGGACCATCCGAGGGTTCTAGACCTGGACTTCTTGTGACTTTATACTGTACCAAAGCCAAATACTTGTACTCATACCTCTATGCCACACTGCGTCATACTACGTACTCTGTGAGTGTCACAGCCTTCGACGCAGACGACCTACCGGAATCCCCTCAACTGCTAGGATTGCTCGGATGAAAGGAGGATGCCCGCAACCAGACAAACAGAGTCACTCTCCACGTGTAAAGAAGGCTGGGAGATCAATCTCTCTTACCCCCGGCTTTTGCACCTTTGCTGTACTTCCTCCAACCAACATGAGAGACCCTCAGCCATTGATCATTCGAAGCAGCATCGTTAAACGGCAGTCCCTGAAGTTTGAATGAGTCGCTACAGCATTCTATTTTTGGGCATGTGTGAAGTTTGGGAGGTGTTAGCGTTCGGGGCGTGTAGCAAGCAAACAGACTTTTTGGTGTCACATCTTCGCATTCGCTTGGGTTGTGGATCTTCACTGTCTTCACTTTGCTTCGCTCACCGTGCGTGCTTGGAGTATAAAGACTCACTCCGGAGAAACCACTACACAGGAGCCAGGTGGCAAGCAGGTCAATCGGTAGGGTTATGTTGGATAGATGCCAGATGGATGGGACACGATGAGCACGGCGAACATTCGTGTACAGTCATGGGACTGTCCCCGGTTCCAAGAAGCCCCATTTCTCAACAAGGGCCTTCTCCCTTAAGCCAGAGCCGATCGAGGACTTCATCATGGGTTTTCCGGGTGGTTACGACACGAACGTCGGCGATCGGGGTGGCCAGGTGGGAAGAGATACGTTTCTTTGTCAGATTCCGGATGCCATTCGCTCAATGCTCCACGAGAGGTGTCGGGCGGGCAGAAGCAACGCCTCTCGGTCGCCCGCGCCATCCTCCTGAAGCCAAGGACCGCTCCAAACCCTTGGGAGCCTTAATAATCAGTTCGAAGAAAGGTATGGGGCATATGATCGCATGGCTTCGAATTTGTAGGGACGATACGGAGAGATGATTAATCACTCTTGAGAAGCCATCCTTGTTTCTTCGCCCGTTTGTGGCAACCTTTGTTGCATTGCACCTGGACCTCAGTGCCCTAGTCTAGTGGCCCTAGTGCTGCCAGTTTCCTCCAGCTTTTTGGAGGATCCTTGTGTTGGACGAGGCCACAAGCGCCCTGGACGCCGAAAGCGAGTCCATCGTCCAAGAGGCCGGAACTGCTTTGCGTGACCGTAGCCTTGGCGGGACAGAAGAGCTGCCAAGAAGAGGAAGGAGTCCAGGGTCGGACTTTAAAAGTTTTGGTTGGGGACCCTGTAGTAGTCACTGTAGTCTGCAAGAGGCCAAGTGTTACAGCTAAGGCTGTTGAACATTTTTGCCAAACACCTTGTCGGGCAGCCGGAAAAGATGGTTCTTGAAACATACACACCTACACATGTGGACCTTCACAGACTTCGCTTCCATGCAGCTGGATTGAGTCCGAACCTGCTTTCACCTTTGTGGGTGAAGGCTCTCGACCGACTGGTGGCGAGTAGCGGCAGCAGTGTGATGGAGCCTTGGTTGAGTCATAATGGAGTTTCCTAATTGGCGGGCCAGGCATGTTCCATGGTTTCAGTGTCGGCTTCAGCGGCTTCAGCAATGGCAGGGGGGAGTGGTGGAATCAACTAAAGAGCCTGGCCAAATTATGGAGTCCGTGCATACACCGTTCCGTGTTGCTAAGACCTGGACTCAGAAGAGGCGCAGCATGTGAGGTGTGGGACAGGAAGTTGAAAGCCCGAAGCCCAGAGATGAGCCAAAAGCATCTCGGATTTCAGGTCATCGCCCATCGCCTGTCCACCGTTCGCAATGCGGAAGCTTTGCCTGGTTTCAGATATGATTTCCGTTCCCTTTTCTCATCGCTTAGCAGGGGCGTTGCCGATGTCACAAACTCTGATGGGGCTCGGGCAGGCCTGTGGCAAGGGGTTGCAATCTCCTCAGGGAAAAGTCGTGCGTGCGAGGTATGATCGTTAGCCGATCATGATAAAGCCCTGACGCTAGACTTGCAGCGAGCCCACCTGCTGCTAAAAAGGTCGAAATTGGTCCTTGGCTTCAGCAACCCGAGAAGCACCAACCCCCCAGAAGCCACCAGGTCCCACAACAAGCATTCCATGCTGTCCAGCCTGTCAGTGCTTGTCTGTCCGCCAGGATGAGATCATCTGCCTGCGAGAAGGTCACCGAAACCGCAATCAGTCGGTTTGAGAGTCTGGTGGTCTTTGGGCCAACCGAGTCCGGTGGTTAGGCCGAGTTGGGCCTAGTTGGGTAGTAGGTTGTGCTAAGAGGCGCAACTGCACTTTGCGAGAGGCCGAGGCTTCCTGGATTCCTGGCTTCGGCTCGGCCTCCCCCCGCAGCCCCCCAGCGCAGAGCGGCGCAGCCAAGGCCACGTGGTGGAGCGCGGGTCCTCGAAGGAGCTCATGGAGCTGAGAGGCCCTGAAAAAGGGAGGGGGTTTGAGCACCCGTAGGGCATCGAGATCTACTTGCAAGCAGCCACAAACTCCCCAAACCCTGCAATGCTGAGGGCAGCCGGCTTCTTGTTGAAGACGATGCCTGTACAAAGCATGCATAGTTGCGGCCCTCGTGGCCAAGTGCGAAAGAGAATACTGACGATCCTGAGCATGTCCGGATTGCAAGGCTACTACTACACGCTTGTGGAGAAGCAAGCTGCGGCTTGGCCATGGTCGTAGAGTGCAGCTGTCGAGGACGGAGGAGTTTCAGTGGAAGTACTTAGCACTTCAGTGCGAGCTTCCCTCAGTTCTTCGCTGCTGCCATGGTAGTTACCAGTCCTGCCGCGTGTACATCTTCCGCCCCTGCTTTCACTTGGAGTAGCCGCTAGGCCTCGGCATGAAGAGCATGTCAGGCATCAGAGCTTTGGGCTAGGAAACTCGTCACGTCAGTTGTCGGCTGCTCCTGAGGGTACTTGAGTGGCACTTGGAACTGTGTGATGTCAAACGACCATAAGTCCAGGAACACGTGCCAGAACGACAACCGCAAAGCAAGCAGGTTACCTTGGATGACATCGGTGGCGCCAATGCGGAGATAGATCGCTCTTTGAAATCCAGAAGCAAAGTTATGGATTCAGAGGCTAATGTACAGGAAAGCTCGGCCACGGAGAAATCGTCCTGAGAGCAAAAAGATCGTGATTTACACTGTAGAAACGAGCGTCAGCTCCGTTTCTTGCCACAGACATTCGAAGAGAAAGCCATGGGTGCAGGACACCGCCAACACGGGGCGTCATTCTAGCAAAGGACATTGACTCACTCTTTCGACCCAGGTTCTAACGACGTTTAACTTCCGATAAGCCAACCTTGAACTCAAACAACAGGATACGATAGACGGTACTCCGTCCAAAGTAACATTAACATACATATGTGTGTGTGTGATTTCGTGCTGTATTGTCCATTCTCTGTATGACTATGAGCATTGATCTACAGGTCCTTGTCTTCGGCTTTATGGAAAGCTGTTATTAATCAGACATAAAATGATTTGTCCGCCAAACCTTCGCGATGGTTCCGCGACAGGCCTCAATAAATCCTCGAATGCTTTTTGCATGACCCGGATGCGGTGTATAAAATTTATAGTGATCACAGCATCAGACTGCAGGTGTACAGGTCCCTAGCTTGTTTTTGCGTAATGTCGTAGCAGGTTCCAACAAGGCGCCAAAATTCAGCGCTGGCTTCGCGAATGCGAAAAATATTTGAGGAGTCGACCTGCTTTGATATCGATAATATAGTATCTCTATAACCTATCATTTCTAACATTTTTCAATATTTCTTACTCGTATTCCTACTCTATATGTTTCTACTAGTTTAATATATATATATATATATATATATATATAAGTTGTATTCGTAGTTTTTATGTCTTTGTTGTTTATTGTGATGATAATATGATAGTGACTGTAATAGTTAAGTCTGAAAGTTTGAATATACTAATGGGAATTCTAGCTGATTGTCAGCTTGTAGTCTGACTGGTCAAAGCTTAGAGGCATAGGGGATCGCAAGCCTTGGTCGGAATCGCAAGCGAGATGAAGTATGGGGAATCTCTTTCGTCCGTTCCTGGAACTCCAGATGCGAATTCAGTACATTGTCTATCCACCATATTATCTATCCGCGATAGCCTCTGCTTCACTAGTACTGTCCTCGCACTGCGCTGCTGTTCGGCTACTGGAAGATCTTGTCGTTTGTCGAATGTAGCCATGGCAGCTCCGATATGCTCCTCGGCGGACGTGGTGTCGCTCCGCACAACACAGTACCAAGAGATCCAAGAGTTCGTATCAGATGTCTTGCGCATTGGGGTATTGCGCACTTGGAGTTCAGTGGGTGCCGCAAGTCAAGTTTGTAACTGCTTTCCTGCACTCGCTGCGCTCGCTCAGCAGGCTTTCACAGTCCAAGTTCTCTTGTGGTGCTGTGCAGCCCAGGGGCCTCAAGCATTTTGCTGCTTGCAGCCGCGATCCGCCAGAATGTCGACAAGGAGCTGGCCCCATTGCATGGAACTTTTCATGGCTCATGAACGGAGTGTCGTTGACTTTGCTTTCACAGAATGTTCGTCTCAGCAGGGACGGACGCTTGACCCAGTTCCTGCAGCTTTCGATGATCAGCTTGTGGGCTCCCAGCAGGAGCTCATGGCTGTGCCATGGACGGTGCACCGGTCTGGCACGTTCGGAGCTTCCGAGTTCCTCCGTGGGAGCTTCGCTCGCAGGTTTCGGCCCTGGGCCTCACGTTTTGTTTCTCCTGGCTCCTGGCTTCCAGGGTTCAACAAGGTGCTGGCATTCAGCGCCAGTTGAATTCATCTCCACTCTTGGCCTTCTTACTGGCAAAAGCCTCTTCAAATAAGGCCTGTAGTGCACCGAAGTTGTGTCGGAAGGCCCTCAGAGCTGTATAGATCTTGTGAGCACTCAAGAGACCCTGCATCGTAGAGGCAAAAAAAGATCCCTCTATGTCTATGCTTTAAAGGTGCAGTTGCGTGTTCCTGACTCTCAGGAACCGCGGAGGGAGCGAATCTGAGCTCGACCCCGAACGGCTGGCCCTGCATCTCTTCATAACTTGCACTTTGCTTGTTTTGTTTGATCGAGCTGTGTAGTCGATGTCGCTTGAAAGTACTTGAAAGGTATCGTCGGGGACCGGCCATCCGTCAGCCGGACTTAAGCAACCTGAGCGCTGGATGCCGTCGGCAGCTGGGAGGTCGGGGAACAGGTTTTGTAGGACTCTAGGACCGAGAGATCATCGAAGCCGAGAACCGCATGAACCAGTCGCACGCCTCTGGGCATCCAGGTCTCGTCGAGGACCTTAAGAAGAAATGCGCCGAGACACAGGACGAAGCGGCGGAAAAGGACCGCTAGCATCAGTACTGACATGACTTGGGTTCCGAGCTGCATGATGTCGTCTTTGTTTTCTTCAGTCGACGGCGAAGGCTTAGCTTCAGGGAACCCAATGCAGTCGACACAGAGAGCAGACTGTTCCAGTCTCTGCAACCACCAAACAGACTAAACGCACCGCAGCCAGTCTTCGTGGAGCTGCACTCCTTGCTCCAGGAGGTCATCTTCAGCTGTGAAACCAGTACGTGGGACCTTTTCACATGGGGGGAGGCCATGGGGCTGGAGGGTACAGCAGCCAAATGCCAAGCCTGAGGTGGGAATTGGAGATTGGCTGAGACAGGGGTCGGGGAGGACTTCGCATGAAGTTTCTTCGTCTGAGCTTGAGCGTCCAGTGCTCCAGTGCTCCAGGCCCTGGCGGAGGCCTTGAGCATCTCCAGCCCGGAGCTCGAGGCCCTGCGGCGAAGCGACGTCCCCGTCGAGGCAGAGGAGGCCCTGGAGAGGCCGTCTCACTGTGAGTGAGATTAGTGTTCAGTCCAAGGGAACAGCGGTTTCTCAGAAAAGGGGAGTAGGGTAGGCGCCCTTGTGCCCGCAGGTTGGCTTCGTGGTTTCAGCCACTCGCCAATGCGCACAGGGATGCGCTGCTTTGGGCGGGGTTTTGGGACGGAGAGCCAACGGGCCGAACCAATAAGACGGCCCTGTTGAAGTTCGCTGACTTGATGGAAAGACAGACACTTCATCCGAGCACCCCGCTCGGGAACCTCATCAGCAAGTGGGAAGATCTGAATCACTGCTACGACACCGGTACCAGGGATCTCATGAACAACTTTTGGAGCTTTGCCAGCCTCTCCTTCGTCGCCGGGTTAGCGCTCGTCCGGCAGCAAGGGGTTCTGGCCCTGGTCAACAAGGACATGCCACTTTCTGCCTTCTTGAGCACTGTTCATTTTTGTGCTTTGTCCTTGCCTCTTGCTCTTCGAAAGTCCGTGTGGTCTTGAGCCAAGGCGAGGGCCGCGCTGCCTTGGCGAGTCAGTGCTCGCGAAGCACGAAGTCCCCAGCATCGGCCTCGCGATCATCGAAGCTTACTGGGCCCCTCATATGGTACTGGTGGATCTGAAGGGTACCTGCAATGTCACCAGCAGTTTCTTGCAAGCGCAGCTGCTGCCATCAGTAGATAAATTGGAACGGCACTTCCTTGTTGACCTGAATTCCTTGGACTCCGTTCGACTCTTCAAGCCGTTTAAGAGGATGCGCTGGACTTGCGTCGACTGTGCAGAGGCCTCCGGCTGCAGCCTCGATGAGCGACTCGCGACCTTCCTCCAGAAGGAGCTGCTGTCGAAGCCGGACGGGATCTGACGTGACACGTACCGTACAAGTGTGCATGAACACTGAAGGTTGTGTGCGGCGGCAGGCATGTTCAAGAGAGTCCACACGCTGCGCAAGCACACAAGAAGAAAAAGACGCTGCGAGATACAGCGCTGTTGCAACGCTGTCAACAATGCAGGGGTGCGCGCTGGAGCTTGCAGGCAGCACAGACGCCCTCGTAAATCGCAGAGTTCTTGAACTCAGACGGAGCGCAACACTGAGGACGCTAAGAAGGCGAGAGTGCTGACACGATGGCGAAGAAAACCTTTGGTCCGAGCATAGGTCTTTCCACCAAGTAGTAAGCCACGGCAGATCGTGTAGATGTTTGGCTGAGTCTACATGCATTCCTCCCTTCTGTACAAATAGGCCATACAGGCCTCAAAGCTGTCCTCGGTGCCTTTGCAAGTGGCATCTTGAGCCTTTGTAAGCAGAATGAACTGGAGTTGAACGGTGACTTCCATGCATATGTCCCAGCCTGGGGTTCAAAAGTGTTAGGATTATAGTGCATAGCAGGTTTGGTCAGTCACTGACCATGAGGTACGTGGTCTAAATTGTTCATCACAAAGGTCCGACGCGCATCCTCACGATGTAGGTTTGTTGGCAGTAGAACTTTGGAGAAGCTTTGCAGAAGCGTGCCTCATCCGTGCAGCAAGCTTGTCGGCCTCACATCACACGCAGCAGTTCCTACGCTGCACTGGCAGTCAGCAATGGTCCGGTGGTGGCTTGCGTCGGCATTTGCTGGGGTTGCTGTGGGAGTGGATGACGCTTTCCCCTCAGTACATGCGCTGATTGGGCGCGTAGTTGGCCCAGATGCCAGCCAGAAGTTCACCTTGGAGGAGTTGACTACGGACTCAGAGGGTCGAGAGCAGATGTCTTTGCGAAGCGATGGGAAGCGGGTGGTTGTGGGTGGGACGAGCCCCATTGCAGCTGCGTCGGCCTTCAATTGGTACTTGAACGATGTTCTGAACACAACCTACGACTGGTCGACGTATCAAGTCATCCTTCCAGAGACCTTCCCGCTGCCAGCGACAGTCAGAAAGCCTCGGCTCGTGCAGTGGTCTTACCATTTGAACGTGTGTACGTATGGCTACAGCTTGGCCTTTGTGGATTGGGAGTACTGGCAGAAGCACATCGACTGGATGGCGATGCAAGGCATCAATCTTCCGTTGGCATTCATCGGCCAGGAACGAGTACTTCAACGGGCTTTCGCACGATTCAACATCACCTTTGAGGAGCTCCAACATTTCATTTCCGGACCAGCCTTCCTGCCGTGGTTCCGGATGGGGAACTTACAGGCTTGGGGTGGTCCGATTTCAGAGGCATGGATCGAGGATAGAGTCAAGTTACAAACGCAAATCCTTGGCCGAATGAGGCAGTTGGGTATGAAGGCGGCTTTGCCTGCTTTTGCCGGATTCGTCCCACCAGTCTTCGCGACCAAGTTCCCCAAGGCAAACCTCACGCACTCGGCAGACTGGAACCGCTTCCCCGACCCGTATGGAAGCGTTTCCTTGCTGGAACCTACAGACCCACTGTTCAAGCAAATTGGGCAGGCCTGGATTGAGGAACAGACGAAGTTGTACGGTACCGACCACATCTACCAAACTGACACCTACAACGAGATGAACCCCAGGTCCACGGACCTCACCTATTTAGCCTCCTCCTCCAAGGCCGTGATTGACGCGATGGAGGCGGTGGACAAAGACGCAGTGTGGCTGATGCAAGGCTTGGGGGTTGGGGTAAAAGGGTTTACCCGACCCCCCCCTTCAACCAGCCATGGCTGAAAAGGGTTCTTTGTGGTTGGTGAGGTCCGGTCAAGGGTTGAACAACATAATTATGCAGGCAGCCCAAAACAAAAGCCACCAAGGCTGGCTGTTCCTCTCCAGCTTTTGGTCCACCGACCGCATCAAGGCCTACCTGAGCGGAGTGGCCAACGAGAAGATGATCATCTTGGACTTGGCTACGCCTGCCAACCCGATTTGGTCCAAGACGAGCTCTTACTTTGGGAAGCCATTCGTGTTCAACACATTGCAGAATTTCGGGGGTCAGCAAGGTGTTACGGGGAATCTGCCGAAAATCGGAGATGGGTTCAAGAAAGCCTTAGCGGAGTCATGGATGACTGGTGTCGGAA
Source organism: Symbiodinium sp. clade A Y106 (assembly GCA_003297005.1). Lineage (NCBI taxonomy): Eukaryota > Dinophyceae > Suessiales > Symbiodiniaceae > Symbiodinium > Symbiodinium sp. clade A. Next base: position 153,945 of record BGNK01000701.1, read on the forward strand.
TTACCATGGAAGGGATGTGGACGAACTATGTCACCTACGACTTCACCCTGCTACAAGCTTGGGGTCGGGCCGGTGAGCCTGAAGACTTTGCTAAGACCTTTGGGGCTCGGAGGTACGGACGGGCGGCCTCCGAAATGGGAGCGAAGCTGTGGACGGATCTCTACCACTTGGCCTACACAGCCGGTGGCGAGCCAAGGTCTGGCTCGCTGGCAAGGCGCCCCTCTCTGACGCCAAAGCAGGAGCTCGAGCCGACGATGCGAATGCTGAGAACCCTTACAGCCGTGTCAGGCACTCCAGGCACCGGCACCCCGTCCTTCTGCTTTGGCTCCGTGTGGTCCGAGATGCTATCGCTTGCGCCCGAGGCGGCGTCTTCGAAGGCTTTCCGTTTTGATTTAGTCGATGTCGGCCGTGAGGTGCTCACAGAAGCTTTCGACCGAGAGCTTGCAAAGCTTGAGGAGGCTTCAGCTGCGAAGGATGCTGGGATGGCCGCTGCGGCACAGCAAACCATCCTAGCGGTTTTGGACGACTTGGATGCCTTGCTGTCCACAGACGAAAACTTTCTGCTTGGCCGTTGGTTGTCATGGGCGGAGCAGTGGGCGCACACAGACTCAGACCGCAAGCTCTTGCTCTTTAACGCTCGCAACCAACTCACCTTGTGGGGCCCAACAGGTCAGATCCTCGACTATGCCACGAAGTCCTGGGGAGGCTTGGTCAAAGGCTTTTTCCGGCCACGTTGGGAACTCTTTTGCCAAAAGGTCCTCGAGGCAGTTCAAGGTGGAAGATCCTGGACGCCCGCCGATCAAGAAGCCTTTGACAGTGATGTCTTGGCAAAGGTGGAGCTTCCCTGGCAGACTTCCACAGAGATGTATCCGAGCAAACCGACACGAGATGCCATCGAAGTCTCCAAGGCTTTGTACCAAAAGTACATAGGCTCCTTTGCGGCTGTTGTGTGAGCAAGTGCTGGAGCTTGACAGCGCCTGCGCATGCAGAGTATCAAAAGACGTCAGCCATTCTCAGGCATGTGCAATGTGGCAGACTCTTCCCAGACTAAGACCGGGGACGCGGGAATTCCATCGAGCCAGACAAACAGCCAGCTAACTTATAGGGCTATAGGGTTCGTAAAAGGGTTGGTGAGGGAACCGTGAACCAACCAATCACCCAGCCACAAGCAAACCAGAGTCGGATGATAAGCTCAGCCATGAGCTCTTGCCGACTTCCGGGTGCTCTCAGGAGCCACCACGCTTCGGCTCATCGAAGGCTTCTGAGCCTTCGAGGTCTTGAAGTAGGGCCTGTCGGGTTTAGAGGCCTCGGCGCTTGAGGATGCAAAGTGGACAGTGAAGGATCGGCGATATCAAGGCTTTTTTCTTCAGTTTTTTGCCGAGACTTCTGTGAGTGTCGTTAACCTTTTATCTTTGAGCCCTAAACAGTCAGCTGAAACCCGCTACCCTACCCGAATCCTGTGAGCCTTGAGCTTTATGAACCTTCAATCCCTTCGGAGACAAACCCTGAGCCTTCAAGCTCAGACCGTGCAGTCTGGAACCGCATATGCGTGAGGCGACAAGTTCCAGGCTTGTCAGCGCTGCTCAAGCGATGGATCGGCATGGGTGCCAATGAGCTTCAAGCGAACCGGGCAGCAACACTGGCACGAGCATGTGTCAGACAAGCACAAAACACAGAACAACAAGCCGCCAGTGCCGGTCGCCTTCCGCGCTATGCCATGCTGCCGCAGGTCTAAAGTGTGCCCCCCACGATCGCCAGAGCCTGCGACTGAATCGATGGCAGCAGTGGCAGAAGAGGCCGCAGTCACAGCTGAAGAGGCTGTAGCTTCGGCGGCTGAAGCACCGGTCTCTGTTGCACCCGAGCCCATGGGACCAAGTTAGGCCTTGAATATTTGTCATGGCATGCTTTGTAGGACAGCTCAGCCTAGTTTACCCAGTGGAAGACTCACCTCTCCGATGATGAGGATGCCTTAGAAGTGATCGTCACCAATGCTGTAAACCTGCATAAAAATTAATAAGGGGTCTTGGGGTCCAACCAGGAGGAGAAGAAGCTGGAAATCCTTTCGGCCACCAGCGGTGAGCTCCTGGTGACCTTGATGCTGCCCGCAAGCAGTCTCGTGAAAGACGTGAAGGCTTGGCCTGTCAACCACTCTCCGGTTTGGGTTTTTTTGGTTTCGCAGGGTTGAAGGTGCAGGGTCTAAGTCTAGGATTCATGGGGTAGAGTCTTGGCTTTAGAGCCTCGCTCAAAGGGTGTAGAAGAGGATGCAGCGGCGATCTTGCGTGTAGGACTCTCAGGAGACCCATTGTTGCCAACAGAGGGTCCGGAAACGACCGCCAGGGTTAGGGTTTAGGGGTTAGGGAACGTTAGGGAACAAAGAGTCTTCCCAAGCCAACCCCCCTGGTGCAAAGAAGTCATTGTTGCATGGCAAGAGCCTCAGTCTCTGAGTGTTTGCCAGGCGCAGCTGCAGTCCAAGCTGCCTGGCACTTTTTTTGCAAGCACAAGCTGCTGCAAGGTTTTTGTTTACGTGTATGCATCTACAAATATCATATCAGTATAAAATTAGCCAGTAGAGTAAGCATGCAGGTGTGTATATCATCGTCGTCTATGTTCACACAGTGTACACATGACATATGCACATGCGGGCAGATCTGCTCGGGGGGTGTATAGTATACCCTTGTAACTTCGTAAATCCCGGTCGATGCAGCCGTAGGCTGGGAATCGATGTCGAAATGCAGAAGCTCGTCACAGAGGAGGCGGTGCTCGAGGACGACCACCCTTTGCCTCTAGAGACTCTAGAGCCTGTCCATCAGCTCCGTCTCATCTGCACAACGCCAGAGTATGGCCTGGTGGCGGTGGAGGAGCAGGACACAAGGCCAAGTGGGTTTGAACAGCCATGTCCCTGCGAAAATATAACTTTGCGTTGTTTGGCGATGTTCTTTTCTTATTCCTGGTTTCGTCGAAGTCTCGCGGCATGTTTGCCGCAAACATTTCCGCGGGTGAGAAAGCTTCGGGAACCCGAGCCCCAGGTCACGCCGTGGGCCAGAGAAGCGCGGGAACGTGGCCTCAAAGACAAACGGCTTAGCGAAAGCCTTGGGCACGTCAGGAGACGTCCGAGAAGAAGGGGACACCACACACTACCACGTTCAATTGGAGGCCAGATCAGCGAAGCTCATGCCCCATGCTCTTACGGGCGGCTGTTCACGAGAAAGATCATGTTTAGTAGGAAAGGTTTGCTAGTAGTCTGCAGCATAGTCTTACTTTTCGGTTGGCTCTCGTCAAGAGGCCAGGTGCCTTTGACTCAACTGTCACTACAAGAGCACTGACGTAATCCAATCCAGTCAATGACATCGGTGAACCCCGTAGACTGAGTTCAAAAATCAGTTGCTCTTCTCTTTTCAGTGCTTCTGGCATCGGCTCTGAACCGTGCTCCAGGAAGCCTCAGGAACAAGACGGCATGAGACGTAGTTGTACTGGCTCCACATGCTAGGAAGTCATACCCGAAGACTCGGAAGACGGTTCGGACGACACTCTAGCAGCATCCGTCTTTCATCGGACAGGAATTTGCAGCTTCAAAAGCCTGTGTTGCACCAGCTTTTCTGCGAATGCAACCCTATGAGACACCACCAGGACCATCGTGTTTTCCTTGTCCTTCTGATCGTTTACACGACTAGTTTTAGCAGCGGTTGTACCAGAATCCAAGCATCTCTGAGCTCTCCCAAGTCCTGAAGTGTGTCTCGAAGCAGAAAAACCCTAAAGCGTACCAATATGGATTTCTTAGGCGACTTATACCTCAAGAAGCTAGAGATTGCAGGATCAGCCGTAAAGCAAACTCCTCGAATCTCCTCGAGGTGGTGGTGCCAGAGACCAAAGAGCAGCCGAAGCTTTTTTGGACCGAAATCACCAGCGGAATTGGGACGTGCAGCGTCTTCAGCTGCTACGTGGAGCCTGGAGCCAAAGCAACTTCGTTTTGCTCTTAGAGATTCGGTTTGGGCTCTTGGGTTTTAGGACTTGGGCAATGGGCTGGTTCAGGCAAGGTGTAGTGGCTCTGGGATTCTAACGCCTTAGTTATTATGTTGCTGAGACATAAGTGCAAAGTCCGTGATTCGAGACCGCACCACAACGGCGGTGTTGAAAGTGTCAGCAGGTATTTAATCTTCGATCAACCTGAAGCTTGGCATGCGGAACGGGCAGCAGAGACTTCGTACGTAACGGGCACGTGATTTGAGCCGTAGCATGCCCAGGTACTCCTGGCTTTGCCGGACGAAGCTTTCGCGCCCGTTCTGCCAGCAGAAAGGGTCTGGGTGCCGGTGATATATCCCATGGGACCCAAGTGTACATCAGGCTTTGCAAGCGGCAAAGGTCAGCCGCCCCGTGGGTTCCTTTCTCTGAACTGCTTGAGACCGCTACGGCCAGAGGACACAAGGGTCTTTAAGGCTTTTTTGCAAGGATACCAGAAGGCTTATCGGGGTACGACAGACGTACTTACCACTTTCTCCCTGACGCCTCGAACCTGTTGGGTTCCTGCTTCTCCGAATCAGCGCTTCCAGCAAACTAACATGCAGGACTGCGACTGGCAGAGCGTGACTGCGCCCAAACTCTACCGACTTTATTCTTGAGGCTGGCCATTGCTAGTTCGCTGACGATGTAAAATGTTGCCTAGAATGAGAAAAATCCGTATATATTTATATATATGTATACATATATATATCAATTCAAACTTCTTCCGCGATCTCATAAACTGAGGCAAAATTTAGATTGAAACAAAACCCCAAGATCTGGAAGATTGCACATGGTCATGAAATTAATTTCGATATTTCGAGCTTTTGACTTTAACTTGAAGCAGAAGATCATTCTCAACAATATTTGGACCCCAAGATATTAATAAGAAGGTTGAAAGCTATATTTAATAACAATGCCGCATCTCTAAAAAAAATATATAGATAGATGTGTATATATATATATATGAGCAGGTGTTTGGCGTTCCGGGCCCCCAAATGATATGGTCTGGTAGGGGGTAACATGGGGGAGGGGTCGAGGCCGTCGGAGCTGTAGCTGGAGAGGCGGCTAGAGGTCTTAGAGAGAGCTAGGATCGAATGAAAACTCGTATCTTAGATATACAATCTATAATACTTTCCGCTTAAATTATGAAAGCTAATACAGCGATGCTTTCATCACGAAAGCTAGTGGAATTAATCTTTCATTCTTATTAACGATAATTATATAATAGGGTCATTCTTAAAACGCGATAATTTCTTTTATAAATTAAAGAAAATAGGGGGGTCCTTAGCTTCTCCACTTCTCATTATAGCACGCATCTGCGCGAGATAACGGTAAAATCGATACGAATGATATTTCGAGTATGGGATTTATTATAAAAACTAATATATACGGTATGACTTTCATATAGGATTTCTATCATCGATTATAAGAAAATCTTAGGTTGGATTCTGGGGCACCGGAGGTCTATTTATGGATCTAATATGAGGTCGTATTGTTCTATTCTATGTCGAGTTTGATATACTCTCTGGCGCGCCCTAAAGTTATTTTCATATGGATTTAGTTGTTTTGGATCGTTTCCGTTGGATTTATTTCTTTAGTTCTGCGGGCTCTGTTTGTTGTCGGAGACCGAGATTTGTATTTATAACGAGCGTGGTGTGCCGACATTATAGGTTGGTTTTGAGGGGGAAAAAAATTAGAAACTGCTCGGAGGGAGAATGGATTTTAGATAGAAATCGAATGTAAAAGTTGAACTTCCAGCACTAAAGCAGAAATAAAAGAAATTCCGTTGAATCCTGGCCTGCCGTGTAGTCAGGACCTTGGATTGTATTAAGAAAATTAGAAATTATAAATGTTGTGCTTGTTAGTTCTCCGTGTCGAGATCTGCCTTTAGCCTCGCTACGAGGGGTCTGTACATACTACCACCTCTACATTGAAAAGTAGCCTGTGTGGTAGTGAGACATAAAGAAGTAGGAGTCCTGAGGCTCCATTAAGTTCTTCTGATACTGCTGATATGCGTGGCGGAGTTCCTCCTGCCCTTATTAAATTCGTGATGATCACTTCTCTTGTGCCGGGGTGTGCCATTGTGGCCATCATAATCTTCGGTAGTTGACCTGTGTTCGAGGGAGTTACTCCACTCGAAAGATTTGGAGGTGCACCGCTTTCCGGGCCTGGAGCAGAAGTTAGATGAGAGGTCAGTCCGCTGCATTCACTGGGATAGGTGGAGGAGGACCTTTGGGCGCTCCCGACCCTCTATTCGGAGCTTCTTCCCTGTCTGAGTTCTCGATCTCATCGTTGGAATTTGACAAGCGAGTCATACGTCCTTGACGATTCATTGGCGGTGGTGTTTTTGAGGCTGCTTTATCGGTGCTGCGCTTCGGCGTCTCTGGTATGATCTAAGAGTGACTTGAGAGGGTTGAGGCTGAGCTAGGCTAGCTTGCTTATTCTTTGAAGTGGAAAATAGGCAGGCGGCAGACGTTCAGGTTCCAACATGCCTCAGAGCTGCTGCGCTGCAATAATCTGAGAGTCTCACTCGCTTCATTTCGTCGATACCTTGGTCTCAATTCCTCATGCTGTTATTACAGTTCAATGCTGGTATCTGACTTCTGCTGCAGCTATTTTCGGTGCTAGCAGATAATTTCTCGGTTCTCCAGGGAGTGACTCCACTAGATTGGCCAGGAAGTACTTCTACTGGACTTGAGTTTTCTGCTGTAGTCTCGCGCTAAACAAGGAAGCTCCGTGTAGTGCTGTCTGCAGCGGATTCGCTGAGACAAAGGACATGGCGGCACCTCGTGGGCCAATCATTCGCAGTCTCACAAAGGGTGTCAAGTAGCTTTGAAGCCAATTTTTACATTTGTCTTGCACACAAGTGCTCAAGCTTGCAGTGCTTGAAGAGGGGAACTGTGCCCCCTCGGAGCCTAACCTCTTTTTGCAAAGGGTCGCAGGGCCAGCTTTTGAGGGTATTCGTTGTCCAAGTCGCCGTACCACACACCAGCTTCAAGCTAGTGTGCGCAGCTCTAGTACTGTGATTACACAACAGCGGGATATAGATATGCAAACACTGAAACTTCATCGCTACGTGGTTGCAATGCAATGCAAACGCTGTAGTGTCATGCCCGTTTTCTGCCGGATAATGGCCACTCTTGCCTTTTGACCTGCTCGTCCTTTGCCTCGGCCGCCTCCAGTTTTCCCTCCTGATTTACCATCTCTGCTGCCAGACGAACGCCCCCTCCTCGTTGTCTTTTTGAGGGAGAATCTCCATTCGATGACATCATGTCTCCTCTCCTTGGCGCATTTGTGTCATCCATGGCAGCTTTTAGGAATAAATCTTGTAGGGATATGGGGAGAAACTCCGCCTACTATGCCGAGTTGTCCTGAGCCTTCTGCTTCTCCAGAAACAGAATGTAGCAGTTTTCCTCAAAGATAGCATCTGTGAGGGGCCTACTGACAGGTGGCTGTGAGCCATCACCAAGATGCCATTGACCTGCCCTTCCCATTAAGGTTCGATAGTGGCCTGAGGGGTCTCGGAGCCGATATGCAAGATCGCTGACCTGAGGCAGTATGTGTGAGATGACACTGCTGTGTCAAATCCACTAAAGACTGGGAGAGAAACCGTCTTTGCAAGCGTAATATGGTCTCGTATTTTTGCTCTGTCTACGAACCTCGGCAGCGTTACACAGATTGTGGGTGTCGGCTGGAGAAGGGCATGTACTTTGGTTTGGTACGCCCAGGCGTCAATTATCTGTTGCAACGTCGAACTCACCTGGGAGTCAATGTGAATGGACGTAGTCCCTTCCTCGTCTTCGGACGGCGGATCGTGTTTCCCAACTACCAAGAGAAAGCGACTGAAGATTGTAAAAGACTCGTAGAAGGAATTCAGATGCATCATGCTGCCTACCATCGAATATCCAACCTGCTGTGATTTGGTTGAATGTGGAGTGTTCTGGGGCAATTCTAATTAGCTTGTTGATTCGATCGACTTCTTGAAGCGGACCGTTTCTGAATTCCTGGGAGGTCCAGTTCAGACTCTGAAGAGACGAGTTGGCATAACAATGGTTCCTCGTATTGGCCAGGAGTAGAAATTCCTCCACTCCAACACAAAGACCGAAGACGAGAGCCCTAGCTGTGTGTTGGCTTGTTTCAGGTCTCGGGGGCCCGGGGACTGGGTCTTGGGTCTTGGTTCATACTGCCGGGGCTGGGTGTCGAGCTGTTGCCTGATAACTTCCTATAAGATATGAGCCTGCAACAGAGGCACACATGGTTGCGCATGTCGTCCTGGTGCATCAATTTTGTTTCTGCAGTACCTGCAGGCCTCGCCTTTATGTAGGAAGATCCTGAATTGCTGGAGTCGGGGTTGAATCAACTTATTCAGCTGGTTCATGGCTCCAGGATGTTGTTTGTTGAGGTGTTGCTTCGCTCCTTTCTATCAAGAAAGGAGCTGTCCATATAGCATGCAGCTTTCCATGAACCTTATTTCTGGCTGTTGCTTCTGGATCCCTCGTCGCTGCTTCTTGAAGCTATCTTATCTGGTTCTGCTGACCCAAGATCTCCGTTGGTAATTCTTCCTGCTGTCGATGCAACAGTTCATTCCTGGGGCATGTGGAGGCTTCAACGTGTTTTCTAAGATAGAAGAAAACAAGCAAAGGTCTGATGGCAGGCGCTGCAAGTTGCAGAGCCAGCAGTTGTGTCCTTCTTCGGATCGAATTTCGGACCCTATAGAGTAATGACTTTGTCTGGGTGCGCCTTATGCATATGTCTGGGAAGCGCCCCTGTTCCGGTCAGCATGGCTCCGCAATCTGCATAGGTGATGAGCTTGTCTGCCTGTGACGCATGTTCATCCTCAGTGGCAGAAAGCTAGGGCAGCAGACAATCTTTCCGCTCTCGGTAGACATAATGGAGTCAATAAGGAATCTGACTTTGCTTGTCTTTTGATGAACTGAGACAGGCACCTCTGTAGCTGAAGCTGTGCCGTGGGAAATTTCTGTCTCCGGAGCAGCTCCTGGTTGGTCTCCCTCGTTTCCTGGGAGTAGCTCCGCAGCACAAAACGAAGTTGATACATCATGTGTGCTTGCAGCTTGCTCAGGCCCTGTTACGTGAGTCCAATATGTAAGGAGTACAACGCCGATGCCCAGGCCGTAATTGTCCAGATGGACCTTCGGCGTTTTTCGGAGATAGCTCTGCGGTTACGAACAGCGTGCTCTACCTCCCCTATTGCTATCTTGCTTGCAGAGATGCGATGCTTCAGTGTTTTCATCTCATAACCGCGATAGGAGAGAATGATGCCGAGATAGGGGACTTGATTTTTGCGGGAGATTAGTCTTCCCGAGGGAAGCTCCACATATTTTATGCCGTCTTCTGTGTTAAACAGCTGGTGTGGGATCGTCTGAGCTCATCCTCCGTGCAATTGGATCAAAAGTGCGGACTTATTGGGATTGACTTTGAATTCGAGCTCAACGAGCTGGTCCAGCAGCAGGTCGCAGATGCCTAAAATTTTATGCAGCTCTTCTGGGCTTTCAAAGTGAGCTTGAAGCAGGCTGTCATCAGCGTACATTGAGAGCATCCTGGCTAGATCATCCGCTGAGATCTGTTGTGCCAGCCTTCGAAATAGGAGGCCAGTCGCAAATGCAAATAGGGATGGTGCGAGTTTACATCCCTATTTTATGCCACGCTTGGTTGCAATGCTGAACGAGTGATCTGAGGCTGTCATTTTATAGAGGGCTTTGATATGAAGGAGGACGACGATTTCTACAAGCAAGGGATCCGCCATTTCTACCTCTAGTGCCTCTCTCAATCGGACTCTGTCGATCGTGTCAAAGGCTTTGCTCATGTCTACGCTTAGGGTGAGGCTGCCTTTGAGCTTGAGACCTCCGTAGCCTCTACCCACAGCTATTTCTGGCTTCGTCTACATGTGTTAGAGCCTTGCAGATCGCTTCCTCCGTTCTCCGACCGGGAACGAACCCGAATTGGGTCACTCCGGTCATGGCAGATTTCAACGTCCCTTTGAATCTTTTTCGAACGAGTCTTGCTAGGATCTTGCCCTCAGGGCTATAATTCCTATTGATCTCAACGAGGAAGGCTTGTCCGGCTTTTGGGAAGCCAGGATATCGGAGAGGATGTCATTTTATCTGACAGGACTCCTTGGTTGATCTCCTGATTAAGCAGATCTTCAATATACTGGTATGCCTGTGCTCCAAGAGACCTCCAGGCAATCTCCGGCGGGCTGTCCTTTGGAACAGCCTTCCCTAATTTGATTGACTTGAGCTGTTCCCTGACTTCTGCGGCTGTGACCGAAAGGTTCCCCTTAGCTCCTTTGAGAGGAAAATCCTCCCCAGAGCCGAGTAGCTCCTTCGAGAATTGCTCAAGCTGCTTCCTTTCCTCGTCCGACGTTAGGAAGCGTCCTTATGAATCTCTCAGTTGGACGCGTTCCTGAGGCTTGCATGCACGAAAGCGACGGATGACCTTATAGAGCGAGTGACTACCATCCTGCTTGGATTTGTGGACTGCTTGTGCTAATTGCTCGTCAATCTCGTGTTGCCTTCTTTCCTTCTTGCGTTGCTTAGCCTGGCGGGCTTGCTTGCTTTGCGAGGCGTGCGATTGCCAGCACTTGAAAACCATGAGCTTCTTGAGAGCAGGGTGTAGATCTACTAGAGCCTGGAGAGTATTCGGAATGGCTCGCAATGCCATCCTTGTCTCCCAAACGCTGGTGTCTATGTTGATTATGGCTAGCCTGACTTTGGGAAATTGCTCTCTAAGAGCTATGGCCATGGCTTCTCTAAGCGAGCTCCATGAAGTGTTTCGCTTATTCAGTTTGCTGTCGATTTAGCTCCTAAAGGCATCGATGCTGTCCGATTTAAGTCTATAGATGCCTTCCATTAGAAATTGATCGTAGTCCTTTGTTTTATCCGCGGGGTAGCTCCTGCTATGTTGTACGGATCCCAGCAAAGGGAAGTGTCGACTGCCGTCTCTCCACTGAGCTACCGGAAAGGAGCGCTGAGGCTGGTACTGCTTGCCCGGGCCTTAGGACTGCGTGAGCCTGACGAAGGCATAGTCAATCAGGGTAATAGAGCTGTCCTGGATATGAGTCGTAGGCCGCTTCACTCCCCAGGTGTTAATCGTAACAAATTGATGCTCCTCGAGCATCTTCTATAGGTCCTTTGATCCCCTGCGACCAAGGCGGCACGACTGGATTGTGCAGGGGCCTACATGCTTCATATCTGTTTTGAGAGATATGTTGAAGTCTTCTAGCACTAGGAGGGTGTTCCGATGTGGTATGGCTCGGAGCGAGTTGCTAGGGAGTCCAGGATCTATTTTCTCAGCTTTTTATTATTTACTAGGGATTCCCTATGGATCTCCAGACATACTGGTGGCAGCTAAAGACGTCCAGCGAGACGTCCTCCCCTGGTACTCGCACTTGCAGTACTCGTCCTGGAACCACTTCATTGAGTCGGAGAGCCTGCTGCCGACACAGTGAGGAGTGGACCATCACTGGAACTCCGGCCCCTTTCTCTTCCGTTGATCCCGAGCTTATTACATGCCAGTCGTCTTTGGAGAACTGCCAACTGCCTCGCCAGTGTGTTTCTTGAATAGCGACTAGCTTGACGGAGCGGTATTCTGAAATTTTAGCACGGAGAGGAACTCTTCCTATGCCGCTGTTGTTAGAGAACCTGCATTCCACGATAGACAAGTCACTTGCTTATGCTGAAGATGAGCTGATGGCTTGAATTGTGCCTTCTTTGTTGAGGGCAGCAATTGAGTTGGAGCACCTCCGAGTTCAGATAGCGTCATGTGTCTTCCTGTATAGATTGCGGTGCCATCTTGTAGAGCTTTGCGTAGTGCCTTCTGACTGATGTGAGCGTTTTCCTTTCTCTTTGGGAATAGATTGATATTTGAACGATTCACAAAGCTGTTTCGCCGAGCTCATGTTGAGCTCAACTCCTGTCGGTATCGCAAGATCGACAACCCTCACCTCTGGGAGCAAGTAGATTTGTCTATAAGTCTCAAAGCTCCCGCCCGGACTTGGGACCGGGACAGCTCAGGCGCTGGCGAATACCATGGCAAGTAAGGAAGAGGCAAACTGTACTAGCCTAGCCTGACCTTACCTGAGCCGAGAGGCTTAGACAACAACAACGGCAGCTGCAACCACAACACCAACAGCGACAGCATCGATAACGAAGAAATCAGCTGGAACAATTACGACTACCGGAACAGCAGCTGTATTGCGGCAGACTCTAAGCCGTCTCTGTCTCTGTCTGTCTTCTTTTTTGTCTCTTTGCCTTTGTGTTTCTGTTTTTTGTGCCTCTATCTCTCTGATTCTCTTTGTCTATCTGATCTCTCTATTATTTTATCTCTCTATTTCTCTCTCTAGCTCTCTCTCTCTCTCTCATGGTCTCGATGTCGATCTCAGAGAGAGCAGAAAGAATAGAGAGAATAGGGAGAGAATATAGAAAAATATAGCAGGGCGTAGAAAGCATCCAGAGAAAGCGTAGGAGAGAGCATAGAGAGAATATAGAGAGAACATAGAGCGAACGTAGAGAACGCATAAGCATATGGCTAATAGAGATAGAGATAGAGAGAGACCGAAATAAAGAGAATGAGAGAGAGAGAGAGAGCTAGAGAGAACGAAATAGAGAGAAAGAGAAAGAAAGAGATATCTATAAAAGAGAAAAATAGAGGCAGGAAGAGATAATGAGAGATAAAGAACTAGAGAGACATAGAGAGAAATATAATGAGAGATATAGAGAGGGATGCCGAGAGAGAGACGTAGAGAGAGATACAGAGAGAGATATAGAGAGAGAGATAGAAAGAGAGATAAATATAATAGAGAGAGAATAGAAAGAGCAGAGAGAGAGAAGAGAGAGCAGAGAGAATAGAGAGAGCCCAGAGAGCAACAACGAGAATGGAGAGAATATAAGAAATAGAAAAAGCTTTCTGGGAATTATATAGACCATTGAAGGATGGGGTCTATTACTTCTGGCTATTTGATTCTTTTTTTCTTGTATTTGAGCCGCGGCATACCATAAAAGGAATTCTGACCACAATGATAAATGTGATGATAATGGTAACGATACCGACGATATCGAGCACGACGATATCTAATCCAAACCTTCCGATTCTCCTTCTAATATCAATATATTTAGGTCAATTAGTTTTCATGCCCTCGGCGCTGCCTTTCCAATCTAATATCTATTCTAAAATCGATTAATACTGGAAATCACGATTTGGCGAGAACGAATATATTTATTTAGCATCTTTTTCTATCGATTCATTAAGAGATTTTTTATGGAAATAAGATAATTATTTGATTGATTGGCATAGATTTTTTCTTTTATTTATTTGTGTATTATCGACGCATTCTATTCGAGAAGATATTATAATTGATAATAAAGAATACAATCTCGATCATTTTTAATTGATAAAATAAGAATATATTTTTCTATATTCTTACTATTAACCAATAGAAATAATCGAATCTAAAAATTAAATATATAAATCTATTGTCTCAATAGATGATCTCGCTATCGATAGAAAAAGATAAATGAAATCTTAAATAAATACTCTTATCTATTTATATTTCATTCCATAATCTCTGTGTTTGAACTATGAATATATCTTTAAATATATTCAATAAAGTTATCCGTATTTCTCATCGATATATTTTCCCATTGCACTCAATATTTCGACAATAATTCGAATGATAAAGATTGGAATATGAAATAAACGATTACGAAATCCGAGGCAAAATAGCGGAAGTTCTTATATGAACTAGGTTTCAAGAAAGATAATATAATCAATAATATGTCGATTCTTAATTTTGAAATATTTATAATGATGAAAGATTTATATATTCTATATATAAGAAAAATTGTTTGAATCATTTTAAATAAATTCTGAGATTTTTTGAATTTGAAAAATATCTAGATAATATTATATATTAATGAGAATAGTCTTATTCTATATAAATATGAATATATATGAATATTAATATTAAGTCGATATAGAAATTCTAGTATATCTTAAAAATTCATTTCAGATATAGATATCTCAATTATAATTATAATTATTGAATTAATAGATTTTAGATCCCTATATATATATGAATTATTGATATAACTAAATAAATCATATTTTCTTTTATATATAATTTTACGTGATATGGATCTTCTCCCTATAATCTATATTGCAAGATCAGTCACTTTCCCTTCAGATAGAAAATCGTCTCTCTTTTTTGTGATGAATCATTGACATGATCTTAGATTTAGACTGATCTATTGAAAATATTAAAATAGATATATATATATATATATTCTATTCGATAAGAAATTAGGGGGAATTTAGAATCTAGATTTTATAAAGATAATCTTAATTTATATTCTTTTTCAATTTTTGAAAGTCTTAAGGGGGCCGGGTCGTAGAATAAAAATTAGCTGCACAAATTATATTGATATTCAGAAGAGAATCAGTAGATTTGGATTAATTCCCCGCCGTACTTGATATTATCGATCATTATCATTATTGCTAATCTTGTCATGATTATTAATATTCCTTTCTATATATTAAGAAGAAAAAATATAATATCAAGATATAATATTCATATTTTTCTATAAATTCAAAGTAGTCTTTATATCAATATAAGCTCCACATATAGAGAGAGAAAGAGAAGAGAAATAGACAGAGATAAAGATAGAGACGACAAAAATTCTCCCGTGAAAAGCTTCATCTTTCTGGAAATATTTTCTTCGCGGACTATTATTTTCCTTTCGTGGGATTTTCGCTCTCATTTTCGCGCAACATGTTTGAGGTGGTAGTAGCAGTAGCCAGGTTGCAATAACCGACAGGTAGTAGTAGCAGTAGCCAGGCTGCAATAACCGACTCCAAGTGGTGGGCCATGGCGTGCGCCATGGCCTTCAAACGAGGAGGTTTCTTTCGTAATATAAAATCTATCCTTTCTACCAATATAAATAGAAACCTCTTCTTTTCTCTCGTTTTGCTTCTCCTTTTTCTTTTCTCTCTCTATTCTTTCTCTCTCTTCTTCTTTCTTCTCTCTCCTTTTTCTTCTCTCTTCTCATCTCTCTTTCTCTTCTCTCTCCTCTCATCTCTCAGTTCTCATTATTATTATTACCGTTGCGACCGTTATTCTTATCGTTGTTATCGTTATTATTATTTAATATTATTATTATTAGCATTATCTTTATAGCCTCCATATAAACGCGCAAAAACCGAGCAAGCATTTGTATTGGTTTTTACGATAATTCCTATATTAGAAGTATCCTTTGCATGGGAAGCGCCGAAATTTTATTAAATTATGAAAGCGCCTTTTCGTATCAATATCGTCATTACAGTGACGTTGTCGTTGTTGTTATTGCTGTTGCTGGTGATGTTATCGTTAGTAACGTTGCAGTCATTATTATAGTAGTTGTTGTTATGACGAGTTGTTGTTATTGTTGTTGCTGCTATTCTTATTATTGTGTTAGCTCCGTCATGACGTAAATACGTAAAACCAATATGACATTTATATCGCTATTTCCGATATTTTCTACGCTCGAAGTGCCCGTGGCATCGATTCGTGCTAGCGACGGTGTTGTTTCTATCGTTATTGTTGTTAGTTCTAACGCAATTGCGGTTGTAGCAGTTGTTATTATGGCCGCTGTTGTTGGTAGGTGTTGACATCATTGACGTTATTATTATTATTGCCATTGTTGTTGCTGTTGTTGCTGTTGTTGCTATTACCATGGGGCCCAAAAAATCTTTGAGTTATACAATCAATACAGGGTTTTGGACAAGTCCTATCCCTATTATTAACGTAGATAGAAATAAAAGCACAGTTACACTGGTTTTCGTGAAAGGAGCTCCTTACCTCTTCTGTCAATCCCCTCAAAATTTTCCAAGAATATTTTAATTAATCAAAAAGTCAATAAATTTCCAATTTTTTGGGCATCCAACATCTTGTATCTCCTTTTAGAGTCACCTTATATAATCGTAATTCGGATTCCGCCAAGTCTCCATATCCTTGCAAGCTGACATTCATTTTTTCTCACCCTCTGCCTCTCATCGACTCCCTGTCCTGGAACATCTCGCCGGTCGCCATGCCACAAGAAAACCCGCGTAACTTGTTCTCTAGCTAGCTCGGGGGGCTTGGTTGAGCGCTTACGGCTATCAGAGCTCTGCCCCACTGCTGCATGCTAACTTATCAAGCAACATCAGGACGCCCAACGAACTTGACAGCCGAGCCTATGCTGCCCAGAACCAAAAAAAATCCATGTCTAAACATGCACATATGACATACAAGACAACGCTTCCGAATTTGGAGAGGGAGGGAGAGAGGCAGACTGAACACAGTTCTTGCTATCCTTTCGGGTTACATTCGGAAGCAGGGCAAAGATTGGGATTGGGATCCAATTTGGTTCAGACATAGGACCTAGCATCCTGCCGAACACCATGCGAGCGATCCTAAACGCTTCTGGCTGCAGTGGGAAACGGCTCTCCTCTACGAGCATAGATTCCATCGCCAAATAGAGGTCAAAGATTCTGACTATACTAGCACCGAGGCATAGACTCCCGAATGCCACATTCTTACCAGTACGGGACCCCGGGATGTGCATCTCCGAAGCTTCCCCACGGCAGACATAAGGAAAATGAAAGAACCCTTTGTTGCGCCGAAGCCAGGAGCCGTGCTCCAGGATTACACATATATAGAGATATATAGAAATATATATAGATATACAAATATGTATATATATATATATATGTGTATCTAAATATGTATCTAAATATGTATCTAAATATGTATATAAATATGTATATATACACATAACATATCAATATAACTAATATAAATATATTGCCTAATTCCAAGAGAGCTTTTCTTGGTCTCTTGCTTCGGAGCTCCTTGTCTCCTGCAAGCATTCCCCCGGCCTCGCAGAGATGGAACAGAGCTCGGAGCTCCTTTGTCGCCTTTAAAAAATGGGGATTGGCCGTGGCTGCGGATCTAGTGATCGAGTGGGATCTCGCGCGTCGTTCCTCCATGCCGGCGCGCGATTACATCCCAGACCCTGCATGGACGACAGTGGATAGGGTTTAGGGTTTAGGGAGAGGCGTGATGCCCATTCCCGATAGACTCGAAAGACTCCTATCGCAAGAGATTATCACTGCTGCCACAGCCCCTCTAGCATCAAATGGAGGCCAGCAGTGAAGCACGGAGACTGCTGCGCACCAGCTCGCAGAATATGTTTTGCTGATGTCTCTTGTCTGTTTTTGTATCAACTCGCCACTCGACCGACGGTAGACAAAAACGGCCCTGGGCAGCGACACGTACACATGCTTGCTCCATATGCTGTTAAAGGTACGATTGACGGCGCGTCAGAACTAGAACTAATAAACGAAAGCGCGTGCGTGCAGTGAACACGAGCAATCTCGAGGAAGCATGCGCAGCAGTCCCTCACGCATGCAGCGTGGATGTACAAAACACCCTTTCGGTGTCTTCCACAAGCGGCTATGGCAGAACCCGTTTCTGTTTCAGATCACCTGCGAGGACATCTTGGTCTCAATAAGTTTCCATGATCTCATTTTTGGTTTCAGGTATGTTCCAGCACCTTGTGGTGCCCGCCTAAGTAAAAACTGGCTGTCCGCCTTAGAGCTTCTTTCGGAAATACCGTTGACCACGGCGAGCTACGCAAGCATTGTAGTGTGTTCAGGTCGTGGAAGGCTGCCACTAGTGACCCTAATGCTACCCTGGAGCGATTCCACCTACTAGCGAGACTGTTGTTGCTCCTGCAGTCCTGATGGCGGCGAGGAGAACCATAACCCTATGCGCCAAAAGGATAGGGAGCAGGATAAGGCTGAATGTAGGTGAATCTTGAACCTGCTGTTGGTGGTGCAAGCGATAGCAGGAGTGCCAGCAATGCACAACTTTTCGGAGCTGGTGCCTCGAGTAAGGAGATATCTCAGGATCTTCCTGCTAAACTTTGAGAAGCGGCTCCTTGAAGGAAGCTCTCTTCTAGCTCCACATGATGCTAAAATCGATCTCCCAGGCAGATCCTTTGGAATCCTGGGTCAGGAAGATATCAGTGATCAAGCATCACCTGGGGATCTACTTACCCCTCCAGGCGCTTCTTGCCGATCTTGTAGCCGGCAAAGAATGTGAGGCCCAAGACTGCGGCTTGCACAAGACCTTGCCGAAGGGCCAGTCTCACTTCGTGTCCACAAAAGCAAGCATGGGACCATAGAACCTGAATAATGGAAACTTAGCCCCCTTTTCTTGGGCAAACGGTGCCATAGACTTGACCTGAGATGCGGTGTGCAACGCGGAAGCCCAGGGCCTGTCGTGCCTTGGCGGCCTCTGCCACAGAGGACCATTTCCTGAGCTTTCAGGGTATCTTAAATTAATGCGTCACAGCCAGGTCCGGGCAAGGGGAGCACTGGAAAGTTTCTTGGGTCGCGGTTGGTCGAGATCTTTGTTGATCTCGAAGCAGGTCATTGCTTCGAGGCGTGACTTGCTGCAGTAGTCCGAAGTTCATGGCCCCTGCAACACACCCGAGCATCTGCAAAGCTTGCAATGCGGAAACATAGTTCCCAATCACATGTCGAAGCTGAGATTCCGGTCATCCTTCTTCGCATCGCTAAGCACACTGATGCGCAGGAGCACAGCGAGCACCACCAAGCCCATTTTCCAGAGGTTGCCGCTCCTCGGCTCTGTGAAACACACACAGCCAGGTGTCCGTGTCTACTCTCTTTTGTGTGTGCGTGTATTAAAAAGGAAAATGTGTGTGTGTGTGGGTGTGTGTGGGTGGGTGGGTGTGGGTGGGTGTGGGTGGGTGGGTGNTGTGTGTGTGTAAATACATGTTTATGTATTGACACATATATGTATAGTGTGTGTCATATAAATGAATGTACAGACAAATAGACGGATGAATCGATAGAAAACCAGATAGATGGAGACATACATATGCATGTAAACATGGCAGACATACGCAGAGAAACCACCCAACAAGAAACACAATTCAAGAAGCAGTCAAACACACACGATAATGAGTGCGTGTGTGGGCGCGGCATCCCGGAACCCAGAAGACATCACAAGTTCCTGTTGCTTTATACCTGTATGCTTACAGCAGCGGATGCCTTCTGTCATACACTAAAGTCTCAAGATGCACGCAGAGCCTACACGTACATACATACATACATACATACACCTGTACAGGCGGAGAAGAGAGAGAGAGAGAGAGAGAGAGCGAGGGAGGGAGGGAGGGAGGGAGGGAGGGAGAGGAGAGAGAGAGCGAGAGATGTATACAGAGTTCCTAAACTCGTGGAGACCCGCGAGACATATGCATCGTAAAGTTTGTACGTCTAGATGGATTCTGACGTTCCCAGGTCCGAGGAGCTCCACCCTCTGGGCGATCCAGCTCACGGCGTGGGCTTCCGGCAGCCAGGTCTCGGTGAACTTCGCGCCTTCCGTCGGGAACGAGTTCGGATCTGGGGGGGTGTCTTGTAGGTTTGGCGTTTCGGCTTTCAGCTGTTGGCATTGCGGGCTGTTGAATTTGAGGCATGGGCATTGGATCCCTTGTTTTCATCGCAACTACTAGAACGTGCTACAACACGATAGTACTGCATACAATGCGGTGTACTAGAACGGACAAAATCTAGACCTAATTTAACATACGAGCCATAAACCCTAAACCTCGAAACTCCAAGGCCCTACATCCCGAAGAGCTTTATAAACCCTATGACCCTAAACGCGAAAACCCCCAAGGGCGTAAACTGTACCTGCAACCCCTAAGCATTTATTTCCAAGGCCGCTGCAACCCCCAGGCCTTAAACTCTGAGACCCTCAACCTTAAATACTGAACCTAAACCCCTAATTAAGCCCGGCAACCCTAAACAATCCCGAAGGCCCTAAACCCAAAGAGCCTGAACCTTCAGGCCACAAAAACACTAAAAACTCCGAAGGCCCTACACCCGAAACCGGCTACTCTCGAGCATCATGATAAACAAGAGAACCAGTATAGAACAGTTGGGAGAACCTCAAGACCCATTCTGATTATTCGGGTCCCTTTCCTACACCCCAAACGAACCCTAATCCCAAACCCATAAACCTAAACATGTACTTTTCAAGCGCGATCAAACCCTTTTTTCAAGACATGTATGCAATCTTCTAAAGCCCATACAAGCCAGCCTGCCCAGCCGAAGTCCCGACCCTGTGAGTCTGCAGCCGCCTTACACATAAAAAAAGGGAGCACGATAGGGTATCGTCAACTATGTTTTTGGCTCGTAATCTGAATTCTTGTAGTGCTCTTGCAACTTGTCATTAGGGCGGGTCTCGGGTTCCGTGTTCCGGGTGCCACGGTCCGGGTCTCGGTTCGGGTTTCGGGTAGCGGAGTTCTGTCCCGTTCAAAGCCGGAACCCGGCCGCGACCCGGAATTCAGGATCCGTTGCTGCTCTTCTTGCTATTGTTGCTGTTGTCGTTGTCATTGTTGCCGTCGTCGTTGCTGTTGCTGTGGCTGTGGCAAAAGCACAACAGCACAACAGCACCGCAGCCACAGCAACAGCAACAGCACCAATAACCACAACCACAGCAACAACAGCAACAGCAGCAACAACCGTAACAGTAACCACATCACCTACAACACGTACAACACCTACTGCAACTTCAACGAGTACAGTACCTGCAACACCTGCAGTCATTACAGCAACTGCAGCAACAACAACTACTACTACTGCTACTACTGCTACTACTACTACTACTACTAAGGGTCTCGGCTGGAACACTGGAGGCAGCGAGGTAGGCAGCTCGTAGAGCATGGCCGGTGCGGTGTTGCTCACTTTTCTGCCAGTTCTTTACGCTATGATGAACGCTGCTGATGCATTTACGAACTCAGTTCCGCCGGACGTGTCCCAAGTCCCGTCGTTCCTTGATATCCCTGAAGAAAACCAAGAAGCCGATCAGGGAACAGACCCGAGGGTTGGGTGGTCCACCACCAGCCACGTGCATGCAGACGCGCTGCGGCTATGGGCCAAACAACGCACAGGGCTGATAGTAACTGCCGATCCAGATCATCGCTACAGCGGAGTGGCAATGGCCATTTCTGCCCGTGTCTGCTGCAGCACTGATATCACTTTCTGCTCCTGGATCCCAGGCCGGCTTCTTCATGTAAAGTGTGAGGGGCAGCTTGTTACGCTGGATTTGGTTGGGGTATGTCAGTGGGATCGTCAAGATGATAAGAAAGCTGGCACCGATTCAAAGCGGCATTTACTCTGGACACAGATGGGTCGGCTGATGATTAAACTTCCTCGTCGCAACTTGCTGGTGCTTCTTGGTGATTTTAACACTCCGGTAGAACATCTGGCGGGGCATGTAGGTCGTGGTGTGCTTGCCTCACGTACCAGAGGAGCGGACGAGGACCTGCAACAGCTGCTGCAAGTACATGGACTGGTGATGTTAAACACGTGGAAGAGAGCAGGACCGACACACACGGCTACTTTCCTCAACAGGGATGTTTGTACACAAATTGATTTTGCGGCAGTGCGCAAGGAAGCTGCGGATCGGCTCGCGCGGGAAGCAGCGCCTACAGCCTTAAACCTTGCGCCGTGGCGGCTAGGACCGCGGCACGGACCTGCTGTGGCAACCGTGCCATGGGTTGCGGGTTGGAGGCTTCGTCACTTGAAGACAGGGAAGCACTCACATCTGGTGCCCTTCTCAATGCGTGGAGTCGGAAAGGGCCGGCCTTGCCTGCCCTGCGCAGCGAGGTCCAGCAAGTCTTTCAGATCACAACGGCTGAAGAGGGCCTTGATGTGCTCAATGCCAAGCTGGTGCAGATCTGCAAACGTCTGTTCCCTGTTACCCCGCGTAGACCCGATAGGCCTAGCGGACAACCTGGGGTTCTTGTTAGAATTATAAGGATATGTGGCAAGCTTATAGGGTTTAAGGTTAGACGACGCAATGCACCAGCCGGAGCACTCTTTGGCGCCTGGCGAGCTTATGCAAGGTTCACTCGTAGTTGGCGTGCCCTGCGTTTGGCCAGTCGGCAGGAGCGGCGCGGGTGGTTTACGCCGCAGATTAGTCTTGCGCATACTGCTGCGCAGCAACAGAATATGGGTGAAGTTTATAGGATCGTCCGCCTGTTGGCACCAAAGCAGCGCCGCGAGCCGATTCGCATTCGGACAGAGGACGGGCACTTGCTGGATGGCCAGCAACAGTTTGATGCCATCTTTGAGTACTTCTCCAGGGTGATTGACCGTACTTTGGGTTTTGAACATGACACTAGCAATGCTGGGTTGTCTACTACCACTGAGGGCATCGTGCAAAGTATTGCTACGCTCAAACCTCGTAAGTCTGTGCTTCCTGGGTGTCCGCCCGCGGAACTGTGGCAGTTGTGTCCCTCCGACTCTGCGGACTTTTTCCAAGGTGTTCTGCGGAGAGCGTGCGATAATCCGGGCGCGCTGCCAGCGCGCATGACAGACTGCGAGCTGTCGCTGCTGCCAAAGCCAGGAAAGACCTCCAGATTCCCAAAAGATTTGAGACCTCTTGGACTTCAAGATCCCTCATCGTCTAAGGTTCTGGCTAGTGCGCCCTTAAGGCTCAGGTTCAAGACATAGTGCGGCCCTGGTTACTACAGCATCGGCAGTATGCATATTGTCAACATCGGGCTATCGATGCCATCCATCGCGCTGCTGCCCCCTGCACCAGGGTGAGGGACATGCTTCAGGCTGCCCAGGTTAGCGTTGAGGCTGGGGGGCAAGGGCGGAAAAGCCTTCCTTGTAGTGGGGGGGTCACTATTTCCATTGATCTTAGTCGTGCTTTTGATCAGTTTCCTAGGTGGGGGTTGGTTGCGTCACTCAGGCATGCTAAAGTCCCGGAAGCCCTCATCTCGCTTGTGGTGATAGTGCATGAGCTGTGTACCTATCGTGTCAAACATGCTGCACTCAGTGGAGAATTTCCTCTGAAGGTTGGCGCACTCCTCTCCTGCATTTTCTCATGTTGGCTAGGGGATCTTCTGGATGCGAGATTGGGGTACCGGGTACGACTTGTGCGAGCAGCATCACACTGCCTTCGCGGACGAGAATCTCGTTCAGTGGCTCATACGCAGCGAGTCGGACTTGCGCAGCAGGTGTATGCAGATTCGTGCCTTGTTCAATGTGCTCCAGGACGCGGGCATGAGTATTTAATGTGCTCAAGTCTGGTTTGCTGCTGAGATTGCAAGGACCCGCTGCTAAAGCATGGCTGCGCAAACACGTCCGGAAGACTAAGACGGGTGATGTGGTCAATGTTGGCATCCCTGGAAATCCCATTGAAATCCCTAGGGTTGATGTTCTCACTTATCTGGGTATACAGTTGTCGTACGGTAGTTTCGAGTGTGAAAATCAGCTCCTGCATGGTTGGCTAATGCGGAATCCCCTCACGCCGTGCAGCAGAATCGGTGCCGACTCCCATACATGCGCCTGCAGTGGTACAGAGGCCACAGTCCACTTCCACGCAGTTTCTCAGCGCAGCGTAGCAAAGCACCACCAACCACCAACGAAGAGTTCAGTACGCGTACCCAAGCAACTCGAGCAAGTCCAGGGCCGAAACAGACAGGAGATGTCAGAAGCTCCAACGGCGAATGTGGCATGAGCCCGCACGAACGGCGGACAACCTTGGTTCAGTGATGGCTGGCTCTACTTCCATGGAGCCCTGTGGCACAGCAGGCTGCCCTCGCTCTACAGGACCTGGTTTTGATGCATGCTGCTCACGCTGCAGGCCTTCTGCTGGGCGGCTGCACAGCCGCAGATGTACATGGCAGCTGCAGCAGGCACAGTCCACTAGGACAACTGGATCCACAGGCGCAGGGACGACGGTTGTCACCGATGCCATGGTTTCTGAGCCAGTGGAAACGGCTGTGGCTGCGAGTGGAACACATGCTACAGTGCAAGGACCAGACAATGTTAGTGGAGAGCCGGAGCCACGAATGAGACATGCTTCGCTACGACTGCAGCTATGGACTCTGCGGATGCGAGGGGCTCTGGAGCTGCATGTGCAGAGGCGGAGGTGATCCATCACGTTTTGCTCGATCTACATGCTGTGGATTGAGCATCGACGACAAGTCGTTCTTATAGTAGTTGTTAGGTCATGGGATGCGCAAGGCCGTAGCGGCCTTGAGCCGCCGGACGGGAACCGTCTGTCCCTCGCGATGCTTCTTACCTCTTGGACGGAGCAGAGGGCAGAGGGCAGAGCGCAGCGAGCAGGGCAGTGCAGGGCAGGGCGGCAGGGCAGGGCAAGGCAGGGCAGTGCAGGGCAGGGCAGGGCGGCAGGGAAGGGCAAGGCAGGGCAGGGCAGGGCAGGGGGCAGGGAAGAGGGCAGGGCAGAGGGGCAGAGCAGAGGGCAGGGCAGAGAGCGTGTGCAAGTGCAAGTACTACTACTACTGCTACTACTACTACTACTACTGCTACGACGACGACGACGATTACTGCAACTACTACAACTACAAGATCAAGAACAAGAACAACAGAGACAGCAAACACAGCAGTAGCAACAACAGCAACAGCAGCAGCAGTAGCAGAAGCAGTAGAAGCAGCAGCAGCAGCATCAACACCAACAGCTCCAACACCAACAGCAGCAACTGCTACTACTACGACTACAGCTACAAGCAATACTACAACTAAAGCAAGTACAGTTGCAGCTGCAACAACGAGAACAAGAAGAAGAACAACACCAACAGCAACACCAGCACCAGCACCAGCATCCGCACCGGCACCAGCACCAGCACCGGCATCAGCATCCGCACCGGCACCAGCACCAGCACCAGCACCAACACCACCAACAACACCAACACCAACACCAACACCACCAACAACAGCAGCAACAACAACAACAGCAAAAACTGCCATAACAATAACAATATCAAAACCAACCACAACCACCACCACCACCACCGCCACCACCGCCACCAGCAACAACAACCACAACCGCTCCCACAACCACAACCAGAACTACAGCCACAGCTGTTGCGCTGTTGCGCCGTTGCCCTGTTGCGCCGTCGCGCTGTCGCGCTGTCACGCTGTCGCACTGTTGCTGTCGCTGTCGCTGTTGCTGTCGCTTCTGCTGTTGCTAATGCTGTGGCTGTTGCAGCTGCTGCCGTGGTTGCCATCGTCGTCTTCATACTCGTGCTCGTCTTAAGTTTCTTGTAGTTCTAGCTGTTGTAGTTGAAATTGTAGTTATTGTGTTTGCAATTATTGTATGTGTTGTAGTCGTGGTAGTTGTTGCTGCTGTTGCAGTTGCTGCTGTTGCAGTTGATGTTGCTGCTGCCGCTGCTGTTGCTGCTGCTGCTGCTGCTGGTGTCAATGTCGTTGCCACTGTCTGCGTTCTTGTTCTTGTTAGTTGTAGCTGCAGTAGTTGCAGATGCTGTAGTTGTTGTGTTTACTGCAGGCATTGCAGGTGCTAGAGTGGTTGTAGTTGCGGAAGGTGTTGGAGGTTTGATGGCTGTCGATATCGGATATCGGTGTTGTTGTTGTTGTTGTTCTTCCTCTTGTGCCTGTTCTTCAAACCTTGGTGCTCTTGCTGTTCTTGTTCTTGAATCTGCTTGGCCTTGGTGCTCTTATTATTCTTGGTTAGTGTTGCTCTTCTTTTCGTCGTTCTGCTTGTTTTTGTTGCTGATGTTGCTGCGGATTTGCTGTCGGTGCTGCTGTTGCAGGTGCTCTGTTACTACTGTTGTTGCTGTTGCTGGTGTTATTGCTGTTGCTGTTGTTGTCGTTGCTGCTGTTGCTGCTCCTCTTCGTCGTCGTTCGTCCTCGGGGTCGTGCGTCGTCGACGTCGGGTTCCCGGTCCCGGCTGCGTGATGTGACGAATTGTCGTCCATAGGAGCCCACTGCGTAGAGTCGACTGCGTGGTGGACTTGCTTCTACAACAATGTGGTATATTTTGGTGCGGTGCAAAACGTGTGAAGGCAGCAATCGAATCAGGCGGTATGCTGAAGACATCAGAGATCAGGGGTGGGACTACGATGTTCGTCCATGGAAGGTGCAGCGTCGATTGTGACGGGGAAGAGGCCACCAAAAACGGGTCGGTGTGTTGTGAACAAGGACGGGAGTGTACGGATGGACATGACCATGAACGTACTCTTGTGGCTCCAAGCCGCACAAATTCCCCAGGCATCAGCCCTTCAGAACTATGCTCGCAGCTGTCTACACACGCATAGCGTCAATGGTTATGGTCTCCATGGTTACACCACAACGAGTTGCCAAGCACTGGTCCAGCACCATCGCCGATTCGAGAGCTGCATTGATGCCCTGCCCAACCTTCAAGCACCATGAAAAACTGCATCTTCGGTGTCTGGCTATCTTCTATTCAGCGATCCATGAAAGGCCATCCGAAAGGACTACAAGGCGCCTAAACCCTGAGCCCTAAACCACACAATGACATCCCAGCGACAGGGGGAAACGGGTTGCCGGCATCACCAAGCAGGACCAAGCGCCCTGCCGCTCGGCGCACTTTAAGGTTTAGATTTAGGAGTTTAGGAGCCCATGATTTAGGAGTTTTTGGTTTACGGTGTGGGGTTTTAGGGCTTCGGGGCTTATCGGCTCAATTACGCTTCTTAGCATTTTTCTTTTTTCTGATGCCACCAAGATGCAGACTAGATGTCGTACTGAAACCAGTGCTGGGTTTGTTGGGAAGGGGCCCTTGCCTTAGTACAGAGTTCCGGGCATTGACGCAAAGCAAGTCCGACCAGAACAGAAACTCCGGATACAGGAATCAGGACGCAGGACTCCGACCGCCTGAAAGAAAGCAAAGCCAGGCCAACAAGAAACTCAGCACAAAGGCGTCGGACCGCATGAAACACAGCAACCCCGAGCAAACAGGAAACCCAAGACACAGAAGTCCGACCACATGAAAAAAACAAGCCCAGGGGAGGCATCTCATAAACACAGGTCATCAGCATCTTCAGGCACCAATTCTCTCGCTCATTGGGCGCCGCACCGTTGCCGAATGCTCTGGCCCGCCACTGCAGCAAGAAGCCTCCGAAAGGCTAAGCGCTCGAACTCGAGGAGGCGCTTCCAAAGGGACGCTCGGTGTGCGATGCTGGCCGCAGGCGGCAGGACGACGCACCTCTGCCAAGCCCGAGCCAGTCGAAGTGCCTTGCAAAGATACACCGAAACACTCATCGTACCCAAGCCCAAGCGGTCGTAAACACAGAACACGCACTCTCACTTCCGATCAACGTCCAGGATTCAACAATCGCACCCGTGTGGCACAGGAGTCCGACCGCATGAAACAGGCTCGGAGCAACCAAGAAGCCCAGGTGAAACAACGCAAAGCCGAGCCAACGAGAAACCCAGGACACAGGGGCCCAGGCCGTTTTAGATGGTTCAGGTATTGAGGTTTAGGATCTGTAGAGTCCAGCTTTTATGGAGGTGCGTACATGAGTATCCTGGCTGTTATAGAAAGACGTCTCGGAAGCTGACATCAGCCTAAACCCTAGACCCTTAACTCTAAACCGAGCACGATGCACGTCAGAAGAACACGACATCTGGCCAAACAGCAGATCCGCGGAGGCATCGTGTGATTCAAAGGCAGACACACAAGCTCTCTTAGAGTTGGGCTAAGGTTTTGGGTTCTCAGCGTATTCTTAAGGATGGTCACGTGTGGCTCGCCTGCATTGAAGGTGTTGCAGACCACAGCCCGTCCAATATGCACACACTCTCGCTTGGCGAAGGCTGCCAGCTCTTTGTCAGAAACATGCCCTTGGCTGTCACGCTTTGAAGGGCTGGTGCACTGGATTCGCACAACAAGCTCTCAAATCGACCTGCTAGTTCATTCCAGCATCGGAGCACTTTGGGAGCTGTCTTCTTGATATATTTAATCGCGTCGGGAACATCTTTGAACTCATTCTTGCACCTGAAGCCTATCTGGCAAAACCTGGGTCAGGACGAGTTCTCAGGAAAATCAGAGGTCAAGTTTGTGGGAGATGCAAGGGTGTCGGAGGCAGGGCTAGGAATGTCTGCAGGCTTTGCATCCTTTCAGGACAGCGTTGATACATCTGGTGGCCCAAACATGACCCCAAGGCAGCTCAACTTGGCTCTGGACCATTTGGGATCTTTGGGACCACCGTCGCCATTAATTGCACCGGCGACAGCAGGGGGATCGATGTTGAGCACATACAACCAGGATGGATCCAGCTCGGCTGTGTTTTGGTCGAAGTGTATCATGGTACAGAAGTTCGTTAAAGACGCCTTCTCACTCTTGAAGCCCGGCACGTCCGCCATGATTTTGGTCCGGGCCGTGCTGCCAGCCCCATCACAGGCGACGACCAAATCAAAGCTTCTTGTGAGGACGCCGCTGCCGTCCTTGAGAACCACCGTGCCCGTGTAGGCGTCTTGTACTTCTGCTGTCGTTCCGAACACGAACTTCACCTTTCCTTGTTCTATACTTCTCTCACAAACCGAAACCAAGATTCAGTATTGCTCAGGCCATGTCGGAATACCGAAAAAAGCAGGCAAAAAGCCTCGGGACGGCAAGGAACCCCGAACCATATCTTAAAATCAGCCACATCTGCCTCACGGCAGAAGTACCTTCCTAATCTGTGCACTTCGTCAAAGCCGCTTCAACCCGCTTCTTGAGCTATGGCTCCGGGATAGTTCTCCCTGCATTCGCGCAGCAGCGCCCGGCAGATGTCACCGCGGGACCCAGTCCAGCCCGGACCCGTCCACGGCTCTTCCTTCCCAAGCGGCAGAATGCGGATCCCGCGGAACCTTCGGCGAGTGCTGGGCCGAGAGAGAGAGGGGGGGAGCGACTTCGGGCGCTCGGGTCAAAATGGTTATAGCTTCACGACTTTCGTCCCCAGGTTCCTCCCTTTCCCCCCTAACTGCAAGTGAAAGCCCGTCCAGGAAGCTTGATCAACTGCTCGTCGAAGCGATGCGCCACTCCCAGGTAGTCCAGTGCGCGTGCCCCGTGGCCCGTGATGTCGATGGTGTAGCTCCGGTCGGGATTGTACCGCGCAGCCGTCTCATGGTCTTCTGCCTTGAGCCCAGAATCCAGAAGCCCCGAAACTCCCACAGCCCCAAAAGCCCCGAAAGGTTTCTGGAACTGCATCGGCCTGGTCGTAGACGACCACACCTCCCGAAAAGCCACGTCTCGCGATGCCCAGGGCGAGGCCCAAGCCGGCAGGCCCGGCTCCCAGGATGCAAATGCGAGCGCTCTCTTCACCCAAAGCCAAAGCCGCCATGTCGTCTTCGCCGCCAAGCTCTCTTACACTATGTAGATACATCAGCATGTACTGAATATACACTTTATAAACGTAGACATGTTGGTGAAGGCCTGCCTTGCGTCGGGGTCTTCCTACCGAAAAAGCCGACATGATAAGGCTGCTTCATCCGAGCAGGGTGCGAACAGGTCCCAGAAAGCAAACCAGGCTCGACCCAGCTCCAGGAAATGCAAGGAACCCTGACGACCGCGCGCGCTAATCGAAAGGATACTGAAGCCGGGCTCCGTAGCTTCCTGAGGAAGTAACACAACAGGTAGATCATGCTCCCGGAAAAGAAACCCCCTCAAAAGCCGCCAAGAGGCTACGAAGCTTCTGAACGGCTGTTGGCCACTTGCAACTGTCTACTTCCCTTTACCGGCCCCTAGAACCGAACCGAACCTCCACGTCAACGACCTCTGCACTGGAGCTCTTCTTGGAACCAGTACTGGCGCAGCGGGAGGAGAAAAAAATGCTTCTAAGAACATTGGCTGGGTGAGCTTACTTCTCACGATGCTCTTGTCATGACGCTAAGTCTGTGGCTGAAGGGCAATCCTAGACCCAGTCTCCATTACCCTTTGGCATGACCTGCCACTCTCAGTTCTGCTCAGCCAAAGCCGAGGCGTGAAGAGTTCTCAGATCTGTCCCGAAACACTCTCCCCGTGCCTCGAAGCTTTGGGTGAGGCCTTCGGTGGGGGCTTCGTCTCTGCGGCCTGAGCATCTTGAAGGGGTGCCAAGTCCATGCACCTGCCGTAGCACCTGCTTGGCGAAGTCCCGCATCTGCTCGAAGGGCGTCTGAGGAGCCTGTCCGCTTTTCATATACCTGGCAGCACTAAGCAAGCAGCTTCGAAACCGGATCTTGGCGAAAGATCAACTAGCTGCTAATTACGACCATATCCCACCTTGTCTTGAATACCGGCCCGGTCCATGCAAAACCGAGGCAGCGGAAAATTGGCGACGATCCCGGTAATCATCCTAGTGATCATCATAGCTGTGCAATAAAGCTCATCATTGTGAGATCCCCCCTCAAGCTCCGCCGGGCGTGACCGCACGAATTGCCCATCCTTCACCTCGAGCTCCTGACAGAAACCCCCCAAGGCTCGGGATCCCAAAGCCGGCGTAAGGCTTCTAGGCTTCTAGGGTTTAGGGCAGGATTCGCCAGTTTACGGAGAATCTCGGGGGGCCCCATAACAAGGGGAGATCGGAGTTCTCCCAGTCGCCCGGGCCCAGCTGGGCCCCTGGCCAGACCGCACATGCCGCAGTTGAAGGGCTCCGTGTTGCTACCTGCAGGAGCTCACCACAGGTGAATGACCGAAAGACCGAAGCAAGAAATGAGAAGAAACCAGGCTGGCTGCTGGTCAGAGTCAACCGCTGACTCTCTCAAGGTGTTGAGTTCTGTGGTTTTGCTCAGGAACTGCATCCCAAAGGCCCTCACCAAAACATGTCCAGCTAGATGTCGGCTCCATCACTCAAGATGTTAAAACCGCTGAAATCCATGAGCTGACGGTACATTTCTCAGCGTGAAGGATATCTGACCGATCGGAATGACAAACAGGAAAACCCATCGCCATGCTAGACCCGAGATCCGGAGAGCCCTAGCCACAAACTGCAAACAATCTAGGGCCTGCCCAATAGCCACAAAATCCTGAAGGTTCCCAAAGCCTCACCCTAAAAGCCAGAAGCCTTAGACACTAAACCTTACGCCTTTTGAGCGCTGGAACCCGGAAATCTACACCCTGAGCATTAAGCCCTGAACCCATGCTCCGGCCGCCAAAGTCCCCTCACCCTCCATCGTTTCGGCCTCTCTGCAAGACACCGCAGCCTCGCGGATGCAGCACTCTGAATATCCGCTTGTTTTGTTGAACTCCTTTTCGCGTCTATCTGTTTAGGGTGCAGGGTTTGAGGGCTTCCCCTTTTCTGGAAGGCTTTACAGGTTAGCATCCTGGAGCTTGGAGGCTAAGGGGTTTAGGGTTCACAGGGCTTGCAGGGATAAGGTCGTGGTGGCATTACACCCCCTTAACTGACCCATGCAGATTAGACAGACCATCAGCTCAGGTTTTGCAAAGTTGTTCAGCCTGATCCGAACCTGGCAGCACTCATTGTATTATTGTTGGTGTCAGTTCAAGCTAGCCTAGATCGTCAACAGTTTAAGCAGGAAATCTGTTGAAACGGGCGAACACGACCCTAGCGCGGAAGCCAAGAGCAACGGAGTTTACACCATGCCCTCACCGAAAGTTCAATGCGAACAAACAATGGATAACTGACTAGGATCCCGTCAGTGTCCGCAAGAGAACTCTAGAAGACTTTGGCTGGCCTGGACACTGCCCTTCCGTGGTCGTTGCCTCGAAGTACCACTGAAGGCCTTGGTCTTTGGGGTTTTGGGCATCGGCCTTGGGCTTTGGGCCTTGGGGCCTTAGGGCCCTTTTTGGGGGTCCTCTTGTAAAGAAAAGGAAAGCCCGTGGATCGGGCCGAAGATGGCGGCGATGGCCAGCAGAAAGATACCAAACTGCCCAAAGCATGATGGAGGGGAGCGCGGGCAGAATACTGAAACTGCTAGGTTTCCCGTCTTGAACGTGCTCTAGATAGTAGTCCCCAATATTCAAAGGTCTTCAGATTCCAGGACATTGGAATCTCCGCTGGGATCTCATCTGAGGCATAAGTTGCGCAGGCTGTGAGCGCCGAAATCGCCTTGAACATGTAGAACAAGTTGATCAAGCTGATGATCGGGCTCAGGATGATCTGCGCAGAACGGTGCAAGGGATGGCCCAGGCCCTTAAACCTCAAATCCAAACCTGATTAGACCCTGACGCAAACTACACTCTGTTACAAACCCCAGAGAGAGTCTCGTCCCTGAACCATAGACCCCAAACCCTAAACAGCAGTGAAACCGTGAACCCTAAACTCATGGGAAAACCCCCAACCACCCCAAAATAAACCCGCAAGCTTTCCCAAAGCCAAACCCTCGACCCGAAACATGCCCCTCCGCCCGAGCTTCAAAGCCCACAAACACCTTAAACCCTACACTAAACGTGTAAACCCTAGCTCTTAAAACCCGATAAAAACAAAGGTAACTAAAACTTTCCAGACAGCCGGAACTACACCAAAGTAACGCCCAAACCGATTCTCTTCCCCAAGCCCCACACTAAACCCTAAAACCCCAGTGAAAGCATGTGTCCGAAACACTCGTTACACCCCACGGACCACCCCAAGGCAAGGTGAAACGCCAAGCCGTACTTACATCCTGAATCGCTCATCTCATGAAATCTCATCTCATCTCATCTCGAAATATGCCCTAAACGCCAATGAACCAGTAAGCCCATAGCATCAATCTCGAAACAAACCCGTGGCCCCAACTAAACCCCAACCCCGACTGCACCCTAAACGTCGGCCACTCCAAAGCAAACTCGGAACCCTAGCCAAACCCTAAAATCTAACCCCAACTAAACCCTACACCTGAAGTTGCACCCTACACCCTAAACAGCAATGAAAGAAAGTACCCTACAACCTGCCCAAACCCCTAAACTCCAAGTAAACCTCAAAGCCATCTACCCCAAACCTGTGCTGAACCTAAAACCACATCGAAGCATCTCGAAACCGATCCTAAACCCTAAACTTCAAGCCCGAGATATACCCCAAAGCCAAAGAAACCGTGCACACCGACTGAACCCAAAATCCCGATCCCACAACCACCCCCAGATAGACCCGAAACCCCACCACCCTGAACAATGAGCCAAATACGTCACGAACCCCAAGTAAGCCCTGAAACCCAATGAGCCATGCAGCCTGAACCTTCGCTAACCCCTACACCACCGGAGAGTGAATTGTAGTTAGACACCACGGCCCAAACTCCGCAATTCCTGAACCCTGGCTCGACCCGAAATGTTTATATTTACACCTTAAAACCTAGACCCCGCTACCGTTGACCGTACTACTGACCATGTACCCTAAGCCGCATCCCTACCGAACCTCACCTAGAGCTCAACCCTAAACCCTTATTTAGAGTTTTGACCCTAAACCCCACTGAAACCATGACCCCTTGTTACACCCGAAAGCAACCCTATCGATTCTGCGTACCCGTAAACCATAAATGCATAAACCCTCAGTCCGACTGAGACCCGAAATCCCGCGAAATCCTGAACCCGAAAGTCCACTGGAACCAGATACCCTAAGCCCGCGTTGCACGCTCAACCGCCATCAAGCGTTCGACCCCAACTGGACCTCAAACCCAAACCCTGCGCACTAAACACCCGTTGCCTCACAGTTCACCTTTTCAACCCAGCTTAAACCCCAAACTTGAGCCTCCAGCCCAACTTGCACCCCAAACCCTGCATAACCCTCTACACCACCAAAATACACTGCGACCACGTACCCTGAAACCCCCAAGACCACCGCAAGATAAATTGCACCACAAACCAAGAAAAGGCCGGTCTGAAACCCTAAACCCCAAGCACACCCTGAACCGCAACTAACCTCTCAGTCAACTACGGTAGCTCTAACCCGAAACCCACCTAAACCATGCACCTTCAACCCTCGCCACGCTATGTCATAGCGAAGCAGCCCTGTTGACCCTGCTTTAACCTTAAACCCTGAGCCCGGCTTAGACCCTAAACTCCACGTGACCCCTCGACCCCAAACGCGACTCACACCATGTACCCTGAACCCACGGTAAACCAAAAAACGCTAAAATCATACTAAAATCCTACACCCTAAGCCCGAGTTTGACCCTAACCTGCAGTTGACGGCTCACTCAGCAAATGTCCGTAACCCTAGACCCAACTGAGCCATGCACCCTAAACTCCTTGAACCCTTTACATCACAGGGTATCCCTTCCGGACCGTGCTTACACCCCAAATCCTGAGGCCGACTGAAACCCCAAATATCAAACAAACCCTAAACCCTAAACTTCACTGACACCATGTACCATAAACCTTCGTTGCACCACAAGCCAGCCCAAGGTAAACCACTTAAACCCTAAATTTCTACGCCCGAGGTACAGCTTGAAAAAGCACAAAAAAGTTCTTAAACCCAATTAAACTTGAACCCTAAAAGCCGCTGAGACAAAGCACCCTTAACCCTCGTTGCACCAGAAGACAAACCTTCCGACCCTGCTTAAACCCTAAATCTTCAGCACGACTTAGACTGCTAAACTCCGTCGCACAACAAACAGACTCGAGGTAAATCCCAAAACTCCACTTGAACCGTAAACCCGAGACCACTCGCAAACAAGGCCCGTAACTCCTAGCCCCAAATAGACCACAACCCTAAACCCGCTGAAGTCACCCACCCTAAACCCTCGCTACAACAGGTTTCACCACCCTCAACCCAAACTGTAACCAGTTCCTAGCCCCAAGTAGACCATAACACTAAACTACAACACGAGGTAACTCGTTTTGACACGCTTAGATGCTAAATCTTGAGCCAGACTTAGACTCGAACCATCACGCAACGGTAAACCCATAAAACTCAACTGCCAGACTCAAGCTAAGCCCCGAGCCCTACTTAAATCCTGAACCCTAAGCCCGAACCTAAACCCTAAACCGCAATTATCACCTCACCCGACTACCCCAACTAACGCCATTCACCCCACTCTTTGAACCCTCTACACCACAAAGCATCCCGACGGAGACCCCAAGCACCACACAAACCGTAAACCCAATACTCCACTGACACCATGTACCCTAAACCCTCGTTGCACCAAAGCCAGCCCACAGTAAACCCCAAATCCTCCTTAAATCCTGAATCCTAAGCCCAAGTACACCTAAAGAAGCTCTTAACCCTAAAACCTTTCGACCCTGCTTAAACTTAAACCCTAAATCCTCAGCCCGACTTAGACTACTAAACTCCGTTGCACAACAAACCGACCCAACCTAGACCCCAAAACTGCATTGGAACGCTAACCGCTAGACCACTCTCAACCCGAATTACATCCAAAACCTCGAACAAGTTCCCAATTCCCAGCCCCCAAGTAGCAGACCTCAACCCTAAACCCGCTGAAACCATGCACCCTAAACCCTCGTTACAACACGAGGTAACAACTAAATTATGTCCTGAGCCCAAACCCTAAGCACCACGAACACGACGTACCCTAAAACCTCGTTCCAGCACAAACTATCCCAAGATAAACCCCAAACCGCACTTAAACACTTGGCCGTAGCCCTAACTAAGCCCGAACTAAGCCCTAAACCGCCATTGAACTCTCATCCAACTGGGTCCAAGCCCCAAACCCCACTGCAACTCCTTGCACCCTTTACACAAAGCATCCCTTCCGACCCCTATATCCTCGCGCCCGACAGAGACCCCAAACACCACATAAACCATCAACCATCAACTCCACTGACACGTTACCATCCCAAAGTAAGCCCCAAATCCACAAACAATTTCTTAGCACCAACAAAACCTGAACCCTAAAATCCACTGAAAGCATGCACCCTAAACCCTCGTTTCACAAGAAGGCAACCCTGTTTACACTGCTTAAACCCTAAATTTGCCCTAGATCCCCAGCCCGACTTATCCACAACCCCACGTGACGTAAACCCTAAACCCTAAAATCCGTTGCACCACACATGACAAATGGACCCTGCTACTTAAACCCCAAGCTCAACCACCCTGAACTCAAATTACACCCTAAACCTAAAGCGAATAAGTTCCTAATTCCTGGCCCCCAAGTAGACCACAACCCTAAACCCACCGAAACCATGCAGCCTAAACCCTCGACTGCAACACGAGGTAACACTTAAAATAAAATCCTGAGCTCAAACCCCAGAACACCATGTAACCTTAAACCCTAAAATCCACTGGCAGCATGTACCCCAAAACCGTTGCCACAAAGCATCCTAGGTAAACCCTTAGCCTCGACGCTAAGCTCGAATTAAACCTTAAATCCCAATCAACCTCTCACCTAACTGCATCTTCACCCTAAACCCAACTGAAGCCATGCACCCGAAACTTCCTGAACCCTTTACACCACAAAGCATCCCTTTGTACCCTGCTTAAATCAAACCCGAAATTGAGACCCAAATACCACACAAACCCTGAACCCTAAACTCCACTGACACCATGTGCCATAAACTGCACCACAAGAGCCCAAGGTAAACCCCAAATCCCACTTAAACCCTAAATTTCTAAGCCCGAAATACAACTTAAAAAAGCACAAAGAAGCTCTGAAACCCAATGCTAATTAAACTTGAACCCTAAAACCCACTGAAACAAAGCACCCGTAACCCTCGTTCCACCGGGAGACAACCCTTTCGACCCGGCTTAAACCCTAAATCCTGAGCAAGACTTAGACTTAGACTACTAAACGCCGTCGCACAACAAACCGACCCAAGGTAGATCCGAAAACTCCACTTGAACCGTAAACTCTCACCCGAATTACCCCCGGAACCTCACCGGCAAACAAGTTCCCTAAATCCTAGCCTAGCCCCCAAAGTAGACCGTAACCGTAAACCCACTGAAACCATTCACCCTAAACGCTCGCTACAACACGAGGTAACACTTGAAGTAATTCCTGAGTCCGAACCCTAAACACCGCGAACACCACGTAACCCTAAATCCTAAACTCCACTGGCACCACGTACCCTAAAACCTCGCTGCACCACAAACCATCCCAAGGCAAACCCCAAACCCCACTTCAACCCTTAGCCTTAACCCGAAGCCCGAACACCTAACCGGGACTTAACCCTAAACCCAACTGAAGCCATGCACCCTAAACTCCCGGAACCTTCAACTCCACAAAGCATCCCTTTCGAAGCTGCTTAAACCCTAAATCCTCAGCCGTACTGAGACCCCAAATATCACGCGAAGCCGTAACACCCTACATCGCATTGACCTCCCCCATTCCCACTCAAACCCACCCCAAACCCCACCTAAACCTGTATAAGCCAAACACCTGCTAAGTGCTCTTTTTGAAACTTTCAAGCATCCAGCTGAAACCACAGCGATGTGCACAAATTCCATGTACTGCATCCGACACCTCAAAGCGCTCTACTGTCTCTTTGGCCCACGAAACCCCAAAGGAATCGACAACCATAACACTTCGGCAGTAGAACGCGCACACAAGGAGTCAGCTGCGATACGAAGGCTTCGAGCATTCAAAGGGCTCGGGCTGCACCCAATCAGAACAGCCCGGGCATGGAAGACACGAACACAAGACTGGAGGTCGGCCTACTGTGCGCCGACAGCAGCGCCCCTGTGCTCCTAAAGTCAAATTCATGTTGGCGGTCCGACCCTGAAGCATCCAACAGGCTTCGGGACACAGGTGCGCAGCTGCGAAACGGGCTCCAGCCGGCTGCATTTCTTGGAACTCAGATCCTCAGTGGAGTCAAGGGCTGGGATTCTGCTTGCTTCAAGGGAAAGGCCCCAAGACCTCGACAGCTTTCATGACAAAACCTTTGACCTTTACTTTACTGTTTCTCCTTTCCTGGAGACGCGTGGCTTCGGGGTCCCACAAGGCTGATTGGGAGTTTGGAGCTTGGTGACGGGCCGAGCTTTGCAAGAGTCAGTACAGGACTGCACGATAATGCCGAATCCGCACAACATGCAAGCTGTCAGCCACACCCAGATCTCTGAAGGCAGCTCGTTGGATGATGATGGTGATGATGATAATGATGTTAATAGGAACAATGGAGATGGTACATGGCGATGATGATGCTGATGATGCTGATGATGACGATGATGCTGGGTGATGATGATGATGATGATGGATGTTGGCCATGATGAAGATGGATGATAGTGGTGATGATGATGATGATGATAAGGATGATGATCATAATGATGTTGGTGATGATGCTTTGCAACCTTGCAACGAGATCTCCGTGGAATCCACTGCGAGAGACATCTTCTTGCTGGTTGCCTGCGCAGCACGACGCAGCATGCTGGCAAGTACCGGCAAAGGCCGTCGCTGAGCCCCAAGCATCCCAACCATACATACACTTATATGCTCATAGATGCATACCTCATACGTACATACATACATGCATACATGCATCACGAACAACGTTCTACCACCCAAACCTTGCGTGACACCTCTCCGGATCTAGG
This sequence comes from Symbiodinium sp. clade A Y106, assembly GCA_003297005.1. Classification (NCBI taxonomy): domain Eukaryota; class Dinophyceae; order Suessiales; family Symbiodiniaceae; genus Symbiodinium; species Symbiodinium sp. clade A. The sequence continues at coordinate 192,179 of BGNK01000701.1, forward strand.
TCACGAGTTCAACTTTCCAGGCTTTACCGAAAAAACAGGGCGCGGAAGAGGCCCTTCTCTTCGGAGCCTCGGCGTCGGGGTAGATGCAAATTCCCAGCAGACTGGAGAGGTGGACGCCTTCGACGAACATTGAAGGGCACAAGTTGTCGGATGCAATCATGCTTCGTGACGAGAACGTAAAAACTAAAGTGGACTTAAAGCAACATCAACGGGGAGTATTGAGCACGTGTAGTGCCAGAATCATAATCAGAACAATCCTGCTCACAATCGGCACCTGAAGGGGAACCCAGATTCACGGAGAACAACTCGGCTCTTTCGGCTGGGTGGCACTTGGAGCCCTCAGGACAGCCGCCGAGGATGCAGGCCAGGGCGCCTCAGCTCATCCAGGGCTCATTACTGCAGACCCTAAACCTCAAAAGTCCGCCCGAGGGTGGTTTTTTCGGAGGCGCACGGCCGAACGGCAAGAAGCGATTCGGAGCCTGCAGCGGGCTTGGGGAGTAGAAACTGGGGGCGAATCTGAATCTTAGATTCCCGTGGGCCCTGGAAGAGTCTCCTGTCTTTTTGTGCCGCTGAGGCACAGTACTTGCTTCCTGAGCTGCTGTCCTGGGCAGGGCTCGGTTAGCAGGGCTTGGGAGCGACTTTCGTGGAAGCTGCTCAAGCTTCCTTCCCCGATTATGCCAACAACGAGCACCGCCTTCAAGTTAAAAGCGCTTACGCTTGTAAGAAATGGCGGGGCACTAGTCAGAAGCTAGAAGCTAGCAGCTAGCTACTGTGCCTTGAGAAGGGCAGCGGATTCAGACACTCAAAAGCCGAAGGGACTCGAAAGCCAAAGCCTTGGCCCAACTTTAAAGCACAAAAGGACCGAAGGGACTCGGCCCCAAGGCCCCTTTGCCTGGAGGATGCACATGGGCTTGGCCGTGGTTCCCTCGGGCGTGTCGGTTGGGCAGGAGCCTGGGCTGGGCGCCACGGATTCGCGCCGCGTGGTGCTGCTGGCAGAATTCCCGTCAAGGACTCGTATGCGAACAAGAACTACCCGGCACGGCAAGGCGCCGGAGTCACAGTGCGGAGCGCAGACAGTGCCGCCAGCACCCTCCACCTGAAGCTTCTGTCAAGCGAGCTCTTCAGTCGTTCCAGTACAGTCAGTTGTGACCTTGAAACCCTGAAGCCCCAAGGACGTCTTGCGGGGCTCATACTAAAGACTCCTAAATCCCAGTTGAGACACTCGACGGCACCTTAGACCCACCATGACCCGGGGGGTCCCCTGGCCTCAGCTTGGGCCTCGTCACTCTGGCAGGGCGGCTTCTCGTAGTGCGACTTGCCTCGTTTTCTGGGTTTTCGGGCAGCCTTAGGGTGTACGAGAGCAGCTGGATGATCAAAGTAATCACGAGAGTTCTGGCGATGCTGGAACGGGTGAAGCGAAGAGCTCGATGTGAAGGCCCCGGACCGCAACAAGGACCCACCGAGGGCAGCTACAGCCCAAAGCCGTAGGGTCGATCTCCGAAAGAGACATAGCTTCTTGATGTGTGCCGCCAGGAGGCTTGGGGTCGGTGGCGCGGGCGAAGGTGGTGATGGGGAAGGCCTGAGACCGGTTTTGAGACTCGATCGGATTCTTGAGGTTTGGAGTCACTTAACTTAGGGTTTACAGGTTTCGGCGCTTGGGCAATCTTGTTTCTATCGGTGGTTAGGGGTTTGGGGCGGGTTCCTGGCTGGCGTCCGCCTACGAGCTCTGTGGAGATTTTAAGCGCCCAAGCACAGGGTTCAAGGCTTGGGGTTTAGGGGTGTTCCCTGTCCCCAAGTTCAAGTCCAAGGCTTCAGATGATTCAGAGCTACACGAAGCGACTTCACGAGAGCTGCCTGGCCTCAACTGCTCAATTAAGCTCTGGATTGCAAAGCCCTCTCTGGTGGTGATTCCCCTACTTCCATTACCAGGTAATCATTACCATTGCTGTTACTCTTGCTGTGACTATCACCGAAACTATGTTGGGGAAGTTGACTGATAGTTGCTTGCGGCACCACACTAACTAATCAAGATATCAGATCGAGCTCTAAAGCCTACACAACCCCGTACCATCAATATAGTTGATTGAATAATTGGAACAGGGTCAGATGTTTGTTTTAGTGACGACGGTGGCATCTTGTACAGTATGTTCATAGTACGGAGTATGAAGGGACAATGTTGGCTAGCTGTTCCGGTCGCCATACTTGAGCACCCAAAACCCTACAAAACTCCAAACACCATGAAGGGGAAGAGCTTCACTGCGAGTTTTCTGCTGCAAGAAACCCTTCCCATGCTTCAAACCCCAAACCCTAAACCCTAAACCCTAAAACCCAAACCCAAAACCCTAAACCCAAACCCCAAACCAGAAGGCCCTAAAGCCTCCGTGTCTTCCTTTAACTTGTGTGCGCTCCGAGACTCGAAGGGGCGGGCTTTCCCGAGACCACCGGGTAGGAGGCTTGAGACTTGATCCCGCACCTGACGCGAAGAAGCTTAGGGCCTAGGGCCTAGGGCCTAAGGCTCTTTGGCAAGAGTTTAGGGCCACAAAAAAACCCAAAGCCCGAAAACCTGAAGGCCCAGTTTAGGGCCTTCAGGCTTACGGGCTTTGGGTGTTTTATGGTTGAGGGTTTGGGATTTAGGTCATTTATGTCAAATGCATGTTTCGACCTGCTTGGAGCTTAAGGCTCTTCGCGTTGCGTGTTCAGCTCTCAGGGTTCGGGAGTTCGGGGTTGGGCTCAGGCGTTGTTGTGATGTCGCTCTGCAGCGCAAGGTATGCAACGTGATAAATGGAGTGCTCGGTGCTTACCGAAGGCTCTTCAAGGGTCGTCCAGCACACGAACCTATGCCTTGTGTAGCTTTTTTGTCCGACCAGCCAATGTATTCTCCTAGAAAACGGGGCATGGCCGGGGCTTCAATCCGCTCCGGAAGACCCAGGAATGACGCTTTCCGGTCATTCGCACGCGGTCCAAGTCGTTTCTATCCCAAAAGAAGAGATGCTACGACCCAAAACGGAACTGTCTGCCAAAGCCTCTTTCGGCGACAAGGTGTGCCTGCAGGTTTTACAAGGGTTCTATGAAGGGGAGTGCCCCTGGTTGAGCCATGCCTTTGCGCCTGCAATCCCACCATCTCCCCCAATGTACAATACACCCTGGTACAGGCCGGCAGCACGAACAGCAAGCAAAAGGCCCTGCAAACTTCGATTTGCAGAACTCTAAGAATAGCCTCCTGAGGATATTAGGCGAAGATAGACTGCGTATTGCGCATTGCTAGACCCTAACCCGGAACTCCCTCAACTCAAAAGGACCCCTTCGTTGCCGCAGCAGGCGCTCGCCGGGGCCCGGCTTGCCGCGCTCGAGCTTCACAAATCCCTCCATGCCCCAGGTCGAGCCCCAGGAGTTCTTCACCTGAGACAACAACCCGAGGTGTGGCCGTAGTGCCGTAGTGTGCTTCTGATCAGGGTGTCAGGTAAAAGCCCGCAGAAATGCGATTTGAGATGCTTTTGAGAGGCGCTCCAAGGAATAACGCTTCTAAGCTGGAGCCCGAGGGGAAAAAGGTACATCCACAGATGGTGACCTTCACCTTCTGTTTGAAGTCTCAACAGAGGTATGCAACAGCGGTATCTTCACAGCTGCTGCAGCTCTGCACAGCTCCAAGTCAGAAGTGCAATCTGGGTCCTGGCTTTAGGATAATGCGCAACAATTGGTGCATGCACGAATGGATCTACAGCATCCTGCACCTGCGGGGAGATTCTCATCCCGCAACATGCCGGATTGCAGACAAAGGCATGCTTGGTGCCAGATTGAGCTTCCGACTTGCATCACGCAAACAAATAACATGACATCGGTGTCCCGGCCACCTTTGCACACCTGCAGCAGCGATTCGCAGGGAGATTGGCTCATCCTGCTTGGACCACATGCTGCATTTCCCGGGGATCCACACGTCCTCCAAACGGCACCGACCATATACAACTGCAGCAGTCGCTGCCATGCTCCACAGAAGAATGCCCTGCAGCACTTGAGCTTCCATCTCGGTCCAGTTCACGCGGCCGGATTGATCCTTGTGCTGCAGTTTGCACAGCTCAGAAAAACAAAAAACTGAGACCTGCGTCCTCAATCGTTTCCCCTTTATAACTGAAGCATCCTAATGTTGAATCGTCCTGTCATGTCAACGGCTTAGGCGGTGCAAGCCGTGCTTTCGCAACTGTCCGATTCTAGGGGCTACACCCACGGGCGGGCAGCGCAGGTAGAAGCCTGGAGCAAGGCCCACGCACCCGCCCTCTGCCGAGCCCCGCTGATGCTGATGATGCGTGCCCTTTGGGTGCTTCCGAAACCCACTCAAAAACTGGCAAAACATCGCCTCGCGCCGCAGAGCCGGTTGCGGGTGCCCGTGTGCTCATGATGCTCGCCGGCTCAACTCACAGGACGCAAGCGCTCGGGGACCGAGCGCTGCCCGATTGGACCAGTGTTTTTCACTGCGCCGCCCGAGGGCTCGCGACAGCTTCAGACGAGCAGCATGAGGTTCCGGCAACACGCGCGGCCGCTTATGGGGTGCTGGCCGATGCCCAAAGCGCCACAAAGGCACGCATCATGAGCATCAGCGGCAGGGGATTGGAGCCACAACAGCAAGAACAATCGGGCAGCGCTCGGTCCCCGAGCGCTTGAAGCCCCCAAAGGGCGCGCATCATCAGCATCAGCGGGTTCGGCGGAGGGGGCGTGCGTGCTAGGAAGCCCCCAAAGGGCGCGTGGCCTTGCTCCAGGATTCTACCTGCGCTACTCGCCCGTGGGCGCAGCCCCTAGAATAACAACAACCACCAACAACCACAACAACAGCAACAACCACAACAATTGTATCAACCAGAACTACCACAACCACACCACCAGCACCACCACCACCGTCACCACCACCACCACAATAACCACAACCACAGAGACAGCGACACCGACATCGACACGAACCAGCAGCACCAGCAACACCAGCAGCAGCAGCAGCAGTAGCGAGCACTGCTTGCAACAGTACTAGGAAACACTGGGCATGTTATCGGATTGGCACAGCCGAGACCCCATGATTTAGGACGTGACAGCACGCTAGAAAATGTGTGAGCTCCTAAAGCCTTCTCAAGGCAACTGCCGCAGCAACGTAGGACTGCAGGAGAACTGACGAGAAAGTAGAACTGCAGGATCTGCAGACTGCAAGAAGCGCAACCGACCCCAAGCCCAAACCTCCCAATACTGAATTTTCTGGCCCAATCCCATTTTAATGTTGGAGGGGCTGAGAGTGGATTTGATCAGTGGGGACACGATTAATGAGGCATGCATCTACGGCATTCTGTGGCTGGCGGGAGATTCTCATCCCGCAACACGCCGGATCGCAAACAAAGGCACACCCGGTGCCAGATTGAGCTTCCGACTTGCATCACGCAAACAAATTAAATGACATCGGTGTCCTGGCCACCTTTGCACACCTGCAGCAGCGATTCGCAGGGAGATTGGCTCATCCTGCTTGAACCACATGCTGCATTTCCCGGGGATCCACACGTCCTCCAAACGGCACCGACCATATACAACTGCAGCAGTCACTCCCGTAACTGCGCTGCCGCGCTACAGAAGGATGCCCTGCAGCACTTGAACTTCCGTGTCGGTCCAGTTCATGCGGCCGGATTGATCCTTAGGCAGATGTCATGCCCTTTCCTAGACTCTAGACGATCCGAGTGATGGTCCATGAGTACGAGGACCAAGTTGAGGCACGGAGACCCTACCCGAAGCTCCGAGACCCCGAAGCTCCCAGGATTCTTGAAAGTGAACCTTAGAATTTAGCGGTAAGACTAAGACTCAGCGTAGTTAAGGACTCCTAAGTAAATCAAATTCTGGACAGCAGGTCGAGGGTTTGGGCATGTCTGCTCCAGTCTAGGTTCCGGTACTCTGCGTCGACGCCGGTTCCGACGTCCATCGTGCAGGTGGCAGAAATCGCATAGGGCTCCGTTTTTGCAAACCCTCAGAGGAGGCTTGTGATAACCTGAGCATGGCATCAGATGCCAAGGGCAAGCAGTTTCTTGCGAAATGCAGAAAAAAAGAAAAGCTGTCCTCTTGCACCCAGCAGGCTGCAAACCAAGCACAAGGCATTTGTGCCATCGCCAACATGAAGGGCGCTGCCGAGGGAGAGCTGAGGTCTGGACTCTTCCCCCGTCGCCGAGGCCTTGGGTCTCATCTGCATGTAGTCGCTGAGTCGGATGCAATCTGCTGAGCCAGTGGCATTCACGAGCGAGCTGATACCGACTCGTCCTAGCTGTCTGGCACCAAGCCTTCCGGGTAAGCTGTTCTGCGCGCCGAGCACGAAGTGCACGTTATCGGACTCGTCCGAACTGCTGGAAAGTGAAGCTAGCTCTGGCTGAGCTGAAAACCGGGGCCATGGAACATCCTTCGGTGCAGGAATCTCGATCTCGTCACGGAAAGGAACCGCGGAGCGAGAATCCATGCCAAAGACTGTGAGACCGTCGAAGTTGCGCTTAGGGCTCAGAGAGGAGACGGGGTAGCTGGAGCAAACGTATCGTAGACAGGTACAGTAAGTAGTAAGAAAACGAAAAACCCACCAAAGCTGAAGAAGCCTACGGACTAAGAGTATGCCTCGCTTTGAACCATCTCGGCCTCGCAGCGATCGGGCAGTGCAGCCATGACACTATGTAGCTGCAATGTAGCGGCTTGTTCCAGCATGGTTGCTTCTCTCTACTCATCTTCTGAGAGGCGACTGGGGTGATCTCGACCTGAGCCACACACGAGCCAATAGTCCTTGCCATCCTCGGTTCCATAGCCTCAGTTCACACGGAAGGCACTGCCGCAACTACCGGAACAACCGGCACTTCGCCTACGCCTCCCAACGCCAGACCAGGGGCCCACCACCAAGACGCCGTGGTCAAGCTTCGTGCCGCAGGTCTTGGTGAGGACCCCGCTCCTGGTCAGGCAGCCAGGCAGGCAGGCAGGCAGGTGCTTCAATCTGCGATCTGTCGCAGCTTGCAGTGCAAGGCTCTTGTACATCTGGAAAGCCATCCTCGGCTGAGTCTTAAGCGGCTACAGCGGACGTCAAGGAGCATGCGTCCAGCGTGCAGAGTCCGGAGTCATTTTCTCTTCTTTCCGAAGGCGGTCGGCCAGATCTTCGAATCTACGGATCCAAGTCACAGGGCTGCCGAGTCCACACCGACGTCCCGACCGAATGCCCGGAAACTCGTCAAATCTGAACAAGAAACCAAGCACATGCAGTACTATTGCCGGAAGACCCAGCGTAAGCACATCACGAGATTGACTACCACAAGTTTCAGTTCGACAGTGCGAGCAATCCCAACAAGTACAAGGCGCTGGTCGGCCTCAATGGCAACCGAGACCGGCTGTTTGGAGACGGCGTCCATAAGGGCCTGAGCGGCAGTAGCTCCCAGAGCAGCACAGACCACAAGCAAGCGTTTCAAATCTTCTGGGATCATCTCATTTGCTCGAAAGCTCCCCCCACTTCGGGGTTTCGACTTCCTTGAACCTGATCGCAAAGCTTCAACAAGAGTCTCTCTAACAACCCGAGCACCTGCTCGTCATCGACCTTGACATCCTGCGAAGGAGTCCAGAAATGTGCAGAGAAAGAAATCCTTGCTTGGGGTCTGGTGTATTTCCCCTTTGGGTTTAAGGTTTAGGACATACTGCTGCAAAAGCGGGCCACCTCATGCAGCCCAGCCCTCGGATGCATGACACAAAACAATCAATAGAGCGACAGCAAAAAATATGATGTTACAACGTTGCTTTAAAAGAGTATACCTACAACACCGAGCTGTAGCTTGTATCGAGCTCTGTCTCATCCTGCAGAAATCTACGAATCTAGAAGTTTGGAGAATGGAGGGAAACATTCTGCGATGTACCCGGACCCTCTGACCCGGATTCCGAAGCTCCAAGGAAGGGAAACTCCCAAGCGACACTTGCCTTCAGTCCACAAACCAAAACCCTAAACACTCCAAGCCCTAAACCCTAAACTAAAAAGGTCACCGTCCTTGTATCCGGTGACACCGTGGGCCGGAATACCCACGGTGCAGCCGGAAGCCTGCTCGTCAGACAAGAAGCGAGCGAAAGGGCAAAGGGCCGTGTTAGGGTCTTAGGGTGGGTTTAGGGTTTAGGGTCTTAGGGTTTAGGGTCTTAGGGCCTAGGGTGCTAAGGTCCTATGTGTCAAGGGCTTGTGGCTTTATGGGCTTTACGGAGTTGGGTTAAGGGTCTTTTTTGTGAAGGGTTTGTGGTGCCACACGAAGCACCGATGAACGACCCAGCAAGACTAAAGACCGGGTGTCCTGGATTTGCCCCTGCACAACTCGGGAGACACAGCTGCACCCGAAGGCGCACCCGGGAATGCGGCCCATGCACGCAAGGGGTCACTTAGCGGAATGCAGCGACCATGAAAGGGCACTCTTACAGGCACTCCCGCCTTGCAGATGCCGTTCTTGGCAAGGTAGGGGTAACTGTCCTGCAAGAGCTCGGGATTTTGGACAGATCCCCTCCCCCGCACAAACCGGAGCCCTGGGTCGGCTCCTCGGTGCAGACGGGGGCCTGCTCCTGAACACGACAGGCCGGTCTTCTCTCCCCGATGCGCACGTTCGACATCCTAAACTTCCTCTGGCCCCAAACACCAGACCAAGGAACAGCTTCTGAGGCTCTCTCACTTGCGTGCATTCAGGGATCGCCGGGCACAGATGTCGAGACGGCATAGGCCGACAAGACTCACCGCATTCACCGCTCTGAAGTCTGAACTGCCTCTTGCCAAACGTGGACGTTCTGCAGTGTCCTCGTATTTGAACGCGTTGTCCATCAGCCCACCGCTGCAACCTCGAAAGGCGAAGGCGGCGAAGGCCCTAAGGGGCCCTGAGCCGTAAGGCCCGAGGCCCCAAGGCCCCAAGGCCCCAAGGTTCAAGGCAAGCTCAGCCCCGGGGCCTTGATTGCCATACTTCTTGGAGCAGTCCACCAGCTGCTGCTCGGAGAGGGACACAAGCCTTGCTGGGGGTTGGGCCATTGGGGTTTGGGAGTTGAGGGAATTGATGATTGAATTTGTGGTTTGGGTCCATTTTGGGTTGTAGTACAGCTTACAGCCATTGGGTTTAGGGCCAAGCATTCTCAAAATCTGTGGCTTGAGGCACTGCCCGTCTCCCTTGCGTTCCAGGAGGCTTGCCCGTGGCAATCGCCCAGGCGCCCTCCAAAGCTCCGGTGGTCGAGAAAGCCCAGCCTAGGTTGTGGCACAGCCGCACAGCTCTTTGAAACATTGGACAAGTGTCCGTGAAGGGTCGCACGAATAAGACGACTAAGAGTGCAGTATGATGGCGACAACACTCATATATGAAGACATCGATGCGTCCTCAAGACAAAGCCGGCACGTTGGAAGGCAAAGCGCGGGGCTGGAGATTCTCTAGCGGAAGTCCAGATCGCCACAAAAGCAGTTAAGGAAGACGGTTGCTTCGTTGTCCAGCGCTAGCGCTGGTGGGCAACTGCAAGGTAAGGTACGGAAGCTCCTGTATAGTTCCTGCATTAGCTAATTAATTCCTCTTGTTGGAACTGTCTTGTGGGTAGGATGCTCGAAACTAACGCTTCCAAAGGAAGGGATGAGACCAGAACACAGGAGGGTAAGGTTGCCTCACATTGCCTCACTGTCCTGCAAGAGCCTGGACCAATCTGGCAACTCCGGTACAACTTCGCAGCAGCTGGCCGTTCACGACAGTCTGCTTACACACCCTCTGAGCATCAGCTAAAGAGCATGAACCGCACTGCTTCTGGTTCTTGACCGGCGTCACGGCCTCAAGACCGCTGGCCAAGCCACAGGCACCCACTGAACGCAACACATTCGCGTCGTGGAAAGCGAAGCACCCCAAGCCCAAGCCCAGCCTTTCCACGCCAGTCCACGGACGTCGGGGCCGTGGAATTCCCCACCTCCGAAGTCTCAGAGATGGGGGCGTCGGAGGCCCAGGGCCCAGGGCTCCCGTCCTTTCCGCTTTCCGGCCGGCCTGGTGGGTGCCCAGGCTCGGGAGCGGGAGGCCTGGTGGGGCCCCGGCAAGGCCCAGCTTGCTCATCCTGAACCTCGCAGCGTCACCCACATTACGTCCCTTCCTTGCCTGCTTACTTCCGGGAACCTCTCCTAAGGCTTCCTTCGTTGCGTATTTAAAGAGACGTGCTTTCGGAGTCCCAGACTTGCTTGAGGGGTTCGACAGTTCAATGGCTCCCGAGCCGGAGGTTCGCTAGAACGCCGTCGCTCATGCACCCAAATCACCCATCACACGACATCTAGAAGCCCAAGTATTCGAAGCCGAACACTTAGCCACACCCGACCTGAATGCAAGCAGAGACAGATCCGAAGGGACATACCCACGGCGCGAAGGGCCATGCCTCAAAACCCTGTGTGCATCGAGGCCATGCTGCAATGAATGAAACGGCTTTGCCCAGACACTCATCCATCGTCATGTCCGAGAACTCGTTGAGGCCGAGCTTGTAGGAGTAGCCCTTTCCCGGAGTGAGTCTATGGGTGCATGGGCTCAACCTCCCCCACATCACTCAGGGGAAACACTGGAACCTCGTCCAAAGGGGAACCTAGTGTTTTTTTGCCTTGGCGTTCTCCTCAGCGATGTATTCAAAGTTCTTGGCGAAGGCAGCAAAGCGAGCCTGGAACTGGTGCGAGCACACCACCATTCATCCATGCCGGCATCATTTACGATTTTTCTTGGCCCTTTAGCGTGGTCCGGCAACAAGCGGCACAAGTCGCTCGGGCCAAACTGACTAGGAAACCTTTTCATCTGTGAGTGTTTCAGCATTTTGCATTGTCCGGCTACTGGAAGTGAGTTTGAGCTCATGCAGCCCTATGGTTCAAAGGCCGACAGGGCTCAATCCATGAATCATCATTCGTTTGCAGCGACCTTCCTAAAAGAGACCGACAAGATCCTAGCACCATTCACAGAGAGAGAGAGATAGAGAGAGAGAGAGAGCGACGGAGCCCCAGGCGACTCTCTGTGCCTGCTTCTCGATGTCGTCATAATCCTTCTGGAAGTCCTTCAAGAACCTTTCAGCCAATCCCGACCAAGGAGGGCGCTACGAAAAAGAAAGACACACTGCGGTTGGCGAGTCACGATGTAAGCAAGCCTAGGGCAGGTTGGGTCGAGTCCATTGCCTTTTGCGGGTGCGAGGCCACGAAAACGTATGTCACCGAAACATGAAGCCTTAAACCATAGCAGCATGAAGCCCGTAGCTTTCATCAACCCATCTGCCGCGCGGCTCGTCAAAGGCCTTCTGAATGTCATCACGGGGCTGTTGGGCCTCTGCATTCGTGCACATGCAACAATGAGCATCGCAAACCCAAAGATCTCTCCGGCCTCCACGAAGCCAAGCAGTGCCAAAGCGGTGCCCAACACCTGGCGGAAAGTTGCATGTCACCGGGCTCGGCTCATTGAAACGGGAGCTTCTTGTAGGACACCCAATGAGATGCTCGAACATCGAGAAAGGCAGCAAGTTTGCCAAGTGTAATGCTTGACACGCGCCTGTTGTCACCAAAGCGGAAACCCAGCGCAGATCCCTCAAGCAAGCCCGTTCTGAGCGCAACATGCGGGATCCCTGCCTTTGCCATGCTTGTCCTGTCTCCCGAGGTGCGGAAGGAGTTTCGGAGCTAAAAAGGGCTGCAGTTTCACGAAACCAAGCACAGCTTCAGGGCGAAGTCTCGATCAGAGAAATCGCAGTTTCGAGTTGCTACCGAAATGCAAAGAGTAGGGTCTACCTCACGAGTCCGCAGCCGAATGCCAGCTGCAGACACCTGTCCCTCTCGCATACATCCAGCACATCCAGCATGCTGCTACGATACGCATACCCTCCCTTCAGCAGCTTTGGACCCCGACTTCGCCTAGTTCCAGATTTCCTCATTTCATGCTGAAGAAACCAAGTCTCCCTGAAACCGAGCATGCATCCGGCACCTGCCATGGTCCCGGGATGAAGCTGAGCACGATGAGCGCGAAGAAGGCGGTGCCTGGGAGAAAGCCAGAATGCAGCTACTCCGGACGGTTGATGGATGTTGCATGGAGCAGCGATCTAAAGCCGGCGACGCACTGATCGGACATCCGACGGACTGCATCTTTGATTCAGAGGGCTGCTCCTTTTCTCAAAAGCTCTGCAGGGCGGAGTAACGTGCACCCGACGGCAAAAGACGCAGGGCTCCAAAGATACAGGACATCTCGGCCCCTTCGTGCAGAGGGGATGAAGTGAAGGCTCGCGGGCACAGCTCTCTTCTGACATTAGATGCTGCTGATGGTTCCATGACCCACCCTTGTAGCTCGTGGAGCGGGCCCCCTGCCTCACCCCTCCTGGCAAAGTCGGCTGGGCAGCGTGTTTTGAATCGAACCACATGGGTCCGCTGCCGGTGTCGTGCCATGCCGCCCACATAGGAAAAATCAAGCACTGAACGAGCACTGCCTGTCGCAGCTGCCATTTCGAAAGGAGGCCGATAAAGACATAGCTTTGGCAAAGCAACAAAGGAAGACTCTAGAAGCTTGCGGAGGCTAGGCTAGGCGCAGATGCAGGGAGCACGAGGCCCCAAGCATCGATTCCGGATCACGCAAGAACCAAGTTTCATGGCCTACAACGGTAGGTGGGGACAACTTAACCTCGCCACCGGATATGGGATCTGCAGAAAAAAATTACGCTAACCATGAAACCCTGAAAAAACGAGGATCCTCACTCTCAACACCCCATACCAGTACCCCTTTAAGCCTCGAAGCTGCAAGGCTCCTCCTTTCAGAGCTCAGGAGAAGCCGGATCTCTTCCGAAAACCAAGGCCGAGACCGCCTTCCAAGGGGGCCTTACGATGATCAAGCGGCTACGGTTACAGGGGCATACAGGGATTGGTTATGATGATATAAGGGGCTGACGATAAAGGAAGAGTGGTAGTCCTTGCTCGGCTTCTACCTTGCCGAGTCTCGTGTCGTCTCAAGCGCAGGGCATAAGGACTTCTGCAGGAAAACTCAAGCTCCATCAGCGAAGATGCGATGCACTGAAACTGCTCCAGGCTGGGACTGGAATGGACAGGAGCTTGAATCGGCAGCCGTGGCATACAGTACTGCGGATATGGCCCGAGTGTATTGAGGAAGACCGGGCGCAGCTAGTCTCGGGGCTTAGGGTTTGTGGTAGTTTGTCGGAGGTTTGGGTGTGGGCTGGGGGGGCCTGGAGCTTTTACGGGTCGGGTTTGGGCTTGGCTATCAGCTCCTGGTAAGGCTTCGGGCTGTCGTCAAGTGTTTAACCTTCTAATGCTTGGAGCTTTTTCACCCTTGAACCTCCTCCATCTCCTATGAAGGCTTTGGGCTGACTCCCTTGAGGCCTTGTGAATTTGTGATTACGAGGCTTTCAACGTTCCATCTTTTTGAATTAGGGCATCATCTCCTCTCTGTGGGTTTTGGGGTAGTGTTGGTGAGAGCATGGCTTAGGCCAATACTCAGACTCAAACCCCCCCTGCAAACCCCAAAGACCAAAATCCTAGCAAGACTCTACATCTCTCAAGCCAAAACCAGAAACCCCATGCTCCCAAACCCCCAAGCCCAAACTCCCAAATCCCAAGCTAATCCCCAACCCTCAGACGCTGACGCCAAAGACAAAGCCCATGACCCCTTAACCCTAAACCCGCGACCCCTTAACCCTAAACTCCAAGCCCGCTAAACCCCAAACCCAGGACACCACAAACCCGTTTACCTGAACCCCAGACCTGTGACACCTCATGAAACCCTGAACTCTCAAGCCCTCAACACCCTAAACCCTAAATCCTAAGCCCATGATTCCCCAAATCCTCTAATGACAATGCCAAATCCCAAACCGAACAATCCAATCTGCCTCAATTCCTAAACTCAATGATACCGCAAATCCTTTGACCCTAAACCCATTGTTCCCCGTTCCTCCCTAGCCTTAAATCCTAAACTTACTAAACCGTGGAGGTGGTGGTGGTGGTGGTGGTGGTTGGCGGTGGAAGTGGCAGTGGCGGCGGCGGGGGTTGGTGGTGGCTGGCAGTGCTCGTTGCGGACTGGAACTTTAGGTCCAAGGGCAGCCCCAGCATAAACAGCAGCATGGCAGCTGCACAAAAAAGTAATCCGAACACGAGCACCACGACCAAAAGTGAGAGCCGCCTGAAACCTGAGACTCAGACTCTGGTGCGGGAGGCTGCAAGCGATCGCAGGCGACCACGGCACCCCATGGCCACAGCAAGGTGCTTGCCGGCTCTCTACGGCGATCTGCGGTGTGAGGCAGCGGTGCTGTTGAGTCTGTTGTGATGGGCGCTGCTTGACATCGCTCGGTGCTGTTGCTGCCTCGGTGCAAGATGGCTACGTCTTCTCGACCCTTGAAAATCCCGCTACATTTCCTGTGTTCACCAGACAGCCCTCGATGCTGCTCCATCCATACTGTGCTCTCGCTCCGACGCCGGGTCGACATGAAAGGAAAAACGCTACAGTCTGAGATCTGTAAACAAGCCTATGGCCCCCTTCTCCAACAAAACAGAACAGAGCACGCGAATGGGACCTTGTTCGCAGAAACCACGTTTGATTCTCAGGCTGCGGGGGTCTCACTCAAGATCCTGGGGGCTTCATTGCTTCATCGGGCCTCTTTGGGGCTACTGGTGATGCGCGGGTTGTGGGATCGCTCGTTGCGCAGGCATACCAGAAGCACAGGAGCAGCTCCGGGAACTTGTCCCAGCACTCTCCCCGCGACAGAGCCCGCTTGAAACTTCTCCACCTTTCCCACCAAGACCCCAAGACGATATCCAACACCCTCACGTTCAGCTGATGCAGTATGCTCGTCCTCGTAGCTCCCCGAACGTCCGTCGCCTCCCTTGAAAGCCGAGACATCGACCCAGCCACTCCGGCTCTGCTAAGGGTGGCCCCCTGGCTGCAAGGACGCGAGGGATTGAATAAGGGGCTACCGTTACCGTTGGAGAATCTGCAGATTTTCCTGCAGTAGGCTCTCTTGTTTGCTGAACTCTCGGCTTACCGGTCGTCGGACCCACGACACAACGATGTGTATGTATCTGTCTATCTGCCTATCTACCCATCTACCTATGTAAGTAAGTAAGTAAGTATGTATGTATGTATGTACGTATGTACGTATGCATGTACGTATCTACCTGGCTCCATCTGCCGCCCCGAACCCCAACCGCAAGTCATGTCAAGTCCCAAAACCGAAGAAAGCGGCATCTCCACAGATCCAGCCACAGCCCCTAGCCCTTAGCCCTTAGAAATGCCCCTGGGCCGGTTGCCCCCGCCTCCCTGGGCCGCCCGGACCTCCAAACCTGTCGCTGCGCTTTGAGCGTGGGGGGCGCTGGGGGGCTGCCCTCGTTGACCCTTACAGTGGCCTTAGAGCCCAGGCCGAGGAGCTAAGGCTGCTAAGGGTCATGAGTTCTGTAGCGGAGTTCCCTGCGTTTCGATCTCAGAGTCTGCCATGAAAACGGCACACAGCTGCTTTCCGGATCTCGGCAGCTTCATGGGGGCGGCACAGCTTCAGCCCCAAGGCATCGAACCCATACAATCGATACGGTCAACATGCATCCCTCTCTTTCGCCTGTGTTCTCATGCTGGTAACCTCCAAGCAAGCATGACAACCTGGCCCCAACATCCGTGGCCCGCGCGCGGAGCGCGC